>JBAMBJ010002911.1:0-588382 GCA_037043495.1 Drosophila recens | reverse complement strand
CACTTTCACTTTTCACCTCCCATCGTGTGAGCGTGTCGTTGTTGTTGTTGCAGACTCGAACTTCACATGCTGTGCCATATTTAACAAATTATCTGTAATTTCTCGAGTGCAGCCGCAACGTCGCCATCTTTGCCGGAGCACAAGCAGCAAAAGCAACAAAAGCAGCAGACCAATGCCAATCTCTGTCCGTAGCAAGCATTTAAGCGGCAAAGCCCAAGTCAACGCCAGAACCAGTCACACAGCATGCCACACCACACACATACACCCACATATACACAACAAACACACACGCAACCCCATGCACAGAGAGAAATGTGTTACTAACATTAAATTAGACTTACCTAGAATTAAGTTCTTAAAGATATATGAACTTAAAATTCAAATAACCCGTATGAAAAATACTTAGATGCAAATCCAAAAATCAAATGGATATTTCGTATAAAAATTGATTATCAATATCTTAAGGCAGAAATGCATTAAAACGAATTTAAACTAACTTGAATGCAGAATGAAATAAAAAGTCAAACCATGATCAAAATGACATTCCGCTTGAAAATCGGATAAGTTTTGACAAAGTTATGAATTTTGGAAGTTGGATTAATTTTTTACAAAAATTGATTTTTAGAATTAAATTTAAAATGTTGTGTTACACTTATGACATTAGAGCGTTGGCTAAACGTTAAAGCTTGAGTTCCAAATTTATAACTATAAATTAGCAAAAGTAGCAAAGTCGTAAATTTTGAATGCAGCATGAAGTTTTAGTTTAAATTTTAGCAAAGTTATGGAATTTCAAAATAGTTAAATAGTTTTAAGTAGTGATACCAACCCTGAAAATTCTTACCAATTACAGCAAATCTTTAATGCTCGACTTAAGTAGTTTTTATCTTAGGGAAAAAGCCATGTTTAAAAATGTTTCGTTTCCAGTTTAATATATGTACTTGACTTTTTCGCTCAGTGCATGCACCTCACACGCACACACATGCTGAGAGTCTGGCGGCAAGCCACTTGTCAAGATGGATAGCACCAGCAGTCCTTCTCATGCTCTTGCTTATGTTCATGCTCATTCTCGTCCTCGTTCTTGTCCTCATCGTCGTCGTCGTCGACGTTGTCTGAGAGCCAGCCGGGATTTTGGGCTTCAAGCAGCCGCAAATGCTTAACTTCAGACACACTCATTCACACAAACACACAGAGTAAGATGGCAGGGGGAAAAGGAGGTGGAAAAGGGCGCAAAGTAGGCGGACTTCAGACAGTTGGGCAACCACAGCCGCCATTGCTGGCAGGGACGTCCAGCTCAGTCCTTCCAGGCCAGAAGGAAGTTGTTTGTGGGTCGCCTGACATTCAAGGATGACCAAGAAGCGTCCGTTCGTCCGTCCGTCCCAGACCCCTTTTAGCCAGAACGATTATTGTCGTTATTGTTGCTTTTGCTTTGGCTTTGGCTCTTACTCTCTCTCTGTCTCTCTCACACTCTGTGGGTGTCTCGCAAGATGAAAGGCACTTGGCATTCATGACCGTCCCAGCGGCTGCCTTTTGCCCCAACAACACTTTCTGCATGCAACAAGAACAACAACAACAAGAACAAGAATACAGGGTGGCTTCTACAACAACTGTTGCTGCTGCTGCTTTTGCTGCTTTTGCTTCCGTTATTTCTGGCCAACTCCTTTTGAATGCGCCGGCTAAATGACCTTGAGCATTACAGTTGAACGTTTGTCATGGCTGTGCCACAATCTCTGCCACTGCCACAGTCTCTGCCCCTGCCCCAACGAGTCTGTAGTTATACATATATCTGCTTGGATTCCTGCCCGCTTTTCTATGGCTTTGGCCACTCCCATTTAACTGCAAGCAGCAGCAGCAGCCAGGACTCGACTAAAGTGATGTGTTAAGCTGTTAAGTGCCGAAGTAATTGTTTTCTTTCAACATCAACAACAACAGCAACAGCAACAGCTGCATTTTTTTTTTTTTTTTTTTTTTCCCTTTCACTTGCCACTTGACCTTGAGAGTGTTGAGGAGGCGGCGCCTTGTGGCCGCTTGGTTAACTCCAGTTTGTTTTTCCACTTGGTGTTGGCACTTGGCAATCTGGGTCTGCCACTGTGTTGTGGCACGCTGCAGTTGCTCGTAATTCAATCTCGATTAAGTTGTCAGCTGACATGCCTTTCATTTGCCTTGCAAGGATACGCTACAAGCTGGAATGGAGAAGTAAGAGTTCTAAAGCTAACATCAAAATATGAGATGCCTTGCAACAAATTGTTGCCTAGTTAATATGAAAAATGAGTCCAAGTTAGGCCTTTTATCTGGAAATGTCTATCGAAGACGCTTATGCAAATATCTCTAAAGATTTCTAGTTCCCGTTAAATCTCTGCGATTGATTTGTTTACTATTTATAGCGACTTATATGACGAAATTCCTCTGGTAAAGTTCTTCTTTATTCCAGCAATTGACAAAAGTCAATTCAAAAATTTTAATTTCATTGAAAATCCTCTTTGAAGTTTTTATTCTATGTTCCAGCTAATTTTTCTCTATGAAAAACTTTAAATTTCTTTTTAACAAAATTGTTTTAAATTTTGCCATTAGAAATTGCGTCATAAATTATAAATTTTTCTACCTTGTCTTCACGTTGTTATCAGTGCAAATATTAGCCAACTATTTACTAAGAATACTATGTATTTTTCTTACATTTCTAAACATTCTTGTAAATAAGAACATACAAAATGTTCTGTGGCTATCTTTATTTTTTCTCTTTTCTCTCTCTCTCTCTCTCTCTCTCTCTCTTAATTACTCACTTCTTCATTGCATCCATTACATTGTAACTATGATGATAAAGTCCATCATTTTCCAAAATATAATCACCGTTTAGATAAAACCTGCATCTGTTCTCATTTTCAGTCTTTTATTAATCAATTGTCAGATATTTTATGTTCTTTGCCACATTTTCACATCCGTAGCACAGTTATTTCCCCTTGTTGTCTTATCTGCAAGACATTCCATCAAAGATAAAAAACACATTTTTGATTATTTTTTTACATTTACTTCTTCACTTTTATTCTGTTTCAGTTTTCATATAATTTAGTTTTAACTAAAATAATAATGATAAAGAACATACAAGACATATGCACTTAAATATTGTAGTTTGTATGTAGTGTGTGTTTGTATTAGGTGTGTGTGTGTGCTGCACTGGGACAGTGTGTGTTGTCTGTATACATACATGAAATTAGCTGTAAATATGTGTACTCTATAAGTAATATATTAGATGCATTATTTACTCTCGTACCTTTCATTTATTCACGAATATTACAATAGAATAGAAGATGTACGTCGAGTGTGTGTGTGTGTGTGTGTGTGTTTTAAACTAATATTAAGTGAATGTTGTCCTACGGCTATGGAAATTTGTACATTATTTACAATTACATTTGGAAATACAGTTACTTGACATACATCATCATAATAATATATAGGCATGTTCATCGATTATTTATAATATAGTAGTATCATTAATATATTTATATAGTATAATTACTTGCTTACCATTCTAAAGACAACATTGCGTATGTGTAATGTGAATGAATATTTATGTGATTGCGTGTGTGTATGTGTGTGTGTGTGTGCTTAACTAAAGTAAACTACATTTAAGAAATGCACAAGTCTCTAATTATAACTGTATTTGTATCATTTAATAATATTACCATTTATTATTTTTATTATTTAATTTTTATTTTTCTTCTTTTTTTTCTTTTGATATTGGCAAAGAATAAGGCGCATAAGAAATCAAATGCATTCAAAATAAATAATATATAGGCGAGATCTTATCCTTACAGGAAAGTTCTGAAGTGCATGTGTGTGTGTGTGTGTGGGTGTGTGTGTGAGGGGGAGGGGGGAACGTTAATACTCGTACCGTTATGAACTTAGCCTAGACTAAGAACTAAGCATAATAATAAAAACCAGTTAGCAACTTGAACTAAGCACTTAGCAGGCTAAACACTAAACGTTGGGGTTAAAATAGCAGTCCAAATGTGTCTCCGTTGGCTTCTTCAAAAGAACCAACCCAAACCATCATCATCTTCCTCTCTTCTTCCTCTTTCTCTACCTCTTTCTCAATCCTCATGCGGCAACTCGGTGGTCTGTTGCTGCTCCAGTTTGATCTTCATCAGCGGCGATTCTCTGCACTCCAGCTGGAGCATATGCCGCCGCCGCTGCGGCCGCTGCAGCCGCCGCTCCAGCGTTGGCATCGGCGCTGGCAAAGAGTTCACTCATGTCCTGGCCAGGGAAGAAGTCCTCGAAGCGTGGACTCTTGTTCACGGACTTTTGGAGCAGCCCATTGGCAATGGCCTCGAAGTCAATGCCAGCGGGTAGACTCTCCAGAAAGCGTTTGTTGTACGCATAGTTGGGATGCTCCTTGGCCTGGTGTTGTTTGCCATAATGTGTGGAATAGGGCGACGCGGCGCCTGGTCGACTGGATGAGGCGCCAGCATGTGATGCCGCCGATTTGCTGCCCGCCGATGAGTTCGAGCCACGCGATTGATTACCATATTGTCGCGCATGCATCGCCTCCTTCAGCTCCCGATCCCTGGACATCTCGCGCTCCCGCTCCCGCTCCCTGGACAGCTCTCTCGCATAGCTGGCGGCACTGGGATGCATTGCAGCGCCTGCGCTGCCGCCGCCAGAGCTGCGCTGATGCGGCGCCTGCTGCGACGCCATCACATTCAGGCCCGGCAATCCCATCAGACCCAACGCACTCAGGTCGGGCAAATTTTCAGAGCCGCGTCTCTCGTTCTGCTGATGCTTCGCCGCCGCCACCGCCGCCGCTGCCGACACCTGATCCTCAATCTCCGAGCGTTGCAAATACGCCGGCGACTTGTACATATTCATGGACTGCACATGCGGCGACTGTTGCGGCTGCTGCTGGGAAAGTATCTGACGGCGCAGCGTCAGCTCTGTCATCGTGCTGAGCGGGTTGCTGGCGGTCGTTGGTGTGCCAGAGCGGCGTTGCAAAGACATCTTAACGGCCATTGGTGGCAGCGTTGTTCCTTCTGGCGGAATTCGAAATTGCTGATGGAAATAATGATCGATGCAAATGGGGACTAAATGCGTTGGGAATTGGTGTTTGAAGAAATGCATTTTATGTTGACAATAAAGTCCATTATTTTAAAAATGTTAAATGAATTTTTGAGCAGAAAAAATTAAAAAAAAAAAATGAGATTTCAAATAAATTGGGGCTTTTATGAAAATTATGAAATTGTAATGGAGATTTCTCATAGTTTGAAAATAATATACAGCAAAATAATTGAATTGTTTTTAATTTAAAATTCTTGCTTTTTTATATTAAATTTTGACTGAGTTTCAATTGAATGAATATGACATGTCTGATCACATATAAAATAATAATAATATTAATCATTTTTATTTCGACTGCATTTAAGTGGGGCTTAAAACATATAAAAAATTTGGTCTAATATGAAAAGTCAAATTTCATAATTAAGAAAATTATTTCATAGTGTTAAACAAACTCCCGATAATATTAATCATAATCAATTAAAAATAAACAATTTTAAAGTATTTCGTATACTCTTTAACTATTTTAAATATACTTACACCATGCGCTTGTCCATTCGCATACTGATGGGCGCCCATGTCCTCCTTGATCTCACGGTAGTCGCGGAACACGACCGCCTTGATGACACTGCGAATCAGTTCCTCGGGCCACATGCCGAGCAGAATGCGCTGCGGGCGACCACGTGCCTTAGGCCGTGGATCGGCGCCGCCATCGAGCGAGGGTCCCAGCATATTGTGGACACGATTCGCATAGAGCACGAATGTCGGATATGGTATATCATATTTGCGAGCGGCCTGGGACAGGGAGAGTCCCTCTTTTAGGACACTAAATATGGCCTCGGCCATGGCTTCCGGGCGCCAAGACTTGAGTGGGCCACGCTCACGAAAGCGCAGCTGTTGCACCAGATTCTGTTGGTTAGTATTCCAGCATTTTTGCCACATGGACTGCAATTGATATTGGTAGCTGTCTGCTAGTAGGGGGGCAAAAACGAAAACAAAACAAAACGTATTCCAAACTTAGTTTTGTGCCGTAACCGAGCTATGCTAATTGGCTCAAAGGAAGCTTCCTTTGCATAGACTAAAATAGTGTGTGGACTGTCACTTACCCGCCACAGATGTGCCTGTTGCAGGAGCACCCATCCAGCCATGTCCGCCGGTCTCAATCATTTTGGCCTGCAAATGGAAAGACGATAAGGAAAACGTCGTTTAGTTTCTTTCGTTCAAAGACATTTCTGTCTACAAAGACCGCAGACTGCGACTGCGACTGTTGGACAAAATGTTGGCGGCCATAAAAGTTTATTAATGCCATAAATGTTGGGCCAAAGCTTTTTGGTATGCAAACGCCAAAGCAAATTAGTATACAAAGTTGGCAAACCATTTGCCCCGTCACATTCACTTGCTGCCTTTTTCTTCTGCCCGCTGCGCGCCTTGTCTTTGTCTTTGCTCAGCCACTTTCAGCATTTTTATGGCCATCATGGAGCTGGCAAATGGTCCCAAATACTCTTATATATAAACAAAGCAACTATTTATTTATTACTATTTACTATTATTAGATATTTAAGTTGTCCACATCTCTATCTTACAATCTATCTATGAATCTACAAAACTACAGATTTTATTTTATTTAAAAAAGCATTCTTAATTTTTAAATTAATAAATTAAATGCACTCGGTGAAACTATTTTTAAAAATAAAAAAAAAATTTGCGATTGTTCTGCTTGGTCAAAGCAATTACTTGACCAACTGTATCTCTATCTATCTATACTCGTGCCATCCGCAAACTCAAGCAAAAAATACTCCGTAAAAGTAATTGAAGCGGCTTTTAATATTTATTAATAAACACGTAAAAAGAGGGGGTAAAATGTAAAAAAAGAGCTAAATAAATTAAGGCAAAGCCGCAGTTAATTTCTAGATTAAGTCCAGGCCCCATTTGCACTTCGACTCGCCAGGGCATAGACAACAAAAACAACAACAACAAAAGTTAAATTGATGCACGTTCCGTTCGCTTATTCGTGCCACAACGAAGGATTCATTGCCTACCGCTGACCAGCCAAAGTTGACGCCTACTTTCCTGTCCCCCCTCTGCCCCCCTCTCCCATCAGCTGGCCATCAAGCGGCCCAAATGCACAAAGCCATGCATTTTATATAGGGCCAACAGCAAACGCTATACAAATTATGTGAAGCGGCAACAAAATGAATAACGTGAGAGGAGGGAGAGGGGAGAGAGGGAGCGAAAGAAAAAACAATATATATATATAGTGTAAGTCTTAAATATTTGAAACTAGGTGGCTCCTGGCCATGCCCTTTGCCTCGTGCCTCATGCCTCATGTTGCATTGCATTTGTTAGACGCCTGCCATGTTAAGGAAAAAGGTCATAAAGTGTATGAATAGTTAAGAAATTGAAAAGTCGGAAGCATTTTTGCATTTTTACAGGCAAATCCTATATACACATATATACTGGATATATACATATGTTCTGGAGAGAGGATAGGGAAGGGGGGAGGGGCTTTTTTTTTTTTTTTTTTTCGAGTCCAGCCCAGATATCAAAATGGCGTTAAAAACGTTATTTTATGTTAAACATTTTGTTAATGAAGCGTCAAATAGTCGAGTTTTTTGTGTTGTTTTTATACCCTACAAACATATTAGAAGTGATAGGACAGTAAAAAATGAGTATAAAACGGAAAAAAAAAATATGGATGCTTTAAGAAACATACTCGATATTCCATAAACTGCATTATAATCTGATAAAAATAATGAAAGCTATGTAGATTCAGTAGAAAGAAAATATGCAGGGTATTTCTAAGTAGAGCACACTCAACTACCCCATCAGCTACTTGTTGTAAGTGTGCTTGCAGTTTATCATGAGAAATTCGCCTGTCTGTCTAAAAGTTGGATAAAAAGTACAGAGCTTTAAGTAATTATAATTTAGCACAGTAGTTTACTGGGTACAGTTAAACAATGACAGATATATTACTTACAACAATAATTAAAATATTAATCATTCAACTGCAAAATAATGAGTACTCAATCATACGCTTTAGACGAACAGAGCTTTGAAAGCACATAAAAGCTTTAAGTTAACTTGAAATGAATATTTTAATCGTAAAGTTTAGAATTTCAAAAATTTCACAAGACTATTGTCTTGGTATTTCGAGTAATTGTAGGATGTTGCAAGAACACAACATAATGCTTAGTCTGGTGTTGTTGTAATTTTAAGTGTTATTGCAGTCGTATTTTTATTATTATGCTATCAGTAGTTCTTCAAGTCGGCTGCTCTTAAAACAATTGCTCACAACATGGGAATCCACTAATGCTTGCATCGTAAATTCAACAAGTCACTTTTTTATTTTATTCACTGAACAACTTCCACTTTGGTAACCCAATTGAAGAGAGCATTGTTTTTGTTCGTCGCCAAAACCTGGTTTCGGCGTTTTATTACCGTAATTTCGTCTTGTTCAGCATTCAAGATTGTTGCTGCTCCAATAAAAATGCTTTGGAATTCGTTTTTGTGTTCCTTCATGACGCGTTTGTAGCAGCGTAACCTCGTATGCTGGAAAGTAGTGACGCCTTTTGGCAATTTCTTCATACTCAACAAATTTAGAAGCGTGCGCGCATTCAACTTTCTTTCAACTCATTTAATTTAATTTGCGGCGCTTCGCTGCTGCTGCTGCTGCCTCTGCCTCAGTCGCTGTCGCAGTCACTGCCATTGCTGTCGTCGTCGCTGCTGCTGCTGCTGTGGCTCATCGTCTTCTTGTTCTTGCCAATTACTCATCGTGTGCACGCCCCATTCACATAATAATTTATTTAATTGACATTTCCTTTAATAAATTTCTATAAAAAAAATAATATATTGATTTTTGAACAGAATATTTTCAATAATGTGTTTTAAAATTTTTTTTCACAAATATGTATATATGTGCGTGCACATTTAATAAGAAGATATAAGAACATACCTAGCTCTCACACTCACACATCTGCCATCAATCCAAATGCAACCACTTCTGCCCCCGCCCTTAACTCTCTCTCTCTCTCTCTCAATCGTAAGCTCTCTCCCTCCCTCGCTGTCTCTCTCACACACTTGCCTTTTCAACAGCCTTCAAGTTTCCACGATTTCTCGCCTCCTCTCCCCGCCCTCTAACACTTGCCATAAAACCCGTTGGATTCTAATGCAATTTTAATTTTATTTTTCAAGCGAGCACATAAACTCGACACCCCCGCAATGCCCTTATCACCCCCCTCCCTAGTACAGATACCAATTCCAGCCCACAACAGGAGGGGTTGGGGTTAGGGGTGCTAGCACTACGAGTATTAAACTACAGTCGCGTCCAACTTAGATGGGCTGGATCGCGTCCTTTTCTCCACCTTCCCCACCTTCGACTTGTTTGTTGCCTTAGACGAACTTTGGTTGTAGTTTTCTCTTTTTGCCTGTCGTAGTAGTATATTTCTTATATTATATAACACTTTATTTATTATTCATTTTCGATTCGTGCTTTTACTGTGGCAGCGACGTCGACGCCGGCAGAGCGACGCGACGTCGACGTCGACAGCGGCGTCTCAAGTTTGTTATTTCTCTTGTCTGCAACTTGCTCACCACAAGCTCCTTCTTTCCCTTTGCTGTGCATGACACTTCCCACCACCAGCACCAGCACCACTGACACCACCAATACCACCACCTGCTTCACTTTGCTTTTCCTTGTGTTCCTTGAGCTTTGTCTGTCTGCGATTTCTGTGCGCCTGCTACCGTAGCCTTCACTACTACTGTAGACACTGCAACTACTACTAATAGTGACTACTCTCTTACATTCGCTCTCTTTTTCTTGTCCTCTCTCTCTCTCTTTCTCAGTAGTCGTATTCCTCCTCATTCATTCATTTATTTATATTACTCAGCCAACCACACGCACACTCTCATCCTAATCCAGCTCATGTTGTCTGTCTCTCTGTCTGACTCCCCATCCCTCTCTCTCTCTCACTCTCTGTCTGTCTCTCTGTCTCTATCTTTGGGTGTTTCTTCTTGTGCCGCGTCTTTTATCCGCGTCCGCCAGTTTTATAGTTTTTGCACTCATGCCATTCATTAATTTTATAAGAAGCAATGCTTGGCATAATAAATAATTAATTTAAATGGAATGAGAAGCGACGAAGAGACAAAGAGTGAGGCGGAGAGGAAGAGAGATGAGACTTCTCAAATGCGACAAAGTCTCTACAACTACTTCTAGGAAACTCAAATGCTCTAAGTTGTCGCCATTCTGTCGCACGTTTCGACAGTGGGTAACAAATGTAATGACATCCGAATATCCCCCATCTGTATCTATTTTTTTATTTCAAATAAAAATTCAGCTTAAACTTAATTTCAGCAATTGAGGGATTATTTTTGTGGGAAATATCTCCAAACTGTTGTGTTGAAATTAAGAAGTCAATTCTTTAAGAATAATTTATGTTTTGAAAACTTTCAAAAGTTTTTTTTTTTTTTTTTTAAATTCCGCATTATGTGGAATAAGTTTGCTAAAATATAGGTTATAAGTTAGTTTATTTAGAAATTATTTCTGAGTATTTTCCAAGTTTACAAACAGTTGATAAAATGTCGGAAATTTGACTGCCTATCAAATAGGCAAGTCTATTTGGTAGTCTGAAATTGAATTAGTAGATTTTTTCGTAACTATTTTTGCAGTACAAATAATGTGCTTAATGACTTGTTTTTTTATTTTTTCATCGTTCAACAGCTGATTTCAAGACGGTAGGTGATGATCGCTGAAATTGCCAATAATGACCTTGTTCTTTTTTCTTCAATCTTGTGTTGTTTGTTTGATTTTATTTTTTAAAATGTACGCCAAAAATGACGTGCTCTTCGTCGTCTACGGCACATTTCGCGGAGGGCAAAGCCGCAAAAGGAACTGGGCCCTTGGACTGACAAGGGGAAGGAAAGTGGGAAACAAGTTGAATATTTGTAGGTATACGGTACATCATTTAACTTGTAGTATATGTTATATCTTATACTTTTTTATGGAAAAAACTGCATATATAATGTATTATGTATGGAAATGTAAGAAACAATGTAACAAACAATTGCAGTGGCAATTTCTAAGGAAGGAGTTGCACTTGGACGCAATGTGTCAGCAGCAGTGTTAGGTGTAGTCCAACAGCAACAACAGCAACAACAATTGTAGCAACAACAACAATTGCCGTAGTAATTGTAGTAATCATAAAATCAAGTGCGAGTGCATGTACGCTTCTGTTTTTCAGTTGTATCTGACTTTACAATGAAAGTTTTGTTTGCTACAGCAACAACAACAACAACAACACTTACAATAAAGCCAACAATAATTTAAATGCAATAAATAATTATACGCCAAGTGTTGAATTCGCCCAGCGCGCATTGAAAATATCGATTTAATTGGCAAACTATTGGCAACTGTTGGCAATAACAAATGATAATAATCGATGAACACTCGACTGCTCTTACACACACATTGACCCGGAAAATAAATAAAAGAAGGACGACAAAAATATAACTTTACAATGTTACTATTCCTTACCCTATTTTAGCTGCAAGTCACAGGCACGACGAACTTCTCTAACTATCTACCCCTTTTAACTCGGACTTGGACTCGCACTCGAACTGAGACTCGGACTCGGAGTCGGACTAGAACTCGAACTCGGGCTGCAGGCGCAACAGACAGCAAGGAAAAGGTCTCAGCTAGCGATGACAACGTGTCGCAGTTATTTTGAATGCAACATGAACTAAATAATTTAGAGAACCATTCTAATTATTCTTAAATTCAAGTTTAAAATTCTCAACTTTTGCACGAATTTTTAAGTTCGGTATTCAAGATGTTATTGTTAAGTTAACACATTGTTAAATTAATTCTACATCTCACTAATCTGAGTTTGGATTTCTTTTCCCTTGAAATAAATGTTGAATTAACTACTTAATTTATTTCACACCCAGATTTTTACATTTCTTCCAATTTTAATTCTAAAATGTATAACAATTAATTTAATTTTTAATCTAAGTTAAAAAATAATAGTTTTAGATTTTGTTTTTAATAATTTTTTGATCAGATTCTGCTTAATAAATAGCAACGTGAACAATAAAAAATGCAGACAAAAGTAGAATACTTAAATGAAAACAAATGTATTGTGATAATTAAAAATTATTTGATTTCATTGCTTTATGAATATAAATACAAGATCACGCTGCCATCGCTAAGGGCAAGTCCTTGCAACATTGCAATGTGTTGCCGTTTATTGCAGCTCTTGTTGTTGCTGTTGTTGTTGCTGCTGTTGTGCTATTTACTTTAGCTATTGTTGTTTTTTAACTGTTCTCGGCTGTCGCTGCTGTTGTTGTTGTTGGTAATTGCAACTTTTTCCACTTTGTGTGTTTCTTTTTTTTTCATGTAATTTTTTGTTGTTGCCACATTTTATGGCGCCTCTCTGGCTGTTGTTGTTGTTGTTGCTGTTGTTATTTCGCTCGCGCTGTTTGTTTGTTTGTTTCGAAGTAAAAATTAACCTTTTGCAAATAGTAATTTATTGTTTTTAGCATGCAGGATAATGAGGATATATGGCCGACAGTCTGTGACTGCCTTTGCAGTCCAACCAGCTACTTAAAGCTTACACACACACTGTTGTTTGTTATTGTAATGACTGCGTACCTTAACTGTTAGTCAGAGCCTTGCGTGTCCTTTGAGCTGATTGAAAGTGCAAGCAGACACACACCGAGTCACAGTTGCAACTAAAGTGTGAAAACGACTGCACACGATCATTAAATATTAATTCAATATTCCTCGAGACGAGAATTAAAAATATATGTATATATGTATAAAAAAATTGCTCCCCCACGTGTCATCATCATTAGTTAGCGAGCAAAATCTTGCATGTCCTGACGGGCACGGTCCTGTCAAAGCAACATGCAAGTGTTTTCCATATGAATAAGCGAGCAGCAAAGTAAATACCAAGACAGGAAGACGTGAGACAAGACGACAACGACAAAGCGAAATGCCAAAGCAGGAAACGCAGCGCCTTCTGCATTTCGGTCAAGCGCACAGATGTATGCTATGGAATTTGTGTGTGTGATCGCACACGCACACACACGCACATATGTATGATGCATATTTGAAAGTCTGCCTAGAAGGGGCGCTGCTGCGGCCAATCGAATCGGCTCGCTGCCAACCAGACCTAAACCAGAAGCCAAAGTCTCCCCTCTCCCTCCATTAAAGTGAACAAAAACTGCAATGTCTGCGTGTGTGTATCTGTGTGTGCATACATTGTGAGGCACTGTATGTGCACTCGCATAAACCCTTGAAATAATATTTAATATTTAGAGAGACATAAATATTAAATGAAATGCCGCTATGTTACTTAGCAAAATCAATGCTATGCAAAAAGGTAACAACTTTGCCCCCCCTTCCTCCTTCCCTGCCTCATATACAGCTTGCATAAAACAAGAATTACAGCTAACACATTCCAGCGTTATTATTTCTCTGCTTTTTTTCTATCTATATATGTATAAATGGATGTGTGTGTGTGTGTGTATTTGCCTGCTTGCAGCTGTAGGCGAAAAACTGCAGCCCAACTATATAGTACGAGTATTTTAGAGGCATGCCACCATTTTCTTTAGCTGCCAAAGCTGAGCTGAGGTGAGTAGCAAGGGGGGACGGAGTCGCGCACATTTTTAGTTTCAGTTTCAGTTTGAGTTTGAGTTTGAGTTGCTGTTTTGTATTTGATACCTTTGGGAAGTTGTCGAGGCGAGTCGAACTCTCTCAGCCGCCACGTCGAACATCGTTGGGGCCCAAACGAAAATCTTATGAAATATGCACAGCCTCTGTAATTTCTTGTTTAAAATGCCATTAAATTTTTTGAATAGCATAGAGAGAGAGAGAGAAACAGAGAGTGAGTCTAAAACAGAGCGCAGCATGCACTCGGGGGTAGCCTGGGTAAATAGAGGCGCGGACCTGGACACAGTTAGTTGGCAACATGCAACGTGCAACATTCAAACGTGTAACGTGTGTGTCTGCGACGAGGTTAGACAAATATAGCTGGTCTGGGTCTCTGATCCTGCAGCTGCAGCTGCAGCGTCTGTTTGAGGTGCTGGCCATGTGGGAGTCACTTCGAGTCGAGTTGGCCAACTTTTAAAATGCATATTTGATTGTTTTTCATAGGCATAGGTTGTTGTTGTAGTTGCAGTTGCCAATATAGTTACTTCCCCGTTGCAGCAGCTGCAGTTGCAGCACTCGTTGTAACGCTGTGAAGTGCAGACTCATTAAAGTGCCAAACTGGCAGCCGCTGCAACACATGCATCGTCTTTTATGCTGTTGAATTGTCACACACACGCACACACTCACACACACACATTCTGGCCATCAGCTGTCACATGTATGAATTCAAATGCGCTCTGTCTCGGCAATTGTATCTACATGCGGCAAGTTAATATTGATTTGGTCAAGCGAACGTTGCATTCGCGCGCTAGAGCAAGATAATTAATATCATACACTAGTATGTGTCTCTGACTCTGTCTGTATATGTATGCGTGTGTGTGTGAGAGTGTGCATAATTACATATGTATGTAAATACATGTACATTCGCTTGCCCACAAAGCTTCAATTCTCTCTATCTGTATCTAAATACGAGTATATATTGCCGTCTCTGTCTGTGTCTCTGTCTGTGTCTCTGTCTGTAACTGTCAGTTTGATTTGCAGGACGCATTTCTAAAATAATTACAAATACACACGAATTAAATTTGCATTAGAGCCGCAGCCAATTAGCGTTGGTAGCAGCTTTTGGCCAACTAAACTAAGCAAGCAGTTGACCAGGCTTTCAGCCTCAGATTTAGTTTGCTTTACTTCGTTCACTATAGAATACAAAGTTTTTGTTTAAATTATACTCATAAACATTTCGTATTCATTTAAAATTCTAATGTTAATCTTCTAAATATTTGCTATTGTTGTTTTATTTTTTTGTTTTAGCAATTAAATAAAAATTGCCTTGGCGAGCCATAAAATAATTTTCTTAACGCGAAATATATGGCAAATATATTAGCTGATGTTTGGATTTCAATAAAGATTTGTGCCTCAATATTATGCAGATATATGTACATCTATATACATATATAATGTCTATCTATACGGCAACAAAGTTATAGAAATAGAAATCACAACAACAGCAAGAACAACAACAACAAAAAGGCTGCGTCATTTTTATTTGTTTCGCTTCAAGTGCAGGAAATTGTCTGTAGCCCATTTAAAAATAAACAATAATAAAATAAATAATTAAGAAATACGCTTTTTGTGCTTAATTATAAACAAAAAGCGACTGCGAGTATTATTATTGTTATTGTTATTTTTGTTGTTGTTGTTGTTGTTGCTGTTGTCGAGAAATTTGTTGAAACTAAAAAAAGAAGCATTACATAAACGCTCGAAATAAATAATAATAAGTGAATCACTGTGAATGAAAAGCATCAACAATAACTACCGCAACACGCGCAGCTCAAATTAATAATATAAATATAAATGGCAAATTTATTATTATTATCATCATTCTTTTTTTCGTTATTTTGGGTTTTATTTTTGGCCACGCACGAAATAAATCAAATACAATTTGCTATTTCTTTCTTTAAATATACCCTTTTATCACTGGGCAACAATAGAAGGTGTATAAATTCTTAAAATAGAAGTGAGAATCAGTATAATTCTATTTGTAAAGTCTATACAAATTGAACAGTCAATCTAATTCTGTCTTTCATGTATACATAATCGGTTTAATCATCATATTTGTAAAGCGTATCTGCTAGTCGATCCATCACACAACTCTTTTGTATCACGAGAAAGGGGATAACTGAATATCACCTCACAAGATTTCAAATTAAGCACATAAGGCGTTGTGATCAGAGGCGTGGCATTTGGGCAAATTGGCTTTAGAAATTTACAGGTCTCTGTTTGTATCTTTAGCTTGACTTTTTAGCAGTCGCGCCTTTAAAATTTTTACTTAATATACCCACACTTTTGTATACAGATATATGAACATAGACATATAAACATACGTATATAAATGAGTACATATTTTTATTGACTTAACATTGTTTTTTCAACAAACAAAATGCTCGATTGTTTTTAGTCTGGCTTTTTATTTATTTTTAATGAGCGCAAGAGAAAGAGAGAAAAATATGCAGAGAAAGAGAAGGCAGACTGAAGGAAACGGTGGCATCATATCTAGCGGTGAGGCACTGTTGTAATAGTGTTGTACTGTTGTTGCCAACGATTAAATATCTTTTAGTATTTATTTGTCTAGCAGTTCTGCTGTCTCTATATCCATCGGAGACCTCCTCTGCTTAGATCCCATGCGTTTATTTTATTTTATTATTTTATTATGCATTTGCTTATTTCTTTTTCCCTTTGAAGCACTTAGAGAGCTTTACGTTTATTTCCTTTATTAGGTTGTATTTTTTATGGCACGCAAATTACAGACAATGCGTCAAAAGCACTTGCCAGAAGAAAATGTTGGGAATCGGAAAAGTAGCAGGACAGACATAATAAAAGCCATAAAGTAATATTGAATAAAAGATGCTTACAAATTTGAACTAGACTTAACCTTTTTGAAAGATGTTACAGACCAGAATTGTGACTCTCTCGATTAACTTCTTGTTAACTTCAATTGTTAATTCGTAGCGTCGAGTTTAATAATAAATCGAAAAATATCCAAAAATTGAGCGAATGACATTTTGAAGTAGTCGGATTTGAGATTAACAATGGTGATCAAAAAAGTCAACAGGCTAGAAAATGTTTAAAATGTAGTTAAATTTCGCGACCTTCTCTTCAAAAGATTTATAAATAAAATCAGACTCGTCGACAAATTAAAATGAAGATTAATGCTAAAGTCAATTCATGGGAATTGGACCCAAATGAGTTATCCTTTTATTTATGGCTCGCCAAATTAAAATCAATTGTCAATTCAATATTAAAATACATGAAAAAATGAGAAAATAAAACCTGTAACATAACTGAAAGCTCCTTAGATTCGTTTATCACACAAATTTGCTGATCGCTTTGTCTTCATTGCGTTTTGTATTCGTATTCGTATTCGTTTTCGTATTCGTATTCGCATTCGGATTGAGATTCGATTTTGGATTTGGAATTGACTTATTAATTAATTTATGCAGACACGTTTTAGTTTTATTATTTTTAAATTTGTGTAATTTGCTTTTGATGTTTATTATTTGTTTCACAAGATGCGAAGATTCTTTTGTTGTATTTGTTGTTTCATCGATTTCTTGCTTAGTTTTATATAGACGAATTTATTTTTCTTTGTTGCTTGTAAATTGACTTCTAAATTCATTTTCTCTTGTTTTCTACATAACTTTTTGTTTAAATGTATAATAAAGTTGATGATTTTCAATTTCTGTTGCTGATTTGATTATCTTTAGTTGTCACCTTTTTAACGTATAATGTTGGTTTATCATTTGATTTAATGGTTTAATTTGTTAATGCGAACAATTGGAAAAATAATACCTTTTTTCTAACGTATTGAATACCTTTAAATGACTAAATGTTCAAAAATAACATCTTTCGAGTCGTGCCGATTAATTAAATACATATGTATTTTCTTTCATCTAGATTCTCGGACAACACTTCGATATTATCAATTGGCGTTAAGGCGAAATCTTCTATATCATCTTATATACATTTCTCTTCTATTTTTTTGAAAGTTTAATATTTCGCTTCTGCTGCTTGTATTCTAATTGAACCTTGTCGCTGACACAACACAAACAAAATAAAAGACGGAGAAGAGAACCGCCGCGTCGGAGCAATGGATCATAAAAGTTATGGAACTTGATTGCGATAACTCTAAACTTGCTTTTTGTTAAAGATAATAATAATAATTTCAAGAGATATGGAAAAATAGCATAAACGAAACAATTGAAACGCTTTCATTTAGCATTACCGGATTGAAAGTATGAAAATATGCGTGTTTTTGTTTTATATATTTTTTTGTTATAAATAGATCTCTTATGGCTCATTAGGTCAGTGCGCACCCCCCGAAGTTACATAATTAGCTCGGCTCGTAGTCAACAACAACAACAACAACAATCTACAAAAAGCGTATCAATCAAAATGCCGCTATTTTCAAGCTCCACGAAGTTTGATTTGATTAGACAGCCGCCACACGCCGTCGTCAATGCAAATAAGCACAACAACATGAGCAACAACAACAGCAACAATGCCACAAGCAGCAGCAACAATACAACTAATTCTCACTAATAGAAGTGAATAGAAACAACAACAACAACATCAGAAAACATTCCAATATATCTCTAGCCACAGGCAAAATGTATATTGAATTAAATTTTAAGCATTTCGTTTGCCGTTTGTTGTTTATTTTCTTATGTTTTATATATATTTTTGTTTAACATTCGCGCATGCGCAAATTCTAGTAGGCGACGATAATGATGTTGTAATCGGATTAACATGGTGGACGACAACTCAATTAATTCAATTGAGACGTCCGAAAAATGGACTTTGGCGCTCGAACTTGTCTCTTCGACAATGATATTTCGTTAATATGCAAATAAATTATCCCACATCTCATTGATAACGTGGCAAAATTAAAGTTCTTTTTTTTTTTTTTTTTTTTTTTTTTTTTTTTTTTTTTTTTTTTTTTTTTTTTTTTTTTTTTTTTTTTTTTTTTTTTTTTTTTTTTTTTTTTTTTTTTTTTTTCTCTCTATATATATATATATAATCATCAAAATATAATCAATAGTCAATATACCCAAAGTTACTGTTTTGTTTGGTATGGGGACATTAATCTAAACTATCAAACGCCTATACATTGATACTCACTCACAGACAGAAAAAAAGAAAGAAACGAGAAATAAGAACACATGTAACCGAAATTTGATTTATTAAGTAAAAAATTTAAATCAATATTATTAATAAACATCACATTTGGCATAAATAAACAAAGATAAATGAGCTCAAATACACATAAAAGCAAATCAAAAGTACAGCAATCATCACACTGTCGAAGATTTAATACCCTATCTCTGGTTTTATTAATAAATGCTAAATGACATACTTGATTCATAAGTCTATACTGACAGCATACTTATTGGTTTTCACAGTGCTACAAATTCGAAAAGAAAATTCGTATACTCCGTCGTAAGAGTATAAAGTCCAATGTCACCTCGAGAGCGGAAAACGCGCCAAACAAATTTAAATGTTATGCTCTGAGTTTCGATTTGTGTCTGCATATAAATACTTATGTATATTATTAAATATGCTAGGAAATGATTAGACGCCTTCATTTGAAAGGGAAAAAGGAACCCGAAAAGAAGTAGAGGGAAAAATATAAATGGAAATGGAAATGAAAATGGAAACAAAGCCAAGCAATAAATGCAAAAGTGAAACATCTAAAACGCCAAGTCATCATGACAAAGAAGCAACAGCAACAACATGCCATACAATATATGCATAAGTACAATAAAAATAATTACAAATGTAATTCAACTGGCCAACAAAAAAGAAGAAGTAAGTCGAGAGCATGGGGGGAAAATGGAAAATATGCTCACATACAGAAACATAAATACATACATGTATATGCAGAGTGTGTAGTGTGGCGCACCCTCAAAAAGAAAACCACAACAACAACAACAAGAGCACAATGCTGGCGCACAATAAAAACCATTAATTAAAACTATAAAAATTACACCACCGCATAAAATACAATAAAAGGAACAAACAGAGAAAAAACTCATATTTTATTATTTGTTGGAATTGGTTCAGTCTTTCACATTATATATTTAATTACAGAGCAGTCGCAACATTAAAAGTTTTTTCCGACTTTTTTTTATTATTATTATTTAAATTTTTGTATTATTCAGCATGGGCATGTCTCTGCTTTTGTCTTGCTTTCGATTAAATATCTTTTTCTTTATACCCTGTATAAGCCACCCTAATTCCTAATAATTTCTGCATTTTGTTTTTGAAATATAAATGTAACTGAGTACAGAGCATTTTCTCGTCGTTCACTCTTAATTTAAGTACTTTCCCTTACTTTTTTTATTTGGTAGGGCAGCTGCTTTTAATGACCATAGCAAGCGTTGGCTTTTAATTGATCTCAGCGCCTGTCTCATATATTAAAAATCCAAAATATAATTATATGAAACAACCTGTACTTTTTCCTTCTTAAATTAAACTATATTCCCCTTCAGAGCGCTGCTTTCTTTGGTCACCTAATTAGATGTTTTAGCATTATAATGATAAGTTGTACACGTAGTTGTCTTTTTTTATATTTTTAGTAGTGGAAGTAACTGAAAGGTTAATGCTAATGGGGACAACTGCTATAAGAAGACACGATGAAATTTTTGATTAATTTATTATTTGATATTTTTAAACACCTCTTAAGTTGACTCACAATATTCGAATGCAACTCGGCCACACCTTAACAGTGCCATATTTATCACTAATAAACCAATTTCATTATAAGCCGATGATGTGAATCAGCGACAGCATCACGAAAAATTTACAAACAATCGTCGGTATCTCCTCCCCCTCCTTCTTCACCTCCCCCACCAGAACCAACAAAAAACAACAAGTCGCTTAGTCAACATATTTTTTCGTCGTTCGTCTCATTGCAAACTATAAATTTAGAATTCAATTTGAAATAATTATGCACATTTACATAAAACTTTAATAACTCGCCCGTGCAAACAGAGAGAAGAAGAAGAAGAAGGCAAAATAAATACACAGAAGCGGATTTTGTATCTTGTATCTGGCGCACATGCAAATACAGTTCAAAGACCTGTTCGCTGGTAGAGAAACAAAAAAATAAAAAACAAAACAAAAAATTAACAAACCACCAAAAAAAAATCATCATAATAAAAAGAATAATCAAAAATCTTATTCGAATTGCCACAGAACAAATGCTTAAACTTAATATGTACTAAGAAATTGTGCAGAGTTTTTAACGGACTCTAAATACCCTGTAAACATTAAGTGAGAAATCTGATTTGAGGAAATAATTAAAGTGAAAATTTGCATAGATTTAAATAACTTTAACTGCTTCTCAGTATAATTTCACGATCTCACAGATTTTAATTGATAACGGTATCAAATATAATAACAAATTAAGCAAGTCGTACAGTATGTAACCTTGCCCTGTTACAGGGTATAATAACAACTATTAACTACACACACAAAAATAATATTTGTATCTACAGCGAATGCTAAATTACAGAGCGCTGACGCGGCGTTTTCTCAATTGCTCTGCAATCGACTTAATTCTACAAATTGCAAATAAATAATAATGTATATAAATATGTAAATATATTTATATTTATAATTAAATATAGAATGCTAGTAAATGACATAGACACAGACCACTGACCAACTTGGCGTCATTTCAGCTAACAGAGCAAAGAATGACTCGGGCATCAGATTGGTTATAGCTCTGCACAAAATTTATATAGTTATGGCGCATTATTAATCAGCGCACACATATTGGTTTGTCTATATGAGCAAATATATGTATATATACAAACATATATACAAATAAAAAATTATTTAATTAATTATAGCAGGCATGAAATCTACAATTCCGAGAAACTTTTGTGCTCAAGATAAATTACGCCAGCTTTTTCACGCATTGCAAAATTGCTACTAAGAAAATGTGTGTATGTGTGTGTTTGAATAAAAAATAAATTGTAATTGGAGAGTCAATTAATCTAAAAGAAAATAAATCATAATATGCTATATCGCTCAGCAAAAGATACTTTTTAAAGGTAGATTTCTGGTGAGTTTCACTTTTATCTGATGTAAATTTTCGATATAATTATTTTATTGATTAAAGTAATTTGTATTCAAATCAAAGCTTTCAAATTATTTTAAAAATATTCACAAAAGCAACTTGTCAAATTTAAATTATAGACAGTTTCTTTTGAAATAATATTGTCATATTTATTTTTGAAGCAATAATTTGTTATAAATCTCTTGTGGTTTGAAAAGCGATTTGTGGGTGTGGCAGCTGAGAAAAATTAGCTGGTATTTAAATTTGAAATTCGTATTTTCTTGAAATAAACGGCACACATTAGCGATAGATTTAAATTTATGGCTGGTCGCTGCTGTTGAAATTAATAAAGTAAATTTGACCTCACATGCATAGAGATACAGACAGGCAGACACAGAGACACAATCAACACACGACAATATAATGAATGAACGCAAAATGCCAAAAGAAGATGCATAGATACATGCGAGCATGTATCTGTATCCGTATCTGTATCTGTATCTGTGGAAAAAGAGGCAGCCAAATAGGCGCATGACAAACGGCTGCGGCTGCAATTAGCACGCGGCACGCGGCATGTTGCAGTTGCAGATGCAGATGCATACGAGAATGCATAATGCAAAATGCAGTTGCAACTGAGAGCTGCGAGTGTCTTGATAAATGTCTTTGGCAGCGCGCAAAACAAACTGTGCAAATATTTGACAAAATACAACTATAAATATTGCCTAAGAATTAATGCGGCGTCGCCCGTCGACTGCGACGTCAGACAAATAGACTCGTCGCACAGTGACACCAAAAAGTGCGTTGACAACGTTTGCATTTGCTGCTGCCGTAAGTGTTGTTAGTTTGCTGTCTTGGACTGTACTTGAGATGATGCCTGTTGCAGGTACAACAACAGCTGGCAACAAGAATCCATCATCTCTATTAACGGTGTCAATTCATCAACGGGGCGTGGTCAACTGGTTGTTGTCATTGTTGTTGTTGTTATTAGCGTTTATGTCTTGTTTAAGCATTTTCCTTAGCTTCATTATTGACTTTGGCGTTACAGTTAAGCAAATATTGAGTAGAAAATGTATTCGTTAAACAAATATTGTAAATATTGTACGTTGGTTGTTGTTTACCTCCACAACGACGAAGATGTCCGCTGCATTTGCATTTTTATGCACAGGTGAGTGCAGGTATCTCACAGATACAGTTAGTTTCTAGACGGATCGGCTTCATGAAGTGAAAGCAATTTCTATACTATTATTTATTTATTCTCTTCTTAGATTCAGCTATTCAAAATTAATACAAGAACAATTTAGATCAAACTTAGTTCTTCATTTTCAAACAAAAGATACTTCTGTTTGAAATTGTTTCAGTTTCATCTGAAATCCATTAAAATCCCCCACGCAGCACAACTAATAAAAATACATAAATAACAAAATGCAACAACATCAACAGCAATCGGAAAGAGGAAAGAAACATTTAAAAACTAAAATGGGAACATATGTTTCGTTTTACAAATTATAGTACGAGTGTATATCCAATCGGAATAATTACAGACATGCAGCTCGCTCTCTAGCCAAAGTTAAACAGAAAGGAGGAAGCAACTCAGTATGAATGTATGTTATGTATGTGTGTGTATAAAACACACAGATGATTCGATTTATTTAACAGATCTTCCTCAGATGGGTTGCAGTGCGATGCGATGCAGGGGTGCTGCACAGATACAGATACAGACACAGACACAGAGAGCAGCCTAAATAAAGAAATGCATTCAAAAAAGGCAGCCCAAACAGAATTAAAAACAAAAGAGCGAGGCGGCAAAAGTAAAAGAAATAAATAATGAAAAACGAATTTTACTCTAAGGCAAGAGCAGTGCACACAAACACACACACACTCATACACACATTGTGTTGTTGCACACAGAGTAATAAATATTGATATGCATACAGATACAGATACAGCTAAAGATACAGATACAAAGCAAGCGCAGGAGCAACTGGCCAAACATGCGATTTACATGTGTTTGTTTGATGGCTGCGTCGACTGCGACGACTGCAAGATGCATTTAATAATTTACAAATGCATTTTCAGCAGATGTGTTAAAATTCGTAAAGTAATAAAATAACAAATCAAACGCGAGTTGCAACAACAACAACAACAGAGCTGCAAGCTGCATCAAACGAATCTCAAGCATTTCCCCGCAAAAGAAAAAAATTAGAAGAAAAAGAAAAAAAAGTATCGAGTGCAGTCAACTTCAAAGGGGCACAAAACACACAAAAATTGTATTTACAGATGCGACTAAACATCCATAGATAAATAAACAAACTCGCAGTTATCTATCTCTCGGATGCGAAAACAAAAACAAAACCAAGCCAACAAAACTGAACTGAACTCGAATGTGCGTCTTTCAGTCGATTGGGAAACTCTTTTTAAGGTGCTTCAAGTCGACTCGGATACTCTAGCTCAAACGTGGCTAATTTTAAAGCAAATTATACGCATACTTGGCGCCAGTTCTCTCTCTCTCTCTCTCTCTTTCTGTTTCTGCTTCTTCTAAAAGGATATGGCACGGTTTAAGTACTTGTAGCTACGTGATGCGGATACTCGACCGCAGCGTCAAACAACTGGAAAACCCTTAGTCGAGAGTGGCTCTGGCTCAAATCGAACATTTCCAGCAAATTGCTTTTGCATAAAGACTGCCGCCACTTCCACTGCCACTCCCCTTCCTCTATTCCCTTTCAGCAAAAGAAATTGCAGCCGCAAAATGCCGCACACACAGGACGAGAGTTGCATGAATGCAGTTGCTGTGGAGTGTTGAGAATGTAGAGTGTGTAAAGTGTAGAGTGCTTGCTGTTCGGGCATGCGGCACAATTATTTCAACGCTCTCTCTCTTTCTGTATGTTCCAGGCACATTTAGCTAATATGACGCCTAAGTGCAGTTTAAGCTTTTTTAGTTAATGCCAAATTAGAGGCGTTTACATAGCTCGTTGTCCTTTTTTACGCAACATTTGCGGGTGTTTGTCCTGCCACACATACATATCACATCACATGAGGGCTGGTGATGATGCAGCAGAGCAAAAAAAAGAAACATAATGATGATAATGATGAAAGAGAAACATAATGATGATAATTGTCATCAGGTACTTTTAGCCAAAAATAGAGCAAAATATGACTAACTGCAATACTTGAATGCCTTAAATGAAAGCACTGTTTTTAGACCATTTTGATGGGTATCTTTAGTCTTGCAGTGCATAAAATGTTGACTTTTGTCTATACTTCAACTTTTCCCATATATTACTTCTTAAATTATGGCAACTTGGAAGGCAACTATTAAACTTGAGCTAAGTCAAGAAATAATAAATTACAATCCAATTTGTTGTTATATATTATCATATTTGCACTTAGTCTTTGTATTCTGAAAATTTTATAATCATCTAATAATAAGAGTTTGTTATAAAATAATTTTTTTCACTTTTTATTTTGTGGTTTTTGGGCATCCATGACTTGAACTGCAAGGTTAGTTAACGCCCCTTTTTGGCTTGTCGAAAATTATAGCGCATTATAATGCCATTTGTAAGGTTCAAGAAAATTGCACGTGGAAAGTGAGCTACGGTAACAATTTTCATTACGTTTTCTTCGTTTCTTTTACTTTTAGGGTTTGCCCGCCTGCCCAATTTTTTATATTTTTTTGGCTACCTTTAATTGTGCGATGCGCAAGGCGTTAACTTCGTACTGCAGCTGCTGTAGCCGAAAGTATCTGTAAGATACATGAGCTCGAGCACGCGTATTATATGTATCTTTATCTGAATCTGTGTGTGTGTGTATCTGTGTAACTGTAGCTGGCAAGCGTCACCTGCTGCTGCTGCTGCTGCTGGGCTGCCAGTTATAAATATTGTATCGCTTGCACCGCCAGAGCCTCATCTCCTCCTGCTTCTCCTTCTCCTCCTTCTCCAGAAACAGCAGCAACTATGACTGCTATGACTCTGAGACAGCTCCGAATCGTTCCTCAGCTTGGTCTGTAGTATGTTGTTGATCTGTTTGTATGTCTGTTTCTCCGTCCATTTGTCTGTCTGTTTGTTTGTAATTGCGTAAACATACTCGTACATATTTTATTTTATATTTTATTGTTTCGCTTCGCTGCGCTGCGCCATAAGGGCAGATACCTATAATTTTCTTATGTCTTCGTACAATGGAAACACAACGAGCAGCAGCAGAAAACTACAGCAACAGCAACAACAACAACGGCAATGGCAATAATAATCATCATCATCGTCGTCATAAAGACAACAGCGGCAACAGTCACCGTTGTCGTTGTTGTTGTTATTGATGTTGTTGTTGCTGTTCCAACTGAACTAACGACATACAAATGTGTGTACCCTACAATAAATGTGGAATAAATAAATAAAATGTAATGAAAGGCAGTCAAATAAATGAAAATATAAGAAAACTTAACGCAGCCGTCGCAAGGAAAACAAATGACGCGAATGGAGATGTAAATGAATGTGAATGTGCTCGAAAAATAATTGTGAATGTGAATGTAGTGAATGTAAGTGTGGCTGTTGCTGTTGTCGTCTTCAATTTGCCGGCAATGAAAACACTGTCTCTGCTGTTGCGGCCAATGACCTAGTCTTAAGATCTTTCACGGGATACGATTTATAGGATACAAATATCGATATTTCTCTTATTATTCACATATCAAAGATACTTCTCAACAATCAATAATTTTTATTGTACCTATTGTGGTTATAATCTGAGCTATTTTTATCGAGAATATAATAAATAAAGAAACCAAATTCCAAACTATATTTTCCAAGTTGTAAAGATATGAAAACAAGTAATCTTTTTGAATGGAAATTTTGAAAATAGATTGTCGATTATCTTGACTATTTTTTGCAAACGACATTGACGCAAATACATTCCGAGACATCTATTTATATATCTTCTATTGCACTATAATCGTTTTTATTTAAACAATCACCGTTGAGCTGTAAATTGTTGCGCTCTAAAGATAAATAATTTCAAGTCATTCACTTCAAATCTATGACAAAAGGAATTGTTTTAATGGCTTATAATTAGCTTGGTTTTTTTCATTTTATTTTTTTTTGGTTGTGAAACGTCTCACTCGATTTCCCAACAACTGCTATATGTGTACATAGGTATATAACAAAATAATAATAATAAATATTTGCTGGAAGAACTGGAACTTCGGTCGGGGAAAATCTTATCAGTAAAATTGCGTTAAAACTTTAATCGACACGAAAACTAAGATTACAAATTGTTTCTATGATGCCCTGTAAAAAAAACTAGCAAATATAAATTGCACTGTCATAAAATTTAAATTTTTAATTTTTTAAATAAGATATAAATAAAAAACTTTAAATAGATTTTCAAAAGTAAAAAAACTCGCTTAAATTTGATGTTTTGTATCAAATTTACATACTTTGCAGGGTATTTGCTAGTCTACTATGCACAACTAGTGCAGTCTTACTGGTTATTATATTGTGTATTAGTTCTGTCGCGATAAGATCTATGAGGGTTTAATATACATCCGTTTTTTATACCGTTGCCTTTGTCGTTTGCCATTGCCTTTGCCCCAATAAAATAAATTACTTATTTATTTCGAGTGTACCTCGAACAAATACAATATAAATTGTTTATATAACCAATAAGAAAAAAAAAGAACAAAAGCGCTTTATAATATCATTTTTTATGGCTCTTTTTTCTCTTTTTAAAAAGAACACAGGAAACACACACACATACACTAAAAACTAATGCACAACAAATTATCGAAATTGTGCCATAAATTATATGTTTATTTCAAAGCAGTTGCTGCTTTATTTTCTTGTATCGATTTCGTAAGACTTGGAGTTTTTTTATATTTACGAAATCTAAATCTAAATCAACTTCGACATCTTTTTAGCCTAAAAGAAACGTAGAAAATGCCTTAATTTTATTAAGCCGATAAGAAAAGAAGAAAATACTTATGAACCCCAAAACGAAGATCAAGCATTTTCACACTGCCACTCGTGCGGGTCTTTTAAATGTATTTTTATGTAAAAAGTCGAAACATAAATTTGATTTACGAGTTACCGGTGGGACACTTAAATCAATCAAAAATTGAGAGCCTAATGAGCCAGAGACCGCACAGGGTAACAGTGTATTACAGGAAATAGTTGACATCTTGTTGGTTCGCTTTTCTATTTTTTCTCTCTAGTTTTGTTTTTTGGGTTAGCAGATTCACACGATCCCTAAACCGGGGGTCTTTAGATAACATGCGCCGTTGTAGTAGCTAATGACCTCCGTTGTGGAGTTCAAGCAACCTGCTTTGCATAAATCGACGTCTCGACTTTCAGACGAGAGACAATTAGCTCACACGTCCCCAATTTCCTGGCTACTCACTTGGGACGAAGAGAAAATTGCTCTCTCTGTCTGTCTCTCTCTCTCTATCGATCGTGTCTCTTTCTATCTGCAGAGCATGTCAAAGAACTTTTCCTGCACTTGGCAAGTTTCGGTAGTTGTCTTGCAAAAACAATTGCAAGTTGCTGAAGAAATCATCGAGATTGATGCTGTCAATAAATTGAAGACTAACAAATACTGCAAGTAAGCAATTTAAAAAGACAAAGCAAAGAAAATGTGTTAAACATCTGCATGTGACTGATTATTTATTAAGGAATGCTGAAAACATCTTCAACTTTTCGTATACTCTTATCACACCGCCACCCAATGCCCTTCCACAAGTGCCTTTTCAGGGGTATCACGCACTGGCCAACTGCTAGGAGGATCCACCAAAAAAGTCAAAGAAGGAACTCAAGTGAGCGTCATACAAAATGATGTGTAAACAGTGCCGGGCAGCAGTGGAGAGACAAGAGCTGGCTACAAATGTAGTACACAGATGCTGTGCGGCATCTTCCTTCTCCCTATCACCTTCCCCCCTTCACTCCTCTTCAGTCTCCCTTCCTCTTATTCTCCCCATTCACAGCAGACGAAGACGACGACGCGTTTTTACTTCGCGTAACTTTTGCTGAGTGCTTGGTATTTTCAATCTCTCGCTGTGTGTGCTGTGTGTGCGAGTGTACTTTTGTGTGTGTGTGGGATTCACAATTCTGTGAATGAAACGTCAACCAAGCGGGAGAGCGATAGAGAGCGAGAGAAAGAGAGCGGCGAGCAAGTTGAGAGAGCAAGTGCTGTTGGCAGTGTTTGTGGCAGAGTTTGACTCTATTAAGTAATAGGCGCGCAGTTTTTTGGCAGACACTGTTAAGCACAAATGCCACCTACACGCATTTCCGCATGTCTGCGGCGTCTCAGTGCGGTTGTGGGGGGTGGGGGAAACAAGGGGAGGGCAGGGTCAATGCTGGGGTGGGCTTTCCCAATGACGAAAAAAGACGACGACGACGACGACGTCGTCAAGTTTTTGTTGTTTGGTTTGGTTTTCTGACTTTGGCTACACCCAAGACCAAAACTTTTGGCGGTTGTTTGACTCGTTTGAGCTTTTGTATCTGTATTACAATTTTCTCTTGATTTCATTTCAATAAATTAAGAAAGCAACAACAGTAAATTGTGCAAAGCAAAAAGATAATTAAGCGAGAAAAAAATGATGAAAATTATGGTTGGCAAAGCAAAAATCTTTGGAGTCTTATTTATGCAGCAGCTGCCACATTGAATATTACATACCGTCATATCGACATATCTGTATCTGTATCTATTCATCTACTAACTATATCCAGTCCAACATCCATATTCATAAGCCACATCCACTCGAAAGACACTCATCGATAGCGATGCATAAGTATATGCATTATTTATGCCACACAACAAATACAAATACAAATACCAATACAAATACAAAAGCAAATAGAAAAAATACTTACAATAACAAATATTGCTACAACACCAAATAATAAATTCATATACTTTTTGTAAGTGCAATAATAATGTGTATAAAAAAAAATAAGATGAAAAAAAAACAAGAATTTGAAACTCAGTGTCAAGATTTTTACATAAAGTTTTCGCTGCAAGGAGGCGGCCAAGTCAAGTTATAAACTAACGCAAATATTATTAATAATAATGACAGCTGCCTAACCATAAAATGTAAGCTAAGTGGAGTGCTTCAACTATAGATACCCTGTATTTAAAGAGTAGCAGGCATAACTTATATAATTCAACTTCGTTCGTAATAAATTTTTGAAAAAATCTTTATGACAAAATTAACTTAATAAATTCGATTAAAAATTAGTTAAGTTTATTTTTAAAAAGTGTTAGAATTTTAAGAGATTATATAAAGTATTATCTGAGCGTTGTCTGCAAAATTTTTAGCATTTTTTACCTAAACAACTTTATTGCTCCCCCTTTTCGAGTCATTGAACAAGTACAGGGTATTGATAAATGTTGCACACAAAAGTGCAATAAAGCTTAATCAAAGCCACATTAGTTGAAATTATAGAAAAACGCAACAGCGCCTTGAGAGATACGTTTACGAGACAAATATTTGCGCACTTTTGTTTGCATTTGGCATCAATTTGTTTTTTTCTTGATTTTTTTTTTTTTTGTGTGATTTGTTTAACAATTTTGTGTTTCTGTTTCAGTCTTTCTTTTGATTTTCATTTGCCGTATGCGTGCATTGCGCAATTTTCGTCATTAGCATTAAATGTTGAATTATTTTTCAAGTCGCTGACGCAGTTAATGTCGGAGACCTCGCCTTAAACTTAAACTAAACGCAGCGCAGCGCAGTTTCTTATACAAATAGAAAATCGGCTTTAATTTGCAATCTAATAGAAATAACAGCCACAAATGCAATAAGGTAAATACAGTCACTTGTTGTAGTTATTGTTGTTTTTGTTGTTGTTGTTGTTGTTATTGTTGTGTAAATTTTAGTTAATGGGCATGCATTTATGCACTTTTCCTTGTTTCTCGAATTGTTTTGCGCATTATGTAAAAATATTTCAACTAGGTCTGTTGCCCTTTGACCAAATAGTTCAAACGTTCAATATGCCAAGTAAATGGTGGCCAAGTAAATGCCCCATAAGAACTAAATAAATAATCGCAACGAATTTAGTTTATTTCCCCAGTTGTATTAAGTGCATATACTCCTTGAATTCGACCAATGAATATTATTACAAATTATTTACTTCACATTAAGTGTCATAATTGGCCAGTTAGTCGCCGTATCAGTTACTATCTGGCATTCGATCTCAAGTAGCCATAACACAATAAATTATATTAACAATACTTATCAACTTTATATTTACTTTAAGCAATTACTTATTATATGATACGCTCTACTTTCAACGCTAATCACATGAATATTTCTAGACTTTGGCCCAGTCAAAACCAAAAAAAAAACCCAAATTTAGATCAGCTATTTCAACTGAAGAATGTCAACAGAAATTATTTATAATTTTTACTATGTATAATATAAAAATAATAATCAATTTGCGGGGATTTTTTCTTTGAAAATTTAAAAAGTAACTGAGAGAGAAGAAGTGATAAAAGCTAATGTATTTTATAATATCTGTAAACTTAAGATTCGATTCGATTTTATACGATTTTCAGACGTGATTCTGAAATTCATTTAAGAAACATTTTTTCCAATAAACTCTACATTTTTCTGCTAATATTATTGTATTATATATTGAATAGTTAAATTCTTATCCTATCCTAGGGAAAATCAACTAAATTTATCAATTCCATTCAATTGTTTGCCCAATCAATTTCTCAGATATATCTATTGCCTTGTTGACTTACCCGCTCTTCTTCGCGAATCATCTCAGCAATTTCCGGCTTGATTTCCATGTCATCGTGATGAGCACCCACCGAGCTGGCAGGATTGCCCACAGATCCACCTGCAGTGCCTGCGTTGCCCGGAACAGCACCACCTGCACCACCCGCACCACCACCGACTCCGGCAGCGGCCAAGGCGCTGGCCATGGCTGCGTGGGAATGGGCCAACTGATGCTGGGCGGCCAATTGTTGGGCTGCCGCGGCAGCCGCATGATGATGCATCGAAGACGAAGATGACGATGGTGGTGGTGGGGCACCAGTCGACGAGCCTCCAGATGAGGCATGATGCGCCGCGGCGGCAACAGCAGCGGCCATGTGTGGAGGCAGCTGCGCCTGCGTGCCACCGGATGAGGCATTGTTGTTGCCAGTGGGCGAAGTGAGCGCGGCAGCGGAGCCATTGCTATGAGCAGAGGACAGCGGAGCGGGGGAGCAGCTGCGGGCACTGGGCCGATAGGCGTTGGGAGCCGCGGAGGATGTGGAGACGCCGGGGCCCGACGAGGAGCTGGAGCAGGAGACGGCGGAGTTGGCGCTGGTGCCGACTGTGGAGGCGCCCGAGCTGCTGCTGGAGGCGGAGGACGACGAGCTGCCCGTCAGATGCGCCTGCAGCGACTGTGGATTGGGCGAGGCGAATGGATTGCGCACGATGGTCGAGGTGGTCATCGCCAGTGGTTGACTCGAAGTGGCGCCCGAGCGTTGGGCCTGGTGGTGTGGCGAATCCGCGCGCAGTGGCAATGGAAGTGCGAGTGGGAGTGCGAGGGGACTGGGCGTGGCATAGCTGCCGTCGCGGGAACGCTTGCGCTGACGCTGATTGAGATCCAGGGCCGATTCCGCCTGCAACTTGGCCAGCAATCGGGCGCGTTTGGGCTTCAGTTCATCGTCATCCTCCTCCTGCTCCCGGAGGATGGCCGCCGCTGCCGCCAGTTCCTCGTCCTCGTCATCATCGTAGACGGTCATGCGTTGCTCGGGCAACAACGAGGTGCCACCAATGCCCCCGTTGCCTCCTCCTCCTGCCGAGCCCGAACTCACCTCGGCCAGGCCACGAATCTTGAGTGTCTCGGCCACCTTGAGCAGGGGATTGATCTGGTCCTGGCACACATTGATCTCGCCCTTGTACATGAACTCGACGAGCGCCTTGAGGTCGCTCCAGTTGACGTCGCGCATGATGATGATGGGATGCTGGCAGGGATTGTCGTAGAACAGCGCCTGGAAGTACGGCGAGCAGGCGGACAGCACCATCTTGTGGGCCTTGATCGAGTGTCCCTCGCAGGCGAGCGTCACATCCACGAAGGACTCGTTCTGCAGCAGCTCATCGAAGACATTGGTCAGATTCGATTGATAGTTGTTCCAGCGCAGACAGAACTGTTGATTATCCCCCGCAGCTGGCGAGGATTTGCGCTGGGCAGCAAACAATTTGTGGCCCAACTTCGACTTGTGCTCCAAGTCAGCTGTGGCTCCCAATCCTCCAGTTGCTCTGGCTACTCCTCCTGCTGCCAGTTTCTTGTTGTTCTGGCCAAATTCAAAGAGTCCAATAGCCGACAAATTGTGGGAGACCAGAGGCTGCGGGGAGACGGGCAACGAGCGGGACTTCTTGGCGGTCAACTGCACGCGCAGCTCGGGATCAACGGGATCCGAGTGTCCGACCACCTCACTGGAGGTCAGTGGGCGTGGCGGTGGCGTCAGCGGCTGCTCGTTGAGCACAGCTCGGACATTTGGTTTCTCAGCTGCATCTGTGATGATCTCCTCCTTGACATTGACATCCACATCCAGCTTATGTTGGGGCTGTTGCTGTTGCTGTTGCTCCGGCAGATCCTCTCCGGCCAACTGCTCCGTTGGATTTGCCTCATTGACAATGGCCATTTCGTCATCTGTTTTGGCCATGTCCGTCGTGTAGGCCATGTCTGTTTGCGGCTCTGGCTGCTTTGGTATCTCTATGTTGACCATTGTGTAATCATTTGGCTCGTATTGTTCACTTGTATCCAGTTTCTGTTCAAAGTCCATGATGTCCTTTGTCATATCCATTTTATATATGCTCGGTTTTCAATAACTTGATCTGAATTTCGGTTATTGCAATTGGTTTTTAGCTATTCTTATTTGTTATTTAACATCATTAAGATTGTTTTTGTGTTTTTTTCCTCTAGTCGCTGCTTTTGAGTAGAGATTTTTGTTGTTAACGCTGCAATGAGACCAACAAATGCAAATTTTATAATTTCAGCGTGTGAATTACTTAAACAAAGGCAAATCAAAAATATATTAGATTATTTTAAAGTTACAGAAATATCTTAGAAATGTCAGATGTATTTTAAAGATCTATGTATTATTATGAAATATTAGACTGGACTGCTCTGGAAAAACGGAATGGAAAATTGTATGAAGCTTTGACTTTTTCAATTAGTGCAAGTTTTGTAAAGATATAGATTTCGATTTAATAATAATTAATTATTATAATTTATTCTAATAGAATTTTATGTTCTATAGTTTCCTTTAAGTTCTAATACGAGATTTCTACATAATTTTCTGTTATAAAACTATAAAAATTAATTTAAATTTTCATCCACGTAATTTTTCAACTTAACTAAAGCAATCAGAATTTTTTTAAAAACCAATTACATTAATAACAATTATACAAGTAAATAAAATCACCTGATTTATGTTAAACCTCAAAGAATTCTGATTACTTGATTTTATTTTAAATAATTAAATATTTTTTATAATTATTATTCTTTTTATATTTTATATTTCCAATGCTCAAATTATATTTTTTTTTTAGATATTACGTTTAACCCTTGTGTGTGTCACAGCGTCACACACTAAATGCCAATAGCTAAATGAACATAAATATAAATTCGAGTAAATTCGTAACCTGATATATATCTACGTGCGTTTAGCCATAACTCTATTAAATAAGGCCATTAATCTTGCCAAGTCCATGAATTTCGATTCTATTCATTTCGAAACACACTCGAAAACCCCTTAAAAAAATTGTTTTATTAGCTTTCAGTTTGTCCTAATTTATTATAGAGATTTTCGCGACAATAATTGTTGTGCGTTTATATGTATATATATTTTTTTAATTTTATATATACATTTTATTTAAAAGTATATGTATATTGTATTATTTCATTTGATAACTTGCGCTGTGCAGGTTATAAATAAATGAAAATACATTTATATTTAATTAAATATTATTATTTATGGTTCTGTCGCTGACGCGCGCCACATTTGCGTAATTATATTTATTTAAATAGTCTTATATACAATTTATGTATAGATATTTATACATATATGTATATATGGATATGTATCGCATTTAATTTATATTTATATTTGTTGCCAACCGCGCCACCCTTGTCTAACGGTATTTTTCATACGCTGCGAGTGGGAGAAGGAGGCGAGGGAGTGAAAGAGAAGGAGGAATTGGGAGAGTGGGAGGTGCTGTGGCACAATGTTTCACAATGTCTCACACAGTGTGTGCTGTATGTATGCGTATGCGACAATGCAAACACAGTCGGGCATAAAATTAATTTATTTTTATTATTATTGTTATTATATTTCTGCTGCTGCTGCTGCTTCTTCTTCTTGTGCGACTCTTTTTTTTATGATTATTATTTCATTCCAATTAAATCTTGTGACTGACTCGACTCTCTAGCCGTCTGTTATTATATGTTTTTTGTTTATTTTTTTTATTATAGTTGTTGTTGTTATTGTTGTTGCTGGTTCATCCAGAACCATGGTTGCTACCCAATTTCTTAACGGGCAACAGCAACAACAACAACAATTGCAATAAGAAATTACATTCTGTGAATTGTTTTTCCTTCATTTTTTATATATATTTTTTCTTTGGTAACTTTTGCTTTATTATTGTTATTATTGTTTTTGTTATAGCTTTGCTTTTTTTTTTGTTATTACTTTTATTTATCGTTATTGTTGTTGTTGTTGCTGCTGCTGCGGCATTAAATTTTATGTGTTCTTTGGAAGAATGGAGCAAAGAAAAAAAATCAACGCAACAAAAATAAATAAATAAATAAATTGCCATTTGCTTTTGCCTAAATGTGCACAAATATTTATATATAATTTTTTGTTTTTCTCCTTTTCTTGTTGTTGTTGTTGTTGCTGTTTCTTTGGCATTTCCTGTTTCGGTTTTCAAGTTTTTAATTCGAATCGAACTGAATACTGAGCACTGAATACTGAGAGATACACAACTTCAGTTCAGGCTGAGAGCCTTTTTGCTTCCTTATCGTTGTCGTTGTTGTTGTTGTATTTTTGATTAATTATTTATAATGTGCGCAGCTGTTGCGCGGCATAAAATAAAATTTTAAATTGAAACAGTAACAACAAAAAAATAAAATAAAATAAAAAATAAAAGACAACAAGAAATGTGCACATTAAATATAAAAAGGCATACCGGCTGCTCAGCAACAACAACAACACACAAGCACACACACACAGTCACACACACAGACACACACACATACACACACACAGAGCAAGTGAAGCTGGCAAACTTGAGCGCTTTTTATTTTAATATTTATTATTTTTATTTATTTAATTTACGAGTCCTTCGAAGTTTGTACAGCGTTTGTTATTATTGTTGTTGTTGCTGTGAGTGGGTGTTGTTGTATATGGGCGAGTCAACGGCAACAGCAGCAGCAACAGCACATTTTATATACATACATATACATATATAAATATTTTGTATTTATTTATTTACGCTTATTTATTATTTATGCAGCAAGTAATAAATTACACAAGTCTCGGCTGTTGTTGCTGCTGCTGTCGTTGTTGTTGCTGCTGTTGCTGGCTTTTTACGGCCTCCGTTTGTATCTCTGTGTGTGTGTGTGTGTTTACAAAACTGTTTTTGGCGCGCCACCCACCCAAGATACAAGATACAACAAGACAGCACCAAGAAGGAGCCACAGGACGCTGCTGCCGCGTAAGTTTTCCAGCTGCTGCTGCTGAGCGCCCAAAAACTTGGTAAACTGGCAATGGCAAAAAGATGCCAGCAACAACAGCAGCAACAACAACACTTTTTACGACCTAGACTGAGTTGTAGCTGGGGGTATGAGGAGAGCAACAACTTTGGGGATGGCAGGAGAGTGGGAAGTGATAAGAAGGGGGAACTTATGGGAGGGGGTTGTGCACGTTATAAATTTATAAATTACAATTTTCTTAGCTGTGGAAAACTCTCTCTGTGTGTTGCTGTATATACTTATAGATGTATATGTGCGAAAAGGCACTTTGATAATTTATATATTTTATTTATAAGCTAACAAAATCGATTTTTATGCGACAATTAAATGCAAGTTAAGCACGAGTATTGGCGAGCCAAACAAAACCCAACAACTGCCATTTGTCATACACTGCAATTATTATAATAATCATAATTATTTATTCCATTACAAACAAATACAATTACACATACACATACACGTACACATACACTGGGCGCCGTCATTCACAACGATTTGTGAGTTTTCCACGTAGTTTTCCCAAGGTTTTTGCAACGCATTTGTTGTTGTTTCTTGTTGTTTGTTGACTGTTTATTTTCTTTAGTCCGTTGTCAGTTGAAGTTGAAGTTTAAGTTTGTTTCACCGCATGCAACACATGCTGAATTGTTGCACTGATTATGTGTTTGTTGTTTGATTACGTTTAGCACTCGGTGTTTTTTGTTTGTTGTTGTTGCTGTTGTTTTTGTTGCCTTTTCATTCACTCGCACAGACAGACAGACAGACAGAGAGACAACAACGCACACACGCGACAACGTTAGCGGCACATTCGTTTGGCGTTCAATGTTTGTTGTTGTTGTTGTTGTTGTTGTTTCTGGTTTTCTTTCTTCGCTGCTTACAAACGTTGCATTCACGACGAAAGTTAAATACGAACTGATTGCTCGGCAAAAGTATCTATCAGATACAATGAATGAAACTCGAAACTCAGCGATACGCGTCGCAGTCGACGTCGCTGCCGCTGCTGCTGCGAGAGCCAACAACCGAAGCGTCGGCAGCGCGAGAGCAAAAGAGAGAGAGAGAGTGAGAGCGTAAAATCAAGAAACGCGGCAAATGTTATTCCGGTTTTTGCGGCGAATTCACAACATTCAATTGGGAGCGTGTGTTGTGTGTTGTCTTAAGAGCTACTGGGGTTGCTCTCAGTCTAAGAGAGCGGCAACTGTTTGCCTTGTTTATTCTCTTTGGTAAGTTTTTGATCTTGCAAGGGAAATTGTTCTTGGAATTGTTCCTGAAACTGATATAAATTGTTTGAATAGTGTATAAGCGAACTTAAAGTAGTAAAGAAATTTATATCTGATTTATAGAAAGTTGATTTATTTATAAATATCTTTATTAACAACCTGCTCTTGTCATATTTCATTATCTTACAGTTTGCTTTCCGCCTTCTTGTCACATTCTTTGCGCCTTAAGCCTCAACTTTGATTGCCACGCACAAATGAAAAGTGTGAGGCAGTCTAAGACCCAATCTCAACCCCAAGTCCAGGTGGCAACCCGTTTCCCCATTCAACCATTTTCCATCACCACCAATAAAGCGAATACATATAAATCGCGAATAACGTCAAGACACGCATAACCAAAACTCTGCGCCTACAAAACGTGCCGATTGCAGTAGCTGCAACAACATCAACAACATCGGCAACATTGGCAACAACAGCATCGGCAACATTCTTCTAACCGGAAAGAAAGAGAGATGCTGCCTGCAATGGTCCAGTAAGAAAATGTTGCGAATAGTTTTTCGCACAACCCCTGACGGCATCTTTAGCTTATTGCAGCCATTCATTGCTGTTGCTGCTGCTGTTGTTGTTGTTGCTGTTGTTTCTGTTGCTCCGACTGCTGCTTAGGTCAACTACAACTACTGCCAAAAGAGCACAGAAAAACTACGACGACGACGACGACGACAACAACACTTGGCCACGCCTTCTCCATACGAATCAAGTCAAGCGGCCGTCGCATTGGTGTGAGCGAGCGCGCAAGCTTGGCGCTCCCTACAAGCATACTCACACACACACACACACACACACAAACACATGCTCGCATACCCGTGCAATGCACGAGAGCAGTCAAGCTGCTTGGTGAGGAGCCCCCCCTTTAAGTGAGCGAGAGAGCGAGCGAGCGAGCGCTATGCCGCTCTCTTTGACGTCGCTCATTGGGAACGCCAAAAAGAGCAAAAACTTTGCGCAAAAAAGGAGAAAAAAACAACAGCAGCAACAACAACAAGATAAAAAGAAAAAGCAATAAGCTGAAAGATGTGCAGCAAAAGAGGAAATGCAAAATACGGCCGAGGTGCTGTTGTTGCTGTTGCTGTTGTTGTTGGTAATGCTGCTGGTGACGTCACGCGGTAGGCGGTGCCTCGAACGCATTTTTAATATTCGACTCCCAGTTGCTTGTAGTAGGCCTCTCTTTATTGTTGTTGTTGTTGCTGTAGTTATTATTGTTGTAGTTGCTGCCAACTCACACGCACGCAATAAAAAAACCCCCAAGTGTTGTTGTTGTTGCTGTTAGTTGACATGTGCGCAACCAATAACAACAACTAAACTAAATCCCCATGCTTACGTGTGTGTGTGTCGCTTTCTGTGTGCGTGCGTATGTTTTTGTATATTTTGCATATTTTATTTGATTTGCTTTCTCGTTTTTTGGCCTTTTTTGTGCTTCGTGTTTTTCAGCGAGGCCCAACTTCGTGTTCAACGCCCATTGGCTGGCATTTTAAATATATGTATACATATATATGAAATATATACAGCTGCGGTCAAAAAAATAGTAGTGCCTGCAATGAACTTACAAAAGCTCAAAATTTAAAGACTTTTAATTTATCCAAATTTTTTATTTAATTTTTTTAAGATACGTTATTATATTGTAAATCCATCTGAGAAATCAAAGATAGTAAACAGTTATTATTTTTCGACTTAGGAATTTTTTTCTTGTAATAGGTCTGAAAAATGGGCGGTCAAAATAATAGTAGTGAATGCATTAAAAGTGGAAAAAAAGGATATTAAGCAGGAAAGGCACTAGATTTGAGATTTATAATTGTTATTTGATAATTTTCTATAAATTGTATAAAAAATATTTTGCTTAGAGTTGTTACAATGGGGCGTGGCAAGCATTGCACTCCAGAAAAGCGTGCTCCTATAAAAAATTTATTTCAAAAAGGATAACGTTTAAGGAAGTGGAAAAATTTGATTAGATGATTGCCAACCATAATCAGAAACGCCATTAAGTAGTCGCCAAAATAGGATAAATGTGGAAGACCTCGATCCATGTCCAAAAGACAAGTGACAAAAGTAGTGAGGTTTTTGAAACGCGACCCTTTTGCTCCTGCAGCACTTAAAAAAAAGGACTTTGGTATGGACCAAAGTGTGTAAAACATTCTTAGATGTTTGCGAAATAATAATCTGGCAGAAAGAAGCCCGTGAAAAATTCCGTTATTGAAAAAAATACCTGCCCAAAAGCGATTTCGATTTGCTAAGCATCATCTGAATTGACCCTAGAGAAATAAAGAAACCTCTAGTGGTCGGATGTGTCCAAAATTATTTTTATTACTGGTCGAGGATCTCGACAACATGTAAGGTATCCGTTAAAGTCCGAATATCAGCCCAGATTCACCTGCAGGACTATCAAACATTGTAGTATGAGAATAATAACCTGGGCGCATTTTCACATTATTGGGTCCAACCCATATAATGGATCATAACCATAATGGAAAGGCACGAACAAGTGAAAATTCTGCAGGACACTATGCTACCGTATTTTTCAGATGATATGCCGATAATTTGGAGGTTCCAACAGGACATAGCCCCAAGGCATATCAGCAAATCTTCGAAAGAATGGTTCGCATAGAAAAAGTTAATGTAGTGGAGTGGTCACCACGGTCCCCCGATCTGAATCCCATTGAAAATTTGTGGTCCGATATGAAGAAGGATATTGCCAAGCATCATCCAACAAATAATATTCATCTTTGGAAGATCGCTAGGAGCGAGGCCTGGAGCTCAATACAAACAGAACGATGTAAAAGCCATGATCCGTCGTTGTAAGGCGGTAATTCAAGATAAAGGCTTCACAACAAATTACTAAATTTGTTAATTATTAAGTGCATTTCACATATCTAACCTTTTAAATAAAAAAAAGGGGTTTTGGATCGTTTTCATCAATAAAATTTTTGAATATGTTCATCACTACTATTATTTTGACCGCCCATTTTTCAGGCTATTGCAAGAAAAAAATTCCTAAGTCGAAAAATAATAACTTTTCACTATCTTTGATTTCTCAGATAGATTAACAATATATTAACGTATCTTAAAAAAATTATATGAAAAATTTGGATAAATGAAAAGTCATTTAATTTTAAGTTTTTGTAAATTCATTGCACGCACTACTATTTTTTTGACCGCAACTGTACATATTAATATGTATGCCTGTGTGTGTATGCGTCTGTATGGAGAGAAGCGTGTGTCGCTGTGTGTGTGTGCATATAGAAAAAAGCAAACCATCGTAAATATAATATTTATAAACGCCTGAGCAACTTCGGCCTTCAGCGCGCTTCGGCAAATCTCGCACGAGTCACCGCCAGGTGCCAAAGAGCATTCAAATCTTTCGAATTATTTATTTATTTATATATATTAATCAAATGTTCAAAATGTAGAATTGTTCTTAAATTAATATTTGACCTTGTTAGATAATATACGACTTTTTATCTATCTGCTCAGTCTGTTTTTATATTATTTTGTACGTTGAAACTAAATGGCAAGTTCCCGATCGAAGGGATATGGATGTTTTATTAAATATAGGAGGGTTTTTGTAAATAGTTGAGTGCCAATATAATTTATTTGCATATTTCAGTTTTATAAATTGTTTTAAATTTATTAATAAAATTGTTAAAAAAGTTAAAATTTAAGCTCAACCCGATCGCTGTACTATAGTAGATAGGATATGACATTTGTAAATATGTTTATGAGCAAAGAATTGTACAACGATCGCATATTAAGCATTGCAATAAAAAACTATTTGTACTACTGCGATCATTACTATCATATGTTGGTATGATGATAATTTTGAAGTTCCCAAAAAGTTTAAGGACTGCAAATAATAGGGGGTGCCACAGAAATCGCTTTCGCTTGAATTTCACTTAAATTTCATACAAATTTGAGTGAAATTCAAGCGAAAGCGATTTCTGTGACCCTGTATTATCAAAATCTGATATGTATTCTTGCCATCTTCTTTTTACCCTAAGAATTTCCTATCTTAAATATCATTTTCAAAAAAAAATATACAAACTGTTTAAACTTTGATTCTTTATCTGCAATAATCTTAAGAAAACATTTGAAAATATTTATATTATTATTATCAGATAACGAAAACGTATGTTTAAAAACCGTTCAAGTCAAATAAATATTCAAAATCGTGCGAATTTTCGCGCTTTCATTTAGCTAGCCTCTGCCCAGATTCGGTCCTTTGCACGGCGGAAATGAAAGCCCTTTCCGCTTTGACAAGTTGAAAGATGGCAACCAAAAAAAATGAAGTGGATAAAAAAAACTAGCGAGTATTGGCTTCCGTTTTAGTGGCAGTGGCAGCAACGGCGAGTAGGAAATTTCAAAGCGAAATTATTGAAAATAGCGTGAAGAAAGTGTGTGGGCAGCGGTGTGGAAACCACGTTAAAGGACATCCGCCAGCAAAGTGAAAGAGTTTAAATTGCCAGCAGCCTCACAGAAAAACAGAAGTCAAAGAAATGGCGACAGGAAATGGACATTGCCACTAGAAAAAAAAGCAAAAGCAAAAGAGTAAAAAAGTGAAACCAGCACAAAATAGAGAACCTACGCCGTCATCCATCCATGGTCCAACGTCCCTGGAGATGCTTTCCATAGGCGAGTGCTAACCTACAAATCGAAGTGGACAACAAACCACTCAAACTCCATATGGCTGCCTTTTCAAAGTGGAAAAACTCTCTGAAGAGCTCTTCAAGCATTGAATTTTTGCTGTCTTTTCCCAGCCAAAGGATAAAAGCAAAGCAAAAATCAAAATACAAAAATCCTTGACCGTAACTGAAGCTTTAAGATTCCAATTCTATTAATATGACATAGAGTAGAGAATTAAAAACTTTTGAAATAAGTAAGTAGCTGGGAAATCAAACATACATATGAACATATTTTAGTATTTCTACAATATTTTAAATTAACATTATCGAAAAATTATTTACGTTCTGTGAATAATTTTCCCTAAATGCCAAGAAATAATTAGAGTTGTCGATATATCTCCGAATAATTACGATACGCCTAGTTTTCCCAAAGAAGCTATGTTAAGCTTATTGGTGGTGATATTGACTCTTCCAAATTAATGCCTGTCTCTCGTAGAGTAGTTTTTAGAACTTTTATCCCTATTGCTCTTCCTCTCTGTAGATCTAACCATGCATTGCATGAACCTTTAACATTTTGTGTTCGGATTACAATAGAATTTTCAATATTGTTTCCGAAGCTAGCTCCATTTCCCACCTAAAAACTTGAATACTGAACCACTTAGCTAACAATTAGTTTAGGATTCGTTTTAAGTATTCTAACTAACTCTCTGCCTTCTTTATCTTCTCGCGATCTTTTTAGTTGCATGCCGTATATTTCGTTTCCATCCGCCCGCGAACGTTTTTTTTTTATCCGCGCGTAACAAGCTTAGGCTTGGTGTCGCTCGACTAAAAGAAAAATATTAAAAAAATAACGTTACAATAATAAAGTACACGCATAACTTTAATAGAAAGCTTTAATTAACTCGAGAAATAGTCCAAAATAGTATCCAGCTTATGTATTTGAAAATAGCTTCCGCGAAAATCGAGTTTTCGATATTTCGATGTATGTTTACTTCACAAATAGGGGATCAAACGCACTCATCGAACAATAAGGAACTCGAAAGTTGAAAAACTTTGCTATAGATGATTAATATTATATGACGTTTATTGGCAAAAATTATGTAATGCGAAATTACTATATTATTTTCTTTCTGCCAAATAAATTTAAAGCCGATCTTTCAGATCTCTGAGACATTTACTATTTTCCGAAGTGTTATAGTTAAATTGAAAATGATTTACAACACATTTTTCGTTTCTCATTAGTAAGTGCTAAAAATAAATCCCAATTCTTTTTATTGACTATTAATATTGTAATTATGTAGCTCAAGTAATAAGAAAACTATTGTTATCAAGACCAACAATTACAAGCCGTTAAAAAAATGTATTCGTGACCCGACTTACAGCATGAAAAAACCTTATTTTTAAATAAAAAAAAAGATTTTTCTTTTATTTAATTTTTATGATTATCATAAATTAATATTTTAAGAAAATACAAAATAAAAGTGAAAAAAACTGCAGTAAATTATAATTTGCAACTATTTCAAAGCGTTCAGTGATCGCCTCAACCAGTTCCATTTAAGAGATTATACATTGGAGTAAGTTTGAACGTCTGTTAAGAGAGAACAATTAACTTGGACAAGAAAAGAATAAGTCAGAAGTGTAACTCCATTCTTTAGCTGGCAGTCCTAAAAAGGAAGAAATGAATTCCAGCTTTCTCTGCATTGTTGTACGTGGCGTAACATTTGGTCAAAAGGATTTTTTCGACGTTTGCTGTTGCCTCCTTTGCTGCAGCATTTCGAGTTGCGTCGGCGGCTGCTTAAAGTGTAGATCACGCAAAATTAACGAAAGCAGCAGCAGCAGCAGCAAAAAGAAAAAGCAAACGCCAGAGAAGCAACATACAACATACATTGAAAACATACTGGTCAGAGCAGAGGGGGATGGAAATGGAGAAGGGGTATGTAGGGAGTCAGTCAAGGGGCAACAACAATAGAAGTAGCCACATCAGCAGCAACAGCAACCGCCAAAGGCCATGGAGTTGGGAAGGGAGAGGAAAGGGGAGGCAGGCAGGTGGAGGGAGGTCAGTCTAGGGCTCGGACTCGGACTCGGACTCTACCCTAGGCCTACCTCGGTCAATTGGTTAGTTGCTGTTGTTCCTGTTGTTATTGTTGTTGCTGTTGCTGCTAGAAAATTGCGCATACGCGACGTCGTCAACACAAAAAGGAACAAAAAAAAAATCCAACAACAGCAAAATGTAAAGCCGCCAACATCGACGTCGTTGGAGTTTTCTCCAGTTTTATTTCCCCTAGCGAAACGTGCGCTCCCTAACAAAGGAGTTTCTAATGATTTTTGCGCCATGTTTGTGTGTGTGTTTCCTCCCCCCTTTCCTTTTCCCCCCTTTGCCATCAGTCCTGCCTTTCGGCCTGCAGCTTATGCGCCGCCTCCTGCTGATGCTGCCACGTCGCCTTTTGCATTTGTTTTTGTTGTTGCTGTTGCTGCTACAGACGGAAATGAAAATCGAAAGAATTGTTAACCAGCCTACGCCCCAAACGCATTCTACACTTTTACGGCTGCCCCTTCCTCCCCTACCCCTGCTCCAAGGGGCAATGCAAATAAATTCAATCGATGCTCTGGCCAAGTCGTCGTTGGCCGTTAGCCGTCGTTGGCCGTTGGCCGTTAGCCGTTGTTGTCGTTGTTAAGCTCTTCTGGCCGGTTCTATGCATGCATGCGTCAGCTGCATTGCTGCGCCTATGTGGCAGGTGGTGGGAGGGGGCAGAAAGACAGAGGGGAAGTGGTTTGGGAGGTGGGCTGCATTGTTTTGCTGAAGTCGTTGGCTCTGCCTTGGACTGTGCGCGATTCCCGACTCCATCTCCGAGTCCTGTCATTTAGAAAAGCAAAGCGCAGCTGCTGCCGCTGCTTCGATGTGTGTCCAGCAACCCGCATCGTTGCTAAGCTGCGAAATGAAAATCCTTTCAATGTTGGGATGTTAATGCTCAAGCCCAAAACCAACAGCAGTCGAGTCGAGTCGAGAGTCCTCTTGGCCAGCTACGTAGGCTCGAATTTTCCATGCGATTTCCAAGCGCAAAATTTCCGCCAAAAACCAAACAAACAAAAACTAACTAACGCACACATGTGTGGACACTAACACACACATTGGGAGTGGCCACAAAGGCGCTGCAGGATGGCCAGGAGCAGGCTAGGAAAGGATGCGAAAGGATGCCGAACGCAGCTGAAAAGGAAATGCGCTGTCGCCGTCGCCGTCGCCGTCGCCGTCGCCGTCGTCGTCGTTGCCTGCACTTTTGGCTTTCTTGTTTTTTCATTTCAATTTTTGTTTCAAATTTTTTGTGCTTGGCTCGTCCTGACGTTCCTGGTGCGGAAACGCAATTTCCAAGCACGCAGATGCAGCAGCTCGGTGCTCGGTCCCTCCTCGAAAGACAACAAACAACATTGGCCAAAGCAACAAACCAAAAATTGTTTGAGCCAAAAGCAACGGCTCGAACGCTGTTTGCATGTCCAGGAAGGAATAAGGCGGAAGTGGGCAGAAGGAGACAGGAGCAGCAGGAGTTGGTCAGGGACCACACCTGGTTGAGGTAAACTTCGAGCTGGAATTCCGTTCGAAGCCTGCTGATAGGCTACCTTTTTTGCTTTTTGCTTTTTTGGTGTTTGATTATGCGTTCGTCGTCCTCTATGCAAAGCAGCTGCCCCCTTCCCACCTCCTCACTCCCACTCCCCTCTCCCTGCTCCCTACTGATTACTACCTCTATTTCTTTCTCTCCCTCTCGCTCTGTTGACTTTTTCTATCAACTGCCTCGCATATCATCAGCATATCGTTTTCATTTAATAAGACAAAAAGCCAACGCCTAAAACTATGCAACACTAATTTGCACAACATTTGCTGTTGCTGTCGTTGTTGTTGTTGTTCAATTAAAGTTAACTTCATCGACCGAAAACATCACATTTGAATCAATCCCAAATTGTCTTAGACGAACTCATTTAAATCGCATTTAACTTATGGTCAAAAGCCGCAAAGTTGCCACAACACAGAGTCCAACAATTATCTATTATTGTTGCCGTTATTGTTGTTGCTGTTATTGTTATGGCTGGCATTGTGTGGCATGCCACATTTTATACGTTGTGTTCCAACACAAATATATCTGTTAACTAAACTTAAATCTGGCTACAAAGCTTATAGCGTAATTCAGTTAAAAAGGTTGTCAATGCATAAAAACGAAGCTTAAATACACTACATACGAGTATTATTTATAATATTATAAATCATATTATATTGAAAACGCGTTTCGTTTAAGTGGTTTTTTAAAAACAGTTTATATATTTTCTATTTAAATTATATTTCTGATTGACTTTTTTTTATTTTTATAGAATATTTTATTATAACAAAGCGTTTTCGTTCAGAGAACTTTTAAGTTGAGTTTATAAATTTTATTTATAAGCTATATTTCTGAATGTATTTTATTTAATTTGACTTTAAAAGAAGTTAGATCAAAAGGGGTAAACCAAAATAAACACATGCTGACACAATAGACGAGACGACAGGCAATAGACAGACTAATTTCATTTAGAATTTATTTAATTTCTTATCAGATTTTTCTAACTCATTATGCCACAATTGGTAAGAGCATAGAACAACAAGCTTGCCTCAAACACAGTTCATTCCGTTGACCTTTTTTTTGCTGTTGCCAGAGTAAAAAGGAGTCGAAAGCACGCCAGGCTGGTCAGGACTCGCCAGGACGCGGCAGGCAGTCAACTGAGCCCGTAATATATATATATATTTTTTTATATATAGAAAAACAATTTATTTTTTTCTACTCACCCAGAGAGTGTGTATGTGTGTGTGTGTGCGCGATTGTGTGTTGACGTGTCCTTAGAATAAATTCCTTTTTAAATATATACGTACATATTTTTTTATATCACACTGCGTGAAAATATAAAAAAGTCGTCGTTGTCGTTGCCGAGGTTGCAGCTGAGTGGCTCTGGGAGTGTGTGTGTGAGTGTGTGTGTGTGTGTGGCACGCGCGTTTTCTGTGGCGCGTGCCTTTTGGGTGCTCTGTGGCAACAGCAACAACAACAACAAGAACAACAGCAACAACGGCATTTCCTTTGGCCATGGAGCCCCTGGAATCCACTGTTGGCATATCGCTCTTAAGTGTTATTTGTCTACGTTTACACGGATCCCACAGTGTCTCTTTGACTCCGCATCTGTCTCTGTGTGCGTCTGTGTGTGTGTGTGTGTGTTCTGTGTGTAACGTCTGCCTCTGGGTTCTGGGCGTGCTCTTGGTAATTGTGCCGCTCATATGTGTGAATTAAATGTGCCGTAAAGGATCCCAATTTTCCGGTCACTTAACTGAAAACCAAGAATGTGCCAAAATAGCAGGAGAAGAAGCCGCACAAGTGGCGTTTGGCAACATTTTTGTGTGTTGTCATAAACCCCGTTGGCTTGGATTTTTCACGGATCATGTGCTTGCTGCCTGTTCATTTACTCAGGACTTTTGTCTGCCCATCTGCCTGAGAGATGGACCAAAAGGAATTGTTAGATTAATGAAGAATTAACCTTAAGCTCGAAAGGTAAGCTTATTTTATCTACCAAATGAATTCGAAAGAAAATGATTATTTGTTAAGAAATTCTGAATTCGAAATGTATTTAAGATATAAGAACTCTGAGTTTAAAAGCACTCTACGCCGAGAGCTTCTTGAGAAAGCTTCTCTAAATTATTGAATAGTTGCTCCAACAAATTCTCATAAATAAACCACATCATTCTTAATCCAGAGATTCGAACCGAACACTAAAATTCGTAACAATATATAGCTACTTATCTAGATTTTACAGCTTTATTCAAAGAATTTTATAAAGCAACAAAACGAATTTTTTAAAATTGTATTTCATTTTTTTCAATTTCTATTCAATCCAAAATAGTTATTTTAATTTGTAATATATTAGGAACATTTTTTTCCTTTTCCCCCGAATCACTTTTTTGGATTGGCTATTTAGAAATTATAACTGCTGTCCACATTGTCAAATTATTGTTGAACATTTTCTTGAAAATCTATTGGCTCATTCCAGTTTCAATTTTTTTTTACATTTCAACTCAAACAAATGGTTAAATGATTAAGACATTGCTAAATTGGTGGTATTAGGATATCGCTATATGCTACTGATATGTACATATAAGCTTTTGCATTGTGCATTTAAACAATGCCTTACGCTAAGAGCCTTCGGCATGTGGGGAATTTGTGCATAGCTCTTAAGCTCCTTAGTGCTTTGGACGTGGCAGAGACAGAGACAGAGAAAGAGACGCTGTGTGTGATGGCAGTTTGGCTGGCAACACCACAAGAATTAACCGCCAACGGGTCGTGATAAGCCAGCATCTTCAGCAGTCCCGCAAACTTCGTTGGCAGTCAAAACCGACCGAATTCTGGTGAGCAACCGCATAATTACCTTGCCAGGGTGTGCTCATATGACAATTTAATTGCTCACATAATATGACATGCACACAAAGATGCTGGGACAGGCGGACAAACAGACAGGCAGAGAGACAGACAGACAGATGGACAGACAGACAAACAGAATGCAGGACATCTCCGGCAGGCAATGACTGTGGCTGCAAGGTGTTCGGCGAATGTTATCCTTTGCGGTTTACACATTTGCATGCACTTGTCGCTTGTCGCTTGTCGCTGACAGGCAACCCGGAAATCCGGCGGGCAAACAATGTTTTTAATATAAACAAAGTAAAACAAATTAGCTCAACAAGCCAAAAAAAAAATAAGGGTCAAATTTAAATGGCGTGTCTAGCGTGTGCTTGACTCACAAATACCCTGTAGCTAGCTGTGAAGTAGACTAACCTTGAATAATTTGAGTGCTTAAGTCGAAATTTTGTGGCATCCGTTATCGAAAAATTATATTAATAATTTAAAAGGAACTGCGTAAGAATAAATGAAATTAAATTCAAAAAAATTTAAAAACGTATTCTTTAAAAATATGATATTTAATTTTGAAAATCGATGTTCAGTTACACTTTTTTGATAATAAAAAATTTTAATTTGATGTCTGAACAATTGCCAAAAACATAATTTTTTCTAATGGAAAATTTTTCCAAAAATTTGAAAATTTAATAATGTAAATTTTCTTATTATATCTGTGTCCATACAATTCTCAAAAAATTTACATATATTATAATGCAAAAGTTTATGTACAAAATATATTTAACAGAGTATATTAAGCGGAGTATTTCAATTCTTTACTGTTTATTGTGCAGTCTAGTCTATAAACGTACAGAATAATTTTATGCATATTTATTATACCCATTTAACCCATTTTTAATGGGTATAAAAAAGGCAACGTATCAAGCAGAGGTCTGGCAAGAGCTGTCAGCTTGTTGCCAATGTGTGAAATGGTTTTTATTTTACTTATTTTTTTATGTTATCCTTTACTGGACACTTCATTATGCGGTTAGTCGCACGGCACAAAAAGTTTATCCACAGTCACACACATACATATAGAATATATATATATACATTTAAATATGTATGTATTATTTTAATGTATAAAACAGAGAGAGGTAGCCATTGTCGCACGCTTGTCTCGTGCTGTTGTTGTTGTTGACATTTTGCTCGTGTTTTTTCTGTACGTAATTGTTTTGACTTAATTTAATGCGAGGCAAGGATCATCAGCGGTTGTGTTAAAGGACCAACGTGTGCTGCTAATTACCAACAGCCAACATACAGGGACAAGAGGACACGGCGACATGTGGAAAGGTCTCACTTTGGCCAAAGGCAAGCCAACGCACATTAATGAACTCAAACGGGCGACTGATGGACAAAGACAGCAGGGATAGACAGAGAGAGAGAAAGGGAGACAGAGAGAGAGAGTGAGGAAAGTAGCAGTAGCTGTTGAAGGACATGGTCGCTTTGCTGCGCCGCAGTTAATTAGGAAATTAAATTGACTAAAGTGCTTGAGCGTTTTGCTTGTTTGCCTTGGATTCGTGTGTATTCCATTGCCTGTAACTGAGTGTGTGCGTGTGTGTGTGCATATGTGTAGTGTAAGTGTGTGCCAGACTAACCAAAAATTATTTAGCAAAAATCAGTTAAAGGCACGATCTGCCATCTCGCTCTGTCAGAGCAGCATGCATGATTGATCTATGGTCGTATATATGCGTATATTGCTCATACGCCGCGTTGTACTCGTATCCCTGCGAACAGCTTCTTGAAGCTGCCAACTAACTCTTGTTGTTGCTGCTGTTGTTGTTGCTGTTGTTGTTGCTCGTCATTGGAGAAAGCCAACACCCACTTTTGGCCAACATCTCGTCTCGCCTTGCCCCAACTTGGGTTGCCTCTCGAATCGCCTCGACCGTTTGCTCCTTTCGCACTTATGTACAAGTGGGAAGCCGTGCGTTGCCTACTTTTAGGCGGTTGCCATAGATTTTCATTTACTGCGTGCATTTTTGCGCCTCTTTCGCCATGTGCCTCGGCTGTCTGCCTGCCAGCGAGCAAGCAAGCAACCTGCCTTCGACAAAACCACCCAGATGCCATTACCCAGACACAGACCCATCCACAGAGCCATCCACACACCCATCCCCAGTACCCGCACCCCAGAGAGGAGACTATGGCTTTCGTCTTCATGGCAATTGCTCTTATCGCTTGTTGCCGTTAGTTTTTCGGTATATAACGCGTGCCCAGGACGCACCAACTGGTGACGTTTGAAGGCGGAGCCATTGGTTGCCTCTGGGCATGGTATGTAGCTATGTGGCTAGGCTCTTTTCCTTGTTGCCTCTTTCCATTCCATCCTACTCCTCTTCTTCTGCTTCTTTTTCTTATTGCCTTGGCCACCTCCTCTTTTTGTCGCTCTTTCGCACACACACACTCACTCACTCACTTACTCACTCACTAGCGTGTGTCGATTTTCTATACTATAAATATCCAGCACATCAATTATAATGCATATGGATATGGATTTGACCGATGGGCATATGCAGGAACGTCCAAAATTAAAAAAATGAGGGAAAGCTTTTGACAGTGTGACATCAATCAAACTGCAAATCAAGAGCTAAATTATTTCCACAGACTCTGAACGAGTCACGAAAACTAATGTGCAATAAAAAAGATAAATAAGCGAATTTATCTCAGGTTTAAAATGATATTCACATACACTTTTTAGAGGGAATTTGGAACTAGTTTATAAGCTTAGAAAGTTGTGCAAAGAATTGACAAAAAAACAATTGAAAAGAGTTTTAACTTCTTTGAATATGTCTTTATCTTATTACATTTTTAGCAATTTTAATTAAAATGTCACCAAACTATTTTAGAAAGCGTAAAATAATTATTTTTAAAACAACTACAAAATCCTATTCAAATACAAATAGCGAGATAATAAAACTTTAAAAATAATTCTTGACCAAAATAAAGAGTTACCATGCTCTGGCTATTGCCAAAATAAAGATTATATTTCCATTTGTGTGCTACAAATGGCAAATAGAAAATGTTTTAGCGGAAATTTGATTTTAAAAAGCGTTTTGCCAGCAAATAAATGAGATTATGTGCTGCCAAAAGTACAGGACACTAACGTGCCCAGCAGAGTCCATCTCATGTATGCAGCTCCTGCTCCTGCTCCTGCTCCAACTTCTCAGCTTGGGGCAATCGGGGCATTAAAAAATGCAAAAATTATATATCAAAGCAGTCGAGGAAGGAAACGTTGACGACCAGCCAGGATGGGACAGGACCGAACAGGACAGGACAGAACAGGTCGCTGCACGTCATATGAAATTATTATATCGCACATATACAACACAACACGAGCAGGACATCCAGGATATTCCTACGTGCTTCGTCTACCAAGTGACAGGGTAAAAAGCAATCCTTGGCCCCGGCCAAAGAGACATGCAAAATAAAATAGCTAAATGAAAAAAATTTGAAATTTTGTTAGAACATTGCAAAAAATTACATACATATTTGGTTTATGTGCAGCCAAAATACAACTAAAAAAAATGAAGCGAACGTTTGACAAAGACACAAGAGGTGGAGAAGAAGCGGCCACTTCTGGTATCGACGTCCTCGGGATTGGACTGAGACTAGCTGTGGACAAAAAACATGATGTGAGCTCGGCTAGAGCTTATGTTAATGCAGAAGGCCGCCAGAAGAGCACGACTGCATTGAGACATTCAAAACCCTCTGGATTATGAGGCGGAGTGTTGGCAGATAACGTATACTTGATATTTGAAACACAAATTATAACAGCTTCACTGAAGCAACAAATTTATGGCAAACGTTTTTATATTTAAAAAAATTAAGTATGAGAAATTGCATTTTTAATAGTTCACTTGATTTTTATTATAAAATATTTATATAGAGCCTTGTTACCATAAAAACTATTGCAATACTGTAATAAATAAGCAAAACATTTCAACAATTCCAATTGAATGCAATATTTTTTAAATATTGAGAATAATAAAATATGATGTTAATTATTGTATTTTAATTTCTCATTGAATTCTATACTGTATAAATACTTTATACTGCATTTAACTCTATACTGTATTTCTCCTTACATTGAACTGTATACTGTGAGCGTATACTTAATTTAAATTATTAAATAACATACGTTTAAAAACTTTACTGTAAACTATTTATCCCACAAAAAAAACCTCTTTACGAGGTAAAAGTCTAGTGACGAAAACATTTTCATGCCCCAAAATTTCTGATATCCAATTTTGTGACGAATAATATTAAGTTTTACATATAAATTATTTTAAGCAAAATTTTGGCACTCGGCACATTGCGCTAAAATGTATCAGTTCTTCATACCAAATAAAACTCACTCACTGTTTTGCGCAGTGCCGAATGCAAAAATTTTGCTTAAAATAATTTATATGTAAAACTTAATATTATTCGTCACAAAATTGGATATCAGAAATTTTGGGGCATGAAAATGTTTTCGTCACTAGACTTTTACCTCGTAAAGAGGTTTTTTTGTGGGATATCAGAAATTTTTGAATAAGACCTCAGAAATTTTGAAATTGCAATATTTTTTGCAGTATAGCTTTGTCAACTTTGATTATTGTTTGTACAAGCTAAAGCAAATTGTCTGGCAACACTGGTCCCCTTTACAAACACACATGCCCAGCGCAAAAGCTATCAGCACTCTTAAACTCTGGGTGCTATGACACTTTGCTGCTGCTATCCTATTCCCATTCTAAGTAAAATGTATGTATTCAGCTAACAGGTAATTTCCGCATTACGCTGCAAGCAGTGCAAAAAGCCCTTCGAAATACCTTTTCAACGATATATAGATCGCATCTGTAGCTTCTATCGTTTGGATGCTATGGTGGTTTCAATTTTAGCGGTTTTTAGCGATTTCCCGCTAAACTAGCGATTTTTCGCAAAAGTCGTAGAGCAAACGTTTCTAGATTTTTGAACAGGAACAAGTCCTCATTCAAACATTTAAGCTATCCAAACAATCAAACTGGCTGCTATGACACTTTGTTGCTGCTGCCCTATTCCAATTCAAAGTAAAACGTATATATTCAGTTAATAGGTTATATCTTCCAAACCTATCGGTAAAATTTTTTGTGTCATATATCAAAAAACGCGAAATTTTACAAACTAAAACATATTGAAATTTAAAAAAAAATCGTTAGCGGCGTTTTCTCAAAAACCGCCAAAACGTGGGGGAAAATACCTTATGTCACCTGTAGCAATTTACCTATGTACTTTAGAAAAAAGTTAAAAGGTATGCATAACAGCCCTTCAAAATACCTTTTCAACGATATATAGATCGCATCTGTAGCTTTTATCGTTTGACTGCTATAAGGGTTTTAATTTTAGCGGTTTTTAGCGATTTCCCGCTAAACTAGCTTTTTTTCGAAAAAGTCGTAGAACAAACGTTTCTAGATTTTTGATCGGGAACAAGTCCTCATTCAAACTTTTAAGCTAAATCAACGATTTGATCCTTACAAACAAACAAACAGACAAACAGACAAACAGACAAACAAACAAACAAACAGACTGACTTTTCATCTCGTTTTGAGAAGGGCACCAAAAATTTCAAAATTAATTATCTTCTGAACCAGTGATCGGATTTTGATGATCAAGGTGTCATTCGACGCGTATTTTTGATTAGAATAGTTAAAAATTAAAAAAAAAATCAAAAAGGCTCCAACGGCCCCATTAGCTCCAATCATTTAAATTTTGCCCCTCCCACTTACACCTGTTTATCTCACGAACCAGGTGAGTTTTCAAAAGTCTTAGTATGCACATTTGTAAGTTTAATTGATACCTTTCGATCGGTATATAGCTCGACCTGATCGGGCAGTCATAGCAAATTTTCCATTCTTCCTGTGTATATATGCTAGTCGCTTTCGCACACTTCGTGCTGCTTTCGTCACTAGCGCGGACTGCCGTCCGCAGTGATAAAAATGTGTTGACTTGGAAAGGTTTTTGTATTCGAGAATTATACGTGTAATTCGATGTGAATGTGCTCTCAATTTAATATTACTTAAATAAAATGGACGTACACTTTATAAGTATGTAATAATTTTGTTGTATTATGAAAATTGATAAAAATCTTGTGATATTCGTATTTATTAACATGAGAATCAATTAAATAGAGGTATTTACTGTATCAAAGCAACTTTTATCGTTAAAAATGCTGCAATTTCTTTAGTTACAAAATGACGTCACAAGACTGCAATTAACTTGTAATGCAGTTGACCAGAGTCTTTTACATTTTATTGATGATAAATATAAATACATTTTAAATATTTTGTAACAAGCTATCACATAATTTATTTTTAAAATCAAATCCAAATTATGCTGTTGCATTTTTCATGGAAGTTCACAATGATTTCCGTTTGTTTTATCCGTGCAATTAACACGGTTCAACTTGTTGTCCATTGGTGGCCGCTAATAAAAAGATCTTAATAAATCAACTTGCAGCTTTAATCAGTTGTGAGTGTGTTTGTGAGTGAGACACTCAGCTGCCACATAGGTGTGCCAACACCACCCCCTCTTCACATCTTCCTCTCTCCTCATCATTCTCAGCTCCCTTGACTGTGTGGCATAATAAGCGCAGACAATGCGCGTCCCTCAAGTTCATATATCAAAAGCGACTCCCATGTTGCCCCCAATGCCCCCAATGCCGCATGTCTGCAATTTTCAAGTGTTTTATCAATTTTTTTTCTATACTTTATACTTTTCTATATGCAGATGTATATGTTTGTGGAGATGTTTGCATAAAAATGGGGGGATTCAGTTTAGTAAAACCCAATCTGGAACTGCTGCTAGACAATCCTTCGAACACTTATCGCGTTCAACATCATTTGCATGCGCGTGTTTGAAGCGCGCCAAAAATAAAAATAAAAATACAAAACAAATGAAAGAAATCGAAAATAAAAACGTGAAACAAATAAAATGATGAAATAAATTAGAGAAATACAAGAACAACAGCCGGAATACCGGTAACAACAACATGAGCACAGCCGGAAATGTTAGCCCAAAAACATGTTAAAAAAAATCTATAGCCAACAAATATGCGGAGAGTCAGACAGTTTTCTAGTTGATTTTTTGCAATCTGCAGTTTTCTGGTCCTTTGTATGAAACGTCGGAAATGTTGCTACAAGTCCCATAACCCATTCCCCTCTCTCTCACTCTCACTCATACTTTCACTCTCTCGCTCTCACACTCTGTATGTTGCTGTCAGTGAGCTCAGTCGTCTGCTGTCTGGAGTTGAACCTGCAAGCATTTGCCCCACAGCTCGCAACTGCTCAAACTCCTCTCGTTTTTAGCTGGTCAGGCACAACTCACTTGACTGCAGCAGCGAGGACTCTGTGTGTGTGTGTGTCTGGACACGTAGCCACGTGTGTCCTCTTGTCCTTGTCCTCCTTCAGTTGGCAACACCTCGCGACGCATTCGTGGCATGTGACCAGCAACAGCAACAGCGGCAGCAACAGCAACAACAACAGCAACTACCGCGTTTAATCAGCGACAGCAGCAGCCGCAGTCGCAGCAACTCCGTCTACTTCTTCTTGGCCATCATCATTTATTGTTAGTGCCCGTTACCCGAAATCTACATCGCAGTCAACGCCGCGATGTCGCTGCAAGCGTCGCAGTTGCTGTCGTTGCTGTCGCTGCTGCTGCTGCTGTTGTTGTTTAGATTTCTTTGTCCCTACATACATTGCTGGCTATTTTTGGTGGTTCACCCATTTCAATATTTGCACTGGCGACTCAACACACACCCCCTTCCAGCCCCTTCTCCCTTCTGCTGCTGTTCTCAGTGGTTGGAATTATTTCCTGCTGTGTCTCGTGGTGGCATTTGGGGCAGCTGCCACATCCTCCTCCTCCTTCATTGTTGTGGTTCCATCATATATCATGTTCAGGCGCACCTCTTCCAGAGTGTTAGCCCCACCCCCACCCTGCCCAGCAACTGCCTAAGCTTCGTCTTCTGCTTCTTTATCTGCCCCGCCAACAATTTTCTTCTTTTTTTATGCATTTTCATTATTTCGTATTTCAATTTTCAATTTAGCTATTTTTTCATCAATTTATTAAGCGATTTTTTGTTTTTTTTTTGGGTTTATGCTTTTCAATTTGTGCAACACACAATGTGACGCTTTAAGAGTCTTATCCTTAAAGCTGTTGTGGCAGCAACATGTGGCAAGGCGTGTCGTATGGCCAGAAAATGGCCATTTATCTACAGGGGCGAAACACTTAACAAATCTTGAAGCAATAAACACCACACACACACACACATTGCAACACTTCTGCAAGGGATTAGCATGCTGCAGTTGCACGTTGCACGTTGCATGCTGCCTGCTGCCTGCTGCAAGTAGAAGACGGCCTGCCACACCGAGTCATGCAAGGCAAGGAAACAAACATATTTTAGCAAGTGGCCAAGTGGCAAGTGGCAAAGTCCTGCATTTCGAAGGAGAGCTCAGACAACAATTTGTAACACACACAACACACACACACTCACACACACACACACACACTCACACACACTCACACTCACACTTCTAAACACACCCAATTAACCAACGAGAAGAAGTTGGAGCTTCTGGCCAGTGGCCAACCATTGACTTCAACTCGGACTCTGTGGCACTTTTGGAGCTGTGTCTGTGTGTGTGTGTGTGTGTGGCAGGAAGCAGTTGCAGGACAGACGGAATAATTTTTCAAGCTGCCAAGCACTGAATGGACACTTTGGGGCGCCACTTGAATGAGCATTTGCTACTCATCTCCTTCTCTTCACTCCTGGCTTCCTTGTGGTAAGCAGAGCAGAGCAGAGCAGAGTTGTGTGTCAAGGTCGTTTGCATGCTGCCTGCCACATGCCACATGCAACATGCTCTTGTTGTTGTTGTTGTTTCCTGCTCCAAGACGATAGCAATGCTGACGACGATAACGTCTCCATCTCTCTGAGGCAAATGTTTTGCTCTAAGTGGACTTAACAGTTCTCTTGTTCTCTGTGTGTGTCTGTGTGTGTGTAGGAAGTGTATTGTGTTGCCTGGCAAGGACTAAACTGAAAGCGAGAGAGAGAGAGAGGGAAAAGGAGCTGTGGCTGGCAAATCAGTGCTCGACTGTCTGCTGTGTCTGCCCAGGCATTTTGTTTGGATCTCCTTCTCCGCCTCGTCCTTCGCCTCGTTGTCCTTGTCGTCCTTGTGCCTTTTGTCGACATTCTTGGGGAATACCTTTTAGCAACTCAGACTCAGACTTGTCTGCCTTTTGCTTGTGCTTGTGTGCTACTTATTCCAGATTTTCTGCTTCTTGTTGTTGCTGTTGTTGTTGTCGACTTTTCTGGCTTTGTCCACATTTATTTTGCTCGTTATTTTCCCTTGCTGTTGCCTGTCTGGCCAATTTTACTCTCGAAAATTGTGTGAAAATTGTTTTTCTTGTCTTCATATCAATGCTGTTGCTATTATTGTTGTTGTTGTTGTTGTTGTTGTTGTTGTTGTTGTTGTTGTTGTTGTTGTTGTTGTTGTTGTTGTTGTTGTTGTTGCCTCCTCGCCTACCCTTGTCCTTTTTGTTTAAGATTCTGTGGTTTATACATTTGTAAATAATCTTGTTTTACACCGACAGCAACTCGTGCTGTCCACACGCCCTTTGGTCAATTCTGGTCAACCCTGAACGTCCAAGGGGGATAACTTGGCCAACTGGACAGCTGCATAATTTATGTGTGAAAAGACTCTTTCTCTGTGTGCAAGTGTGTGTGTTTGTGTGTGTGTTTGACTTTGGCTTAAGAATTTTCGACAAACTTTCCGAGTATGAGTTGAGTCAATTATGCTGACAGATATCAAGTTAACAAATTAAATGCCTTTTGCCTTGGCCATCATTTGATTGGCTTTCAATAAACTGGATTGGCTTCAGCTTGTGCTGTTAAACAACTTCTTGGAAACACCGCAGGCAAATTGACTTTTTGACTTAGTACATGTGTATTATTTAGGACTTGTGGTAGTATTTTTGTAGTTAATCAGGCATTTAAAAAGGTGTAGAGAATTGAAGTAAGGATTTGAGAAAGAGAAATGGAATGTCATTTAAAAAATTACTTATTCACTGCTTAAATGTTTTTAAACGTGTTTCAGATGATTATAATAAAAAGGATAAAGTGAATATCCGATATAGTCAAAGCTTGTAAAAAGTAGTGAACACTTTAGTTTCGGAAAAGTATTTACTGTTTAAAAAAATCAAAATCTTTAAAATTGGTACAAAATTTTAAAAAACAACTTCATTTTATTACTCGACTGAATTAGTTAAAAGCTCAACATCATGGTTTAAATTGTTTCTGCAGTTTATGAAGTCTGTCCATAAACCAAATGTTATAGCACGTGAGCAATTTAATTGCTTAATGTAAATTTAGATATTTAGTAAATTCGTGACTTAAACTTTTTTCTATTCGGGTTTAGAGAACCGTTTTATATTTATTTAATTGTTCATTACATAACATAAATTGTAGTTTTACAACTGTTTTACGACTGCTCTAAGTTGTGGTAGAATAAATAAATAAATATTGAATAGTGCTTTAAGAACCTATCAGCTGTCCCAGAATTTAATACCATTATATTTCAAAATATAATTTCTTTTGCCAAATATATCAAGAAATTCAAAATTTACGTTTTTTAAAACTGTAATACTCTATGATATTCGAATACCTTTCCGGATCTTATGATCTAATTAGAAAACAATTTATAATTAGACAAGCTCTATTTTGAATACAATTAGTAATTAACTTCTTTGATCTCTCAGCTCTCTGTTATTTGTTTAAAGGTCTTTTATATTTATTTTTTAGAGATTATACTAATGTAGAATTTATTACGATCTGATTTGATTTTAATCTGATTGGGGTTTTTTGGGTTTTTCCCAATCCTTGCAATGAATGTTGGATCATTTAACAAATTTTTTTATACCCGCAGATCTTTAATTTATAATTTTTTAAATAACTTTTTATCTTTTCAATTTAATTTTGAACTTAAATGCATCTATAAATATTTACTTGAATTTGTATATTAATAAACTTAAAATCTAATTTAGTTGACACTTGAATGAACTGTTCGTTAGTTTATCAACGTCCAAATAGTATTAGTATTTTATTAATTATTCATTTATAAAACTTTATTGGCTGCTATCTACTGCCGTTACAATCACTCACCCACAGATGGCGCCAGTTTGCGTTTCACAAATTTCCCATTTAAATTGCCCAAGGTAATTTAGTCCATACTTGCACCAACTAACTTAGGCTTTTTCGCTTATCGAATACACGAACCCAGACTGTTTAGCGCATGCGTTCCATTCACTTGGGAAATTCCCTTCAAATTAGTTTTCAGTATTCAGAAAAATCAATTTCATATTTTGTTGTGCATGAATGTTGACGAAATATTAAGTATTATTTGGTAATCTCATATTTTGTGGCGCCCTTGAAAGTACATTGAAGCAAATGTACGAGTATCTACAGCGTTAATCTATCGCCTGATCAGAAGCCATAACACAGACCCTATCAGCATTAGTTATTAGCAATCTTTATGGGCATGAGTGCGAGATCCAAATAGTAAGATTGCTATCAGTTGCTAAGGAAAACGACGCGACGAATGTGGACAGCTCATGTTAAGTCTAGGTCCAAAGTGCACCTCTAGACAACAAACATTACGTAGTTTCTAAGCGATTCAGAGTTATTTTGACGCCGTCGCCAAATAACCATAAAATCAATCGATAAGAAAAATGTCAAAGAATTATCAGTGAAACGCTGAGTAACCGAATGGGAAAGAGAGAGAGAGAGAAGGGTATGAGAGCGGGAGAGAGAGAGACCCTGGACTGATCTGCAGACATGTTGAAGCATATAATAAAACGAAGAAACATTAATTATACAGATAATAAATACATAAATAAATATGTATTCGTTGGCCAGCATTAGGAGCTCAGCCTTATCGCAGACATGCTTCGACCCTTATCACTCAGCCGTGAGCGGCGACGAGCGTCAGATCATTCAGTTGAGTTTGAACTGTAGTCGAGTGCGGTATATGAGTATAGAGAACTCAGCAAATCAAATAATCCTTAACTGGAATCGGAGTAATTAATAGGATAACAAAAGTCAAAACATAAAGCAAATCAGCATAAAGTCTGACTAACATCAAAATATATTAAATATTTATGTATATTTAAAAATATATATATAATCATAAATATATGTATATAGCGTGACTGATAAGCCGCTTAGTGCAAATCAAATAATTCAAAACGTCGCCGTGTGCATTTGGGAACTTTTGAACTCTCGGCCGTCTGTCCACGATGATTTCCCATACAGTGAGGTGCGTGTGCTTAGATCGAGATACTAGAATAGTACAACTAACTAACTAATTAATAAAAAAAACCCCACAGAGTCTTCAAGCTGATGTATATCGTGGCTGGCATTCTGATTAGCAATGAGGAAATCTGCGATACCGTCGATCGCATTCAAATCGCGCCACGCGTCGAGATGAAACCGGAATTGGACGGACAACGGAACGGACAACGTGATTTAACCCTGGCCAAAGTCGATGGTGATGGTTCGCCCAGCTCGAAGCGACGACGCAAAGTGAGTGTCACTGGACTGGCAGGTGGCGTGGTCCGAGGCGTGACAAGCCAGGTGACCAGCCGCATCAGTCGGAGCAATCGCATCAGTTGGATCCACAAAGTGCCACTGGTCATCGAGCAGTGGAGAGCGTTGGCCTTGAGCTTCACGGTCTGGACCATACCCAATATTCTCATGGACTACACGTCCAGTTATATTCGAAATAAGTTCTTTATAAACAGCGACTGTGATATGATCTATAAGTAGATCTAGAGGGGAAGCTTAAGTTAAATGTGTGTTTAATTGCCAAGACACAGAGAGAAGTCGATTTTATTTAAGTAAAGTTAAGTTAGACATAAAGTAAGTGCTTAACAACAAATAGACATCAATAAATATATGTATGTATGTATAATATATAGTATAATAATATGTATGGTCCCATTATAACAAGTTTCCCATTCAAGTGTTTGCTTTAATCGCCCTCGGCTATAAAGTTTTCGGACATATCTGGACTGTTAGCATTGCCACCTGTGGCACGCACATTGAGACTATTGTGCAACATGTTCGCTATGCTGTCCACATCCAGATTCTCATCCGTTGCCGAGATCTTGCGCAGTGCGGCGCACACAATGCTCAGATCGCCCTTCAGCTCGCTGACCACTGCGGTTATCTTCTGCGCATTCGACAGGACCTCGACGCTGCTCGTGTAAGGATTGTAGCGTACGCCAAACGGACGTTGTATGCTCTCCGCAAAGGCGCTGTGAACAGGAAGGAAGTGAAAAAAATATTAGATGAATCAGTATTTAATTTACTGTTAAATATCGACACATTTTTATATCAATTATAAGAATTTTTAGACAAAAATCTTACACTGATTATAAAACTGTTGCTAAATTCAAAGAATATTTTAAGCACAATTTTAAAATTATATTTTGTTTAATATTAAAAATCTAAAAATGTTCATTAAAAAGAAAAATACTTCTTATCAGTGTAAGATTTATTGTAAAATAATGTTCATATAAAAATGAGCACCTTTATTGTAAGATTAATTAATTTTGTACTTCTGTATTTGTTTTATTTTTCTAATAGTTTTTAAAGCTTACCGCATTTGCTCCTTGGCTTCTTCAAAGGAATCCGTATAGTAGTAGGCATTCTGATAGGACGTGATAATGCACTCCTCCTTGCAGGTCAACTCCGGATCGAATTTCTTGATCTTATCCTTTGCGGCAATGGCGTGCTGCAACTCGGCAATGGAGCTTAAGAGACCTGCACCGTAGACCTTAAAACTGTTGTCCGATTGCTTGCAGAGACCAAACTCCACCGTAAAAAAGTAAAGCTGAGAAAGTTGCAATATTCTTAATAATTATGTTTATACTTAAAAAGTTAAACCCACCGTGGCCAGCTTTTCAATGTCGGCATCGCAGGCGCCCAAGGAGGCCAGGCCAATCTCCTGCGAGAACTGGGCAAAACTCGAGTTGGCCAACAGCGGCATATGGCCCAAAAGTTCATGACAGCAATCACTAGCAGATAATCAAATTAGCAAACTATCGAGTGACACAACAGCTACCTAACACCTACGGTTCAGGGGTGTAGAAGGGATCCGAGGAGTGCCTGATGTACTGCGTGCAATGGAAAACCCTGAAGGCCAATCCGGAGAGAAAGTCCCGCGGTGATAGGTAACCAGCCACAGGACGCAGCTGAAAGCCCGTCTTCCGCTTCAGATAACTGCTGACATCCTGCAGCTGGGGCAAGTTATCCTCCCGATAGCCACAAAACTTGACCAGGTCCGGCCAGTTCTCCATGTACTCCGGCACCGCGTGCAGCTGATAGAGACGATGCAACTCCACAAAGACGGTGCCCCTTCAGTGTAAACTTTCAAGCACAACTACAACAACAAACAATTAAATTTCTACTTACCAAGTTTTCACCTCTTCTGGTGTGTATTGCACTCGAGGAATGGGATTGCCACTGGGGAGTAGAGTGGGTAAAAGGGTCTGACCTTTGGAGTATCTGTTACTTACTGCTTGAAATTGTTGGCTATAGCCGAGAATTGTTCACGTCGTTTGCGATAAACGGGATCCTTAAAGCCAGGATGATCAGCATCCAGGTCGGAGCCATACATCAGCACATTCTGCGCCTGATCCAAGTCGGATATCTTGCGTGGAAACCAAACCATGTCGCCAAAGTCTGCGCCAAAAAAAAGTGGAAAAAAATGAAGTGGAAGAGCATTTGGTCCGAAAAAAATTAATTTTTGATAGTTGAATGTATTTACTACATTTATATGGGCATTTACAGGATCGAGAACGCGACATTTGTACGTCTTTAAATGAAAAATATGGCAAAAGTTGACATATTCAAAAATGTTTCCTCACGTGTGTATTATTATAAAAGACTTGCTTTGAGGACTTGTCGTTTTTGAATTATTTATAGAAAACAATGCATCGCGAAAGCTACGAAAAATGGACGTCATGTTTGACTTAATCTTAACTAATGCGAAAGTCTGCGAAATGTGGCGAGTAATTTGGTGAACAATATTCTTAAACCAAAATAAAATAATATAGTTTGCCATTTTAGAAATAATTTTTATATGTTACTATCATTTTATTTATTTTACAAGTTTTATTAGAAATTTGTAACGCGACATCGCGATATTCGATATTTCGAAAACAGCTTGTAAAACTTGTTTTAAAATAAATATTCAATATATTTCTATGTATTAAAATGGTCATGCAACAATCTTACTATCTTACTTAGTGTAATCGTTATATTACAAACGGTCCATTTTGGAAGTCAATTTTTAAGAAAAAGGTCAAAAATATAGAAAAAGTGAATTTATTCCAATGTAGAATCTATATGTTCATCCTATTGAATTTTTTCTAGCGTATATTGTTTAAATAAACAACTTGAATACATTTTTGGTAGAAAGAAAGTGCAAGTCTAAAAACTGGTATCAAATGGCAACTTTACAAATTAAAATGAAATTTAAAATATTATTGAAATGAAATGATCTAAGGAGTTGATTAAATATTAAAGCTGGATATTAAAAATTTTGAATTTTCGAAAAAGGGACTGCTTAAAAATCAACTATTGAAGGCAGCAAATAATTTAATCGAAATCAACTTGAAGTATCCAATAGGCCGAGTTGTTTTATGGTTGTGAGAGTCCACTGTACTCACCGAAACTGGAGCAGGCCGACAGGGATGGCGCCCGAGCCAAGCTGTGCGCATTGACGGACGTATAGTTGACCGAGGCGACTTCGCGATTGAGCATCTTAACGACCTGATCCAAGCGACGGGGATCGCACTCCACATCGACCAGGACATCGGCCTGATTGCTGGCCATCTCCAGCGGCGACAGCTCCAAGTGAAGCACATTGATGCCCAACTCCTGGAAAACCTGCAAGGCTCTGGCCAAATTGCCACATTGATTCTTCAGCGTAAACAAGATGGAAATACGCTCGCCCGGCGAATGCTGACGCACTGCGTCGACAGCTCCGCCAGCGCCATTGCGATCCTGCTTCTTGGGTGAGAACAATAGAAAGTTGTCGCTGGGCGCCGAGGCATGTCGGGCGAGACTTGCATGCGACGACACCGACGGCGTCGCTGATGACGACGACGATGACGAGGACGCGGACGAATCCTTTTTGAGCGTATGCAACGGGCTGCCCTGCTTAACGGACCATTCCTGCTCGCCGCTGCGATAGAGCCATAATCCCAGCAGACTCTTGCCCGATGCACTCATTTTAAGATTAATCCGTTTGCAGAGATATCCAAAAAGGTTCACACAAAATGTATTTTTTTATTATTTCACTTGGCACACGCGTCGGATGCGCAACGTAACGGCAGACTGCAAGATCCTGTCGCTGTACAAGCTCCTTTTATAGGCAGTTGCTAACAGTGCACACACACACACACTTACAATAACAGATACACTCACACTGACAGCCATTAAGCATACATACATATTCAATTGTATTTATTAAGTGTGCGTAGCGAGATAAATTTGTTCAAGGATATAAAAGCTACAAGTGACTTTTTCTTTTCGCAGACTCCACCTCTTTGTGTGCATGTATGTACGTGTGTGTGTGCGCATCGTTTTGATTGGCCAAATCATGTTGAAATCAGGCTAACGCTGACGCATGACGTCATTTCACTTTCTAATCAGTAGCAACAACATTTAATGCTTTCTCAACTTGTTGAGCTCAGTTCGAGTTTGAGTTCGACTTTTATTTTGCTGTCAGCGCTTGATTTTCAACTAACGTATACGTAATTTATGCGGGCATGGTCGACGGTAACAATGGGACAAAATTTTTGCTTGACCATGTCATTGACAGTGGAAAAAAGATCAAAGTTAACACATCAATCGAAGGGAGTGTAGAACTTAAAATAACAAATGATTAATATATTTATATAAATACAAATCAGTTTAAATTTATTATTAATTTTTATTCGTTTAGCATATCAACTACAATATTTTTTACGAATATAAAAAAATAAATAAATTATATTCCTGAATGTTAATGAATCATTTAACTTTAGTCTTTTATGTAAAATCTGGGTAGTATATAAATTATCCTTATGTAAAAAAATAATATTGTAATATAAAAGCTTCGAATGTAAAAGATAACAACATTAATTATTAGGTGACATATAAACTTAATTTATTCATCACATAAACAATTTTACAAGACAATCATTTTATTCCTTAAAATATTAAATTATTTGCATTTTCAAATCTACAAAAAAGTTAGTCCCTTCGATTAAATGTTTAAACTGTATGAAGTAAACCATTTTAAGTTGGGTTCTTCATTTTTAGACCACCACTTTTCAAGTCCCAGCTTCCCAGTTAGACGACTTTACGGTATTTATCATGACTGGGGCAACCACTTGATGCTTTTGCCTTGACAATGCGCTGCAACTTATTGGCCAGCGCAGAGAAGAACTGAGACTAGAGTAAGGAGAGGGGAGAGGAGAGCAGAACCTAGCCCAAAGTCAAACAGAGTCAATAATAGATAAATGGCAATTTCTTTTGCGGTTCTGTTTTCAGTTTCTTTTGGATTTGAGTCCTTTGTTTGCGCTTTGAGAAAAGCAAACAGTCGAGCGATAGAGTCAAGGGAAAAACCACAGCCAACAACTGGGCTATTAATATATGCGGGTGAAGCTACTTAAGAAAACTACTTGTATGCGAGAGTGTGTGTGTGAGTGCGTGTGTGTATGTGTGTGTGGGCTGATGTGATAAACGTAATGGCAACGTATCCTTACTCCTGCCCCATGAACTTGACAAGGCATTCAAAGTGATTGCTGTGGCGATGGGTGAGAAAAACATTTCATTTGCACTCGTTGATGGATTTATTGCAACTGTTTCTTAAAGTCAATTCAACTGATTGTATTAAATACAGACAGACAATCTTAATGTCTGCTGCCACTCAGGAAGGAGGAGGGGAATGGGGGCCATATCTCTCAAATCTGAGCAGTGGGAGAGGGCAACGATGAATGGCGTTTGTGATTTCTGTTGATTTCGGTAATTAAGTTACGGCAACTAATTCACAAGGGACAAGGGAGCGGAGTAAGGAGGGCGAATTCTATGAAAGAGATTACCAAATGTCAGTATAGTATGACTTTAAATACGTTTCTAGTCCAATTAGTATGAGATCTACGGGCGTATCGGTAACTGTGAATACAAAGGGTTTTCAATTAATAGGTATTATCATTATAAATGCTTGCAGCAAAATTCCTTTTATTTTTTTAGAGTTATATAATTGTATTCTTTGTAAAATATTATAAATTTTTTTACATCATTTTAAAAGAGGATTCACCTTATTGAAAAGTTATTCAATAATTTAATTACTTATTTTTAGGGTAAAAATTATTTTTATTATTTTAAATTTCTTAAGATTTCTAAAATATTTCAATACCATTCTACTCATCATTTCAAAACCAGCTGCCACTGCCTCGTCATCGACAACCACCTTAGCCACCACGGATGATCTCTGACCGGTTTCAAGCAACTGGTTGATGACTCTGGAAATGTGAATGTCGATAACTCCACACGAAATGCAAGAATGTATGTAATTTCTATAATTATCTATAATTATCTTACGTGGAAAAGTGTGGAGAATGTACAACATTATATTGTTACTAGTATATTATTTAAATAACCTAATAATATTAATTATTGTTTTAAATAAAGCTTCAAAATCAATCTGTTTTTCAGCTGCTTAGGCGCCGGTTGTGCTCCATAATTTGATCGCCGTTATGAAGGTGGAAACCCTTCGGATGCTGGACGAGTTGGATTATAGCCTGATGCCGCTGGAGACGTTCCCTGTAGAGCAAAATAAGGATTTATATATTTGTTTATAAAAATTTATTCAATTTATCTGCTTCTTTTAGATATCTCCGTGTTTAACTCACATTCATTCCTTACTGATCTCTTAATTTAATTAATTAATTTAGTCGTAATAACTTTTTATTTCTGGCGCCAACATTTGAATGAAAATAACGCTGAGACGTGGCTGACAGCTTTCGCTTGTGTTGCAAGTAAGCAACAGTATTGCAACGCAACGTGAGTCACCCTTAAAGTTAAGGGAGCGGAAGTGCGCATGCTTGCAGCAGGGCAACCCCCAGAGTGGACACACTAGAGACCAGTTGCCACTGCAGCCCAGTTGCAAACTCAGCGCGTTGTTTAGTTGTAAACAAAAACAAGTTGCAAGTTACGCAAAAACGCCAAAGCAGTGAGGAAGCGAGAGAGGACTGAAGTGAGAGAGAGAGAGAACTAAAGAGAGCATGCTCCTGACAAAAATATCCCAACCACGGAGCATTCATAGTCAAGTGGACGACCAACTGAGCTGAAAGACGAGACAAACGGCCAAGGAAATTATCGATTTTCGTATGTGAAGTGAAAAAGTATCTTTGGCCCTGCGGTTCTTAAAATGTTTAAGATTTGCAAATCTTAAGCAAGTGCTCAACAAACTTGAGTACAGCCAAAAAGTGTAGTTAATTTGTTAGCACTTTTAAGGTGTAGGCGTAGCAGCAGAGTAGGCGTGGCAGCTGGGCAAATTAGCCCACTGACAGCGACAGCGATATGGCCGACAGCGAGTTCGAGGAATTCCATAGGCCCATATTTGAGCCACATGCCGTGAGCCCCTTTGGCAAAAAGAAAAACACACATGCATTTTACTCGTAAGTACTTAGGAAACATATTCTCAGCTAAACCCCCAAGTAAATGTCAAATGGCATGAAAAATCAATGGAGACACGTGCTCTCAATTGACTTGATACCCTCTTGACCCCCGTGAGAATCAGCTGGAGGACATGCGAAGTTCCCTTTTCGCGCAACCTTGTTAATTAGTTTAAATTCGATAATTGACAGTCTCATACCCAACGATGATCTGGATGACTCGCACTCCTCGAAAAGCGATGGCTCCGATCAGGAGGACAACATGGGCGAGGTCGAGAAGCAGCGTCAAGTGGAGGACGACGAACTGGGCGATGGCTTGAAGGTGACACTCTCCTCGGATGGGTCGCTGGACACGAATGATTCGTTCAACTCGCATTGCCATCATCCATTGAATCATCAGGAGGCCATTGGTGGTTTCATAGGCATCAATGGCGTGGCTTCAGGTGGCGTTGGCGTTGGCCTTGGTCCAGTGACCATCGGTGCCAGCAGCACCACCACGGACCTGTTGACGCCCACAGCGGCTGCCACACGACGCCGCCGCAAGTTGCCCGAGATACCCAAAAATAAGAAATGTAAGTCAGACTTGAGTTTTTAGTATAGTTTAATCTACTCCCGCATGAATGGTCCTCGTCCCGCTCATTCCCGTCCCACGTAGTGGAAGCTAATCTACTCATGGGTTCGTTGCAGCTTCCATTCTGCATATTTTAGGTGGTGGCACCACACCCTGCACCCTGGCGGATGAGTTTCGCATTGGCGGTGCCACGGCAGCTGGCGGTGGTTCCATGACAGCCTCGTCGCGCTCGAGCCAACAGCGCTCGTTCCTATCCCTCAAGTGTGGCTATCTGCTGGACGAGGACTCCAGCCCGGACTCGGAGCGATTGCAGAGCCTGGGCGACGTGGACAGCGGTCACAGCACGGCGCATTCGCCCAACGATTTCAAGAGCATGTCGCCCCAGATCACATCCCCGGTATCCCAATCCCCCTTCCCGCCGCCGTTCGGTGGTGTGCCCTTTGGCCAGCTGGAGATGCTCGAGGCGACACATCGGGGCCTGCACAAGTTTGTGCCACGGCATCATGACGAGATCGAGCTGGAGATCGGCGATGCCGTCTACGTGCAAAAGGAGGCCGAGGATTTGTGGTGCGAGGGCGTCAACTTGCGCACGGGTCGCCAGGGCATCTTCCCGTCGGCCTATGCCGTCGATCTCGACTACAATGAGTTCGATCCGACGGTGCAGCTGGTCAAGAAGGAGCGCTACTTGCTGGGCTATCTGGGATCGGTGGAGACACTGGCGCACAAGGGCACCGGCGTCGTCTGCCAGGCGGTGCGCAAGATTGTGGGAGAATACGGCAATTCGCCGACTGGACAAACGTGCATTTTGGAGGTATCCGATCAAGGATTACGCATGGTCGATCGATCATCACCAAATGTGAGTGGAAGCTCAAGTTAAAGTGCCTTAACTTTTTCTTAAAATGATTGAATTCCACAGAACAAGAAGGAGAAGAAACCCTGCATCGATTATTTCTACTCACTGAAGAATGTCTCGTTCTGCGCGTTTCATCCACGGGATCATCGCTTCATTGGCTTCATCACCAAGCATCCGACAGTGCAGCGCTTCGCCTGTCACGTCTTCAAGGGCTCCGAGTCCACACGACCCGTTGCCGAGGCTGTTGGGTAAGTTTACAAATTATACAACAATTCCTTTATTTATTTCAATTAATTTAATTTTAAATTTAATCCTTACAGACGCGCCTTTCAACGATTCTATCAGAAATTTATAGAAACCGCTTATCCCATCGAGGACATCTACATTGAGTAGAACAAAAAGTTATCGCTTTAAATAAGATCAAAAGAAAAATACACTTACTTAAAATACCATATAATTTAATACATATATTTCTTGTGTGATTATTAATAAAAAATCTCCACAAATGTTTGGTCTTCGTCAAAAGAACAAAAAAGATTCAAGTCATCTAAGCTCAGAAATGCAAACAAAACAAGCAAATAACAACCTTAACTAATACAATAATTTACCGAGTGAAATTTCAAACTCCAATTTCAATCTTAAGCATGTAAATAGTTCATTTCGGTTCGCAAAGCAGCACAGAACACAGCGATTAGACAATTTAAGTGTAACTTAGAGAAATGCGCTATAATCCAATAACAATACTAAAAATGTGACTTTAAATAGCAATTTTCGACATATGCACAAACCAGATGATTATCTATCGGAGTAGCTACGTATAACACAAATATATATATCAACCAGTTGTACTACAGAAATTATATATATCTTCGCGACTTTTTGTGCAGCCAAAGTAGAATATATGAATATATATATCCAACAAATTAGTCAGGATCTTTCATCTGGTTATAGACTCTTTAGTTATCTCAGCAAGAAAGGCTCAACACCTTAAACTTAACACGAAAATCATCTAGTATTACTTACTTATTTTTGAAAAGCCCCATTCTAAGATGTGTAAAACAAATCTATATATATATATATATAAATACGATTATATATGTAAACAAAAAACAAATATATATATATTTAAAAACTCTGAAAACTCTGTTATTTTTTTTGTGGAACCTCAAAATATAGCAGGTAAGTAAAAGTCTTGTTCAATTTTTTTAATAATTTATGTATAATTTCTTCTATATTTTCATATTTATAATACAGCTTAGCTTTACTAGTTGGTTGGTTTCTTGATTTTTTTACAGCATTATTTTTACATATTTCGATTTTTTGTTTCTTTTTTTTTTAATTTTTTTGCAAGTGTAGAAATTATGTTCATAATTATTTAACATACACAAAATGTTGATATATTTGTATATATATAAGTATGTTACATAATGTATATATATTTGGATTTACTAGGCATGAGCTTAGATTGTTGTTGTTGGTGTTGTGTTGTTCATGTTTATATAACACTTACTTTCCACTCCACGTATATATGCCTGTAATGCCTACATGTCTATGTCCTAATTCTATATGCGATTTTTATGTATATTTCCCTATGTAGCCCTACTTACTTAGTGCCTAACTGTTGCCACCCGCTCAACACTTAATAATATATCATAATAATCATATAATAATAATAATGTAATAATAATAATAATAATTTCATTAGTAATACTTATTGTTTGCCTATTTTGCTTATAAATCTATACTTGATGTGTTTCTCCTTAAGAATTTATTCTGTTTTTCCTTTTTTTTTTGTTTTTTTCATTTTTTAGGCATATTATTAGAGGTTTCTCGTCTTATCCCAATTATTTTAACTCTGAACGATTGGCTTTTCATCTTTATGCATCCTAATTTAATAATAATATTACTTGTTGTTTAATGCAACTAGAAGTTGGTCTGGCTGTCTCAAAGTGTGTGAATAAACCCAAATTTGGTCGAATCTTCCGACTAAACTATAGTTTCCTTCTTCAATGTGTAGTAACAAGATCAGAATATTGCTTCATTTGTACAAAACGGCACCAAAAATATTAGTCCTTACTTCTTTTATTGATTAGTTAATGATTCGAACTGTTTTATTTCAATTTCAATGTCGTCATCAATCAATTTAATGCATTGTTTAATTGACAAATTGTTGTTTACTGATTGGATCGACTCTTGGGCATCAGAAGTGAATTGCTATTCATCTAATTATTTATTTAATTATACATATTAATAACCTGAATGATGAAAAGTAAATGGTTGTGCAACTGTTTAAGAGTATTTGATGTTTTCTTCAAGTTGTTTTTTTTTGTTTTTAAATAAGGCTTTTTGTTTTTATTTAAATTTTTGCTAAAACTACAATTTAAAATTAATAATCAGAATTAATTAATAATTAGATTAGAACGAACGTAATAATAAAAAACATTTTCTCGCATACACACAATTATTTACAATTACACAATTATCGTAAATTTTCCAATTTACCATTTCAATAGATCTAAGATTACAATTTCTGAATATGTTGGAATAAATATTTTTGTATGTGTAGATTACTTTCTTCTTTTTGTTTAATGCATAATAGTTTGTCGTGTTACTTCTCGTTTAATCAAAATTTGTATATACACATATTTAGATATATATTTATACATAAATAATTATAACATACACGTTCGCTGTGATTGAAACAGATTTTGAAAAAATGATTTATAATTTTTTAAGTTTTTTATTATTTAAAAAATGAATTTTCAAGCACATTGCTGCCAATTGCTGGAATACTCGATCAGATCGAACGTATATATTATAAGCATTTATCATATATATAAATATATACATACATATTTATATAATGTGTGTTCTTGACTTGTTGAATTTATTTTTTAACTTTTTTGTTGCCTATTGCTAAAATGCTCTGCTACAAGAAAAGAAAGATTGAATAAAGTAATGGAAAAAAAAAACAATGAACAAAAAAACTATTTTGCTGTAACTTTTGGAGTTTCTCGACACATTTTGACTTACAATCTAAAAATACAAACATTTCATTACAATTCAATTTGTTGTTGTTGTTGTTTAGGTCTAGGTATATGTTGCTGGTTGCTTTTATATATGCACTTAGTTGCGGCAAATGCCCCATCCGCCGGGGCAGCCGACTTTGATTTTCGCTAAGAACTACAATTAATGACTAAAGGCTACAACTGCGCTTAAGTTTTCTCTTTTCTTCTTTTTTTTTTTGCTTTTTTTCTTTTATTTTTTAACAAATTCTTTTGCTAATGTTTTTTATGATTAATTTATGCATTTCTCATTGTTGTGTCATTTTAAATAGTTATAAATAAATAATTAAAATATATATATATAATATATATGTTTATATATATTTGTTGTTTAGATTTTACTTGCTTTTCTTTTATATATGAGTAGGTATTTTATGGAAGTGGGTTAACTAGCAGATTAACGTATCATAATATTGGATGATCCGTTCTAAAACCGAGCATTATAATTTTGTTTTGTTGCTGTTATTTAGGCTAAACATAAACATAATGCGAAATGATAACTTTAATACAGTATTTTACATATTCTATACTAATTTAAATTTAATTTATTTATATATATGCATTTCTATATATAAAATTCGCTTTAATTAAAATGTACATTTATGCAATTAGTATTTTGTTGTTGCTGTTATTGTTGGTTTTGTAGTTATTCTGCAATGTGAGGCATCTTTATATCGTTATCTTTATCTTTATCTTTATAAATACGTTGAAATAATATCTCGGTGTATCGAAAGTTATAGAGAGTTGGGGAGACTGATAGATTAAGGGGGATAAGCTTACAAACTAACTGTACAAGTTAATATATTATCTAGTTAGGGGTTCGAGTGTGTGTGTGTGTGCTGTACAAACATTTAAAAGAGTGTAGAAAGTGGTAGGAAAAGGAGGGGAACTTAGGATACATGTTGCTGTTGGAAGTAATCAATCGATCGATGCATGGATCGATCGATTTATCGATTGGTCGCTTGCTTTCTATGATTATCATCTAACCTCACAGTCTTTTTTCAATGGAAGTAAACCGCCAGTTCCGTTGTTGCCGCTGCCGCCGTTGTTATTGTTGCTGTTGTTATTATTGTTGTTGTTGCTGTTGTTGCTGTTATTGTTGTTCGAATTGCTGTTGCACGAATTGCTCGATCCCGATCCGCTGGCCGATGGCAATGAGTTGTTGCTGTTGTCATAGTTGCCCACACTGACGCACAGCGGCGTCGTCGGACCAACGCCAACAACACCACTAGAGCCACCACCAACACCGCCCACAACAGACGCACTTGCTCCGCTCTCGGGCAGCGAGGTGGAATCGTGCACGTCGGCACTCTTGCTGGAATCGATGACGAGACACGGCGGCGACGGCGTGCTCGTATCCTTGCCCAGCAGCGCCGGCGACGCGTTCGCATTCTGCGAGTGCGGCGTGAAGTTGTGCGGCATCAGACCCGACGGCGACGGCGACGCATCTCCGCCCAGTGGCAGCAGCGGCAGCTCCGGCGCCACAGCAGCCGCTGGTGAGGATGTGGCAGTCGCAGCTGGTGTCGTCTCGGACTTGGCGCCAATCATATAGGCGCCGCCAGCGGACACGCGAGCAATCTTGAGGCGCAGTGGCGCCTCCATCTGCATCTGTGGCATCTGCTGCTGTGCATCCGGCGTGCTGATGCTCATCATGGTCGTTGTGGTGGTCGTCGTCTCCGTCTTGCGCTTGCCAATCCGCAGTATCAGCTTGGGCTTCTCGCCGGGCGAATCGCCCATCGTGTTCTCGATCAGCGTGGTGGTCATCGTAGTCTTGGTGCTGACGCAGCTGCTGTTGCTGTTGAGGATTAGCTGCTGCTGCTGTTGCTTGTGCCGCTTCTTCTCCTTCTTGTCCTTCTTCGGCTTGTCCTTGTCCTTCTTGTCCTTCTTGGGCTTCACCAGCAGCGTCTCGTTGTCGCCGGCCAGCTTGTCCCGCTCCCGCTTGTTGTTGTCGCCCTCGCCCTTGTCGAAGTCCTGCATGACCTTCTTGCGGTAGTTCATCGAGTCGCGCTTGATCTCCTCCAGCGTGGGCGTGCTGTAGTTGCTGGTCAGCCGCTTCTTGGGCGGACACGCCCGTCGCGTCATCTCGTAGCTGTAGCTGCTGCTGCCCTCCGATCCCAGACTGAGACCCATGTTGCCCACATTGCCCATGGAATTCGTTTCACTCGCCGCCGGCAGACCTCGAATCTTAATCTTCAGCTTCGTCGGCGCCTGGTGATCGTCCTCGCTGCTCTCCAGCGTTTTGCTGCGTCCGCGTCGCTTGCCCGCACTGCTCGCCGCCCCCGTCTTGCCGTTGTCCGTGCTGCCCGAGCTGCAGGCGCTGCGTCGTCGTCCATCGTTGCCAGCGCCAGCGATGCCCGTCGGCAGCAGTTGCTCCTCCAGGCCCGCATTGGCATCTAGGGCGCGCAGCTCCCTGCTGCTCGAATTCTTCTTGAACCGCTTGGAGGTCAGCTGCTCCTCGTCCAGCTCGCTGGCATCCGACTTGCGCATGTTCTCCAGCGGCAAACTGTCCGAGGCAGCTGGTAGTCCGCAGGAGCTGTCGTCGTTGAGGTTGTCCTTCTGCACCACGTACAGACTGAGCAGCTCCTTCTTGCGCATCCGCCGGGAATTGCCGCTGACCGTCAGGGAGCAGGCGGCGGATGTGCTGGCCACCGTGGAGTTGAGCTGTGCCGTCACCGTCGTCTGCACGGCGTTCTGCGACTGCACCAGGGAGCTGGACATGCTCATGCTGGACATGCAGCTGCTGTTCGTCACGTTGCCGTAGTGCAGATCCGGATAGGCGAGTGGTCCCTTGATCTTCAGCTTCAGCTGGTTGCGTGCGTCCGACAGCGACGCCTTCGTGGTCAGCGTCGTTGTGTCCGAGTCAATGGACACCTCCTCGGAGGTGGCTTCCATGGAGGCCTCCAGGGCGGGCACCAGCTCGGAGACGAGTGTGGCAGCTGCTACGCTGGGCGCCGATTGATTTGCCTCCGTGGAGTGCAACGCGAACACAGGTTGCACAGGTTGCATGGCCATTGTGGCAGCAACTGCTCCTGATCCCGCTGCAATTGGAGCTGTTGTTGCTGCTCCACCAGCTGTTGTTGCTGCTGTCGTCTGTTTGTTCGGCGATGTGTTGTTGCTGTTGTTGTTGCTGCCGCTGCTGTTGTTGTTGTTGCTGCTGTTGGTGGTAGTGCCCGTGCCCGTGGCACGCAGCGCCGACTGAAACTGTCGCTCGTCCTCCTCGTCAAACTCGCTCAGCGTCTGATCCGCCGTGCCCGAGTCGAAGGCGCCCAGCAGATTGTTCTGGTACGCCTCCTGGGAGGCCGTGCTGTGCGGCGCCTCGAAGCCCAGGTTGTAGGTGCGCATGTCGACGGGACCGGGCAGCACGGGCTGCACAATGGCATGCAGCAGCGGATTAGTGGCAGCAGTTGCTCCACTTGGCTGCGTCGCTTGCGTTGGCTGCGTCTTGTTCTGGCCACGCAGCTTGCAGCTGGCATAGCTCGTGGTGGTGGACGACGCTCCGCCGGCCGAGGCTGCTGCCGCCGCCGCCGCGTTGGGCGCGCCGCGCAACTCGAAGCTGCGCCGCCGATCCCGCAACGACTGCAGATTCTCCACGCCCGGACCGGCCAGCTCGTCCTCGTAGTTGTTGAAGTCGAAGGGCGTGCCCGCCAAGCTGTTGCTGCCATAGTCCGCCATCTGTGGCGGCAGCGGCAACATCACGCTCGCCGCACCTCCGCCCCGGCCGCGTCCTCGGCCACGACCGCGTCCACGTGCGCCTGCCGAGGCGCCACTGCCACGTGGCGCACGCTGACGCAGTTTGCCCGTCAACGTGTGCGTCAACGGATCGTATTTGGCGGGCGGAGGCGTGGCCATGGGCGGTGTTGGCGTCGGCGGTGGCTGCAACACGGCGGGTTGTCGCGGTGATTTGCCCGGAGATTTGCCCTGCGGCAGCTGCGGTGATTTGTGCTGTGATTGCTGCAGTTGTTGTTGTTGTTGTTGCAGTTGCTGCTGTTGCTGTTGCAGTTGTTGTTGTTTCTGCTGCTTGGCAATGCTGCGCTTGCTGGGCGAGATGCCGTCCTTGCTGGGCACAGCGACAGGAAGAGGCACAGGAATAGGCACAGTTAGAGGCACAGTTACAGGCAGTGGCACCGTCTCCAGCGGCACAGTATGCTGCACTGGCGGCGTTGGCGGCATCATGGGCGTCATCTGCTGCTGCTGCTCCGCACAGCTGCTGAGCAAGTTGCTCGGATACGCAGGCGATTGCAGCTGATACGGATGATTCGGTGTTGTGGTCAGCGTCATGTTGGGCGTGGTGTAGGGCGTGCCCACATAGGCTGTGCCGGGCGTGTGTTGCTGCTGTGGTGTGGTGGCAACAACAACCGCATTGTTGCCATAATCCGTTGGTGTTGTGTGTGGTTGCTGTTGCTGCTGCATAATTGCCGCCAGCTGTGGATAAATGCCGCCATTGTATTGACTGTTTGGTGTGCGTTGTTGCTGTTGCTGGTGTGTTGGCGTCGTCTGCTGTTGTTGCTGTTGCTGAGGTGTGCTGTTGTACATGGACATGGCATCGATGCCATTAACCAAGGGCGTGTGATTGCCATAAGCGCTGTTGCTGCCACTATTGTTGTTGCTGTTATTACTGCTGCTGTTGTTGTTGTTGTTGCTAGCAGCAACCGCAGCTGTTGCTGCTGCTGTCGTCACTGCTGCTGCTGCTGCTGCTGCACCCGCCGCATAGCTGTTAAAGTAACTCTTGTCCAGCTGCTGGGCCAACTGACTGGGCGGCTGATCATTCGACTCCGAGACGGAACTGGGCGACGAACTGCGTCGCGCGGCAATCAGATCGTTCTCATTCCAGCGCTGCATGCGTCCAAACGGCGACTGCATCCGCGTGTTCTCGTCGTAGTCGCTCAGTTTGTTGTTGTTGCTGCTGATTGATTGATTGCCCGCGGCGGTTGCCTGGGATGATGGCAACGATGACGCTGCTCCTCCAGCTGCAAAGCTGCTCAGACTATTCTTGACAGCTGCGGCAGCCAAGTCCACAAAGTCCGGAGTTGCTGTTGCTGCTGTTGTGGCAGCTGTTGTGGCAGCAACACTTTGATTGTTGTTGCCATTGCTGCTGGCTGTTGATTTGTGATGTTGTTGCTGCTGCTGCTGCAACTGTTGCTGCTGCTGCTGGTGAGGCGATGCCTTGTCCAGATAACAGCCCGGATAGTTGACTTGGCCGTAGCCCAGATTGTTGTTGCTCGCATTGGTGGTGGGCGTGGCATTGGGCGTGTTGGTCAGGCTGTTGGCGTAGCTGCCGCCGCTGTTGGCCGTCATCGGGGAATCCTTGATGGTCATTTGACTGGCCACCGAATTGGGTGCCGAGCTGCTAAAGAGACAACTCTGTTGTTGCTGCTGCTGTTGTTGCTGCTGTTGTTGTTGTAGCTCCTTTTGGGCATGTATCAGATCCTCAGGATCCGCTGCATTGTGGAATGGAAAGACGGAGGGAATTGCCGGCGTGGGTGGCAGCAAATCAATGGAATCCTTGCACTCATCCAGCACCGCCTTGCGCTTCGTTTTGCGCAGTTTCTCGAGCAGATTACGCGTGGCCTGGGCGCTGTCCTCCTCGGAGATTTGTTTGCTGCTGCTGCTGCTGTTGTTGTTGCTGTTGCCGTTGCCGCCGAGCAGCGTCGTGAGTGGCCCCGAATTGGGCGGATTGAGCACACTGGCCACGCTGGCCATGTTGGAGGCAAAGCTATTGCCATACTTGCTGTCCTCCATCTCCAGAATGGTGTCCACAATGGGCTGATGCGCTGCATCCAGCTCTAGGGCAGCACATGGCACGGGCACAGGCACAGGAGTTGCCACCACAGCAACTGCCACTGGCAACTGTTGCTGCTGCTGTTGCTCCGCCTGCTGCTGCTGCTCGCCGGAATTGGAGTTCGAGTCCAGCTCTATGATCTCTGGCGGCTCCGGGGGTATCACGGTCACCGCTGGCGAGGATGTGGATGCCGAGTACTTGCTGGCATTCGCCAGCAACTCATTCTTGCGCTCCTCCTCCAGCTCACGCACCATCTCCATCTCGTTAAGCAGATGCTGCGTGTGATGCGTGTGCTCCTCCTCCTCCTCCTCGTCCTCGTCACCGTCCCCGTCCCGCGTGCGTCGCCTTCGCCGCCGCGAGCGACTCCAGCGACTGCTGCGTCGCCTGCCCGCCTCCTCCTCGTCCGACAGCTCGTCGTTGGAGGGCGTGGGCGTGGGCGAGGCGGGCAGCGGCGCCGCCGGCGGTCGCTCATCAATGTCCGCCGCGAGTTCCGCCAGTTTGCTGGCACTGGCCGACAATTGTGTGTGCGTTGGCGCCGTGGTCAGCTCCTCGTCAATATCCATGGGCTGCTCACCGGCCTCTGCATCCGTTTGTTGGAGTTGTTGTTGCCGTTCCCGTTCCTGCTCCCTTTCCCGCTCCCTTTCACTCTCCCGTTCCCTTTCTCGCTCCCTTTCCCGCTCCCTTATCTTCTCCTCCTCCGCTACCACAGCCATTTCTGGCTCTGGCATTGGTATTGCACTGGGAGTGGGCGCTCGCAGCTTGGGTGGCGGCGTGGGCGTGGCATTGTTCAGCTGCTGCTGCTTCTTGTCCAGCAACTTGTCCAGTGCACTCGTCGTGCGTCCCGTCGCCGCCTTACGTTGAGCAATCTCATGCTCCAGATTCGGTGGCGTCTTTTTGGGCGACTCAGCATGAGATTTCCGCCTGGACGTTGGCGCTGGCTTCTCTGGACTGCCCTTGGCATTGACCACAACAGCAGGAGTTGGTGATGGCGGTCGGGATTTGGAGTTGCGTGTCGCACGCTTCGATATCTCCGGTTTCGCCAGATCATCTAGCGAGGATTTGCGTCGCGACTGTGACGTCGTTGACTTGGGCGTGGCAGGCACTTGGGGCGACACTTCCATCGCTTGGTTCTTCAGCGGCGTTCTCTTTGGCGATTTGTTGGTCGAATTCTGTCGCGTTCGTCCGGCCAGAGGCGTCACTGGCGCCGGCGGCGCCTTGTCCAGCGACTTGCGCGGCGAACGCTTTGGCACTGTTGAGGTGGAGTTGGAGACGGAGATTGGGACTGGAGTGGACACTGGAGTGGGAGCAACTGGAGCTGCAACTGGAGTGGCAACTGTTGTTGCTTCCTTGCGCTTCTCCAGGGCATCGCTATCACTATCCGAGTCCGTGGCGCTGCCGCTGCCGCTGGAGGAGTCGCTGTTGCTGCTGGACGAGTTGCTGCTGCTGTCGCTGTCCCCGGAACTCGAGCTGGACAAATTGGGCGCTGCAATGCGTCGTTTGACAGGCGTCTGTGCCGCCGCCTCCTCCTTGGAGCGTCTGCGCGCCATGCCGCCTGCTCCTGATCCTTGCTCCTTGAGGTGTGACTGGCGTCTGACGGGCGTCGTCTGTTGTTTACTCGTTGCACCTTTGCTCGTCGGAGTTGTGACAGTTGTTGCTGTTGCAGTTGTTGTTGCATCCTTGTCGCTCAGTTCGTTTACGGAACTCGACTCCTGGGTCACCTTGGTCAAGGCTGCGCCGCTGTTCTTCAGCTGCTCGGCGGCCTTTTTGGCTGCCTGCCTTTGGGGCACATAGGAGACGGCAAAGTTCTGCAGCTTGGACACTTCATTGTTCTTGGGCGTGGGTGTGGGCGTGGGCGTGGCAGTGGAGCTAGAAGTGGAGCTGTTGAGTTTCTCTTTCTCCTTCTCCCGTTCCTTCTCCTTTTCCATCTCCTTCTCCCGTTCCTTCTCCCGTTCCTTCTCCCGTTCCTTCTCCCGCTCCTTCTCCCGTTCCTTCTCCCGCTCCTTCTCCCGCTCCTTCTCCCGCTCCTTCTCCCGCTCCTTCTGCAACTTGGGCGGTCTTCCTCTCTTGCCACGTTCCGCTGTCGTTTCTCCTGCCGTCTTGCCCGCCATCTTCTGCAGCTCCTTGGGTCGTGCCTTGTCCACTCCATCCGATCCACGATAGCTGGCGTCCTTCGTCTTGCTCTTGGCGCTGCTGCTGTTGCCGCCAGTGGCGCTCGAGCTGCCGCCTTGGTCCGGATCACGTAGACGCTCGGAGGCATCGGGCAGCAGCGATGTCGCGAGATTCGTCGAGATGCGCATGTTCTCGGACGCCTTCTTGGCCGCCTGTCGCTGTGGCACCACCAGCAGATCCACTGCTGTAAACGCTGCATTGGTTGCATTGCTCTTGGTGCTCTTCTCCTTTGCTGTTGTTGCTGCTGCAGTTGCAACTGTTGCTGTTGTCGCTGTTGCTAAGGTGGCAGCTGTTGTTCCGGGCACAAACTCCTTCATGGCTGCCTTGGTGCGTATCGTCTGCTGATTCTGTGAATCACTGACATTACTCTCCGCCGCCGCCTGCTCCTCCTCCTCCTCTTCGGGCTCCTCCTCTGGTCCCTCCTCCTGCGCTGTGCTCGTCGAGCTATCCGAGTCGGAGTAGATGTGATGACCCAGTTTGCGATTCGCATTTGATGTTGCTGTTGTCGCGGAGGTTGTTGCTGTGCTGCCGGAGATTGTGTTGCCGCTGGAGGAGAGATGACCACGCGCATGACGCTCGGAAGTCTTTAGCGGCATGAGCTCCTCACTCTCATCGCTGGATAAGCTGCCGGCATCTTGTTGCTGCATCTCCTTGTCCATTTGAGCAAGGCCACGTGTCGTCGTCGTGGTCGCTGTTGTTGTCGCTCCTCCATTGCTGGAAAGCTTTCGACGAGCCGCCGTTCCAGTTGTTGTTGTTGCTGCTGTTGTTGTTGTTGTGCTGTGCTTTGACTTAGATGCTTGGGATTTGGCAGGTACTGCTGACTTGTTAACGCGCTGCTTGCCACGCTCCCGATCCCGTTCCCGATCCCTGTCCCGTACTCGTTCCCGCTCGTCCTCGTCGCTGGAGGAACTGCAGCTGGTGCGTGCATCGCCAGACGCCGCAGACGCACGCGCAGCTGCTTCACTTTGACGCCGCTGCTGTCGCTGCTTTTGCCGTTGATCGACGCTTGTGGCATAGGATTGCTTACGGGATTTGGCTGCTCCTGCTCCAGTTGCTGCTCCTGCTGCTGTTGCAGTGTTGCTGCTGTGCTTATTGCCATAGCTGTTGCTATCGCTGCCGGAATCACTGGCTGATCCGCTGGCACTGGCCGTCTCGGAGGAGGAGCTGCTGCTGGCACTGCTGCCACTGCCACTGCCACTGCTGCTGCCACGCGCCGAGCTGGAATCACCCGATGATGAACTGCCGCTAGACGCAAGGGCGGACGTGCCAGCGGCAGCATGGGATTTATGTGACTTTTGGGGGCTCGACGTCGCCGTCGTTCCGGTGCCGCTCTTCGAGGCACGCCTCCCCGCACACGGCATCGCCGTGGACGCCGTTGTGGGCGCCCTTGGCGAGCCTCGTGGCTTGGCGGTCTTTGTATTGGCCGTTGTTGCTGTTGTCGATTGTGTTGTCGATTGTGTTGTTGTTGTTGTTATTGCACCATTGTTGAGTTTCTTTTTGGGCGAACCCTTGATCGCCGCCTGTTTGCGCTTCGTGGGCGACTGGGAGGCGCGTCCACGTGCCTGCATCTTGCCCATCAGCTGCTCCAGTATATAGTCTAGGCTCTGATACTGCGCCGGCACAGTTTGCTGATCCGTCGAGCTATAGAAGCGATCGTATAGCGTTGGCCCATCATTCGCATAGATAATGGCATCCGTATCCAAAGCGGGACGCTGTTGTTGTTGCTGTTGTTGCAGCTGCTTATTGCTGCTGCCGCTGCTGCTGCTGATGTCCGTCGATTGCTGCACGGCCTCGTCGAGCACGCCGAGCTGCTTGTAGAACACTTGTTCGCGCAACTTGAACAGCGAACGGGAAAGCTTCTCCCGCCGACTGACCATGTAGCACAGATTGCGCACACGCTCCAGATCCTGACGCAGATGCACGACCAGCTTGTGATTCTCGAGATCCTGTTGCTCCTGTTTGCGTGCCAGCATCTCGACATCCTCGGATTTGGGCGGTATTAGTTCACGATTGTGACGCGACTTGCGCTTCAGCTTCCAATAGTTATAGATTGCCACAATCGCATCCTCGTCCACGTCAAACAAATGGCAGCTAATGTCATTGATATTCACATGCTTATCGAACTCCGCCTCCACCTCCTAGACAGATGTAGATAATATATATAATAATATGAAGTAAATCAAGAAATTCTCTTTAAATTCCTACCTGTAATCGCTGAGCACGCGCTTGATTGCGCTCCTCGGAGGTCATGCTGTCGTTCTTCCGATGATGATGATTCTTGCGTCTGCGGTGATCCTCACCCTTGCCACCGGGCGTGTTGCTGCCATCGCCAGCGGCGGCGCTGCTCAAGAACTTGTTGTTCTTTTGCATGCAACTGGAGGCGGATGTGTGATGACTACTGGCACTGGCTCCCTCCTTCTTGCCCTTGCTCATGCTGTGCTTCTGGCAATAGGAGCGCAACTTGACACCGTCCTCGGCGTTGCCCTCCTCGATGATCGCGCGCATCTCGAGGCCGTGCTGGAAGGCACAGGTCACATGGTAGGCCGTCTTGCACGTCTTCACCGAGCACTGAATGCAGCTGCCCACGCGCTCCCGACACAGCACACAAATCAGTGACCAGCGACTTTGCGGAATGCTTGAGATTTTTGTTATCGGCTCCATGCGATCGACACAGCCAATGCTTACTTCCGGTATCCAGAGTGCGCACGAGACATGCGCCCAATGCTTACCCGATTTGTTGGACTTCATGGCGCCGCCCTTGTTCGGACATAGCACACAGTCCGGCTTAATACCCATTGAACAGGTGCGACAAAGCCATTGACCTATAAAAACAAGTACAAGTATTGTTATGTACATTATTACTATATAGATGTGTTTGGAATTTACCCGATGGAATCGCTGTAATGCCGTAACAAGCCTGATGCACGCAGATGTTGCAATTATCACAGAATACCATTTCGTTGGCCTCCTCCGAGTCGGGCGATCGGCACACATCACATATGACATTCTCATCAAACTCAATGCCCAATCCCTCCTCCTGCTTCAGTATGACCTGAATTTGTTCCCAGCAACGCACCTGTTAAACAAATACATAAATTATATGATTGAATTAGGTATTTCTTAGGCGTATTTACCTCCAACTCCTCGATGACGCGCTCAAACTGCGTTTCATTAATGGGAAATGCACCGCATTGGGCACGATCGCTATTATAGAGACGCAGCCAGGCCTCATCGATGGGATCTATGTCATAGGCACATGTGTTCTCCGCCAGGGCAACAACATTCGTCAGGCAATGCAGATCCGGCGAGTAGTGTTCATCTTTGGTGATGCGCAGGAAACGATTTTTTGGACTGCAAAGTGGACAAAATAAAATTATAATTTAATTTGTAGATCTTAATATAATATAGGAATTATAAATACGACATATCATCATTAATTACAAGTTTTAAATATTTGTATTATTATTATTATATATTATTGTTATTTATTAATATTACTCACAGTTTAAAGTCATGCGCTGGCGACACAATTGGCTCCGACAGCACATACACACACGGCTCGGGCAGCGAATCGGGATTGACGGGCACCTGTACGCCCTTCTCCCATTCCTGCTTCCATTGATCGGTTACAATCAGATACTCGTAGTTGGCCAATGGCTCTGAGTCTGGCAATTTCATTGCGCTAATGAGATCCTTGCTGTAATTTCAAAACAAAAAACATTAAAAATAATCATTGATTTAAATGGAGAAATAGTTGGGTAAAGGGCAGGTCAAGGATTAGGAACCCACCGATACAGTTCAGCTGGCGCCTCTGTTGAGCTGCGATTGTAGATGCTCGACATTTTAATATCGGCCACGGAGCGGGCTTGCCACGTGCTATTGCTGCCGCCGCTGTTGCTATTGTTGTTGCTGCTGTTGTTGTTGTTGTTATTGCTATTGTTGTTGCTGTTGTTGTTGCCCTGCGCTTTACACTTGCTGGCCGATTTGGCCTTGCCTGGCAGCTTCGTTGTTGTTGTTGTTGTGGTTGTTGACTTGGCCTGGCTGTGCTCATGTTGCTCCAACGCTGACCCTGTTGCTGCTGCTGCTGCTGCCGCTGCTGCTGCTGATGTTGTTGCAGTTGCAGTCGATGGCGCTGCAACAGTTGTTGCAGTTGCTGTTGCAGGTGCACCATTGGGCGGTCGACCCTTACGCCGCTTTGTGGGCGGCGGTTGCGGTTCAACATCCTGTCGCTGCTGCTGCTGCGGCGGCTGCGGCGGTTGCAGCTGCTGCTGATTACCGCGTTTACCTCTTTGTGACATTTTTCATTGGTGTTGTGTTTTGTGTGTTTTGTTTTCTTTGTGTTTTGATTGGTTTTCTTCGCTTGTGCTACTTAGACCTCCCGCGTTTGCTTCTAATGTCTGCCAAGTGCGACCTGCAAGAGAGAGATGAAGTGAAGACAGGTGGCAGGGGAGGATTAATCAATGAGAGTCATTCCAATGGGAGTTGTTTGAGAAAAACTTACTACATGCTTAAGGCCACAATTGACGACACCACAACCAAACCGCCGGTTGTTGTTGCTGCTGTTGCACTCTTGTCTTGTTATTGTTGTTAATGTTAATATTATAAATATTATATTTATTATTCTTATAGGTGTTGTTGTTGTTGGGATTGTTGTTGTTGTGGTTGTGCTGCTGCTGCTGCCGCCCGTGTAACATGGACGCCGCTGCCGCTGCACCAGCACTAATCCCGAGTAGCGCCGCCACTTTGCAGTCTGTGCCGTGCACTGCTATAAGCAATAATGCGCGCTACCGCTCCCCCTCCCGCTTTTGTTTTCGTGTGTTTGTTCTCCTCTATTATTTTGTTTTCGCACGCACTTTGTGTGATCAATGTTATTAAGTCACTGCTCGCATTTATTTTGTAGAACACGTCTAAACCAAATGCATTTAATTTTATTGCCAACTATCAATTTCAGTTTGCACATTTGCAAATTTGTTGTACATTTTCTATGCATTTTTCGTCACAAAAAATACACAAAAAAAGAACTGAAAGAGGCAGTAAAACGGAAAATAGAAAATCGCTAGTCGCAAACAAAAGCTGGCTACTGCAAAACGCAATCATCAAATGCCATCCCAAAATCCATCTATCTCGCACGCTCGTTTTAAGGGCGCGCGCTTTTATTGCATAGGTGCGAGCGGGACGCAGGTGGCTTGCGTGTTGCAGCCGTCAGCTTTTGTGCGAACGTCTCTATTCCGCTCCTCAGCACTCTGCTCCCCCTCTCACAATCACATTCGTCGTTTTTGCACCTTTTTTTCCTACTTTTTATTGTAGTAATATTATTTGTTTTTGGAAATTGCACATTTTTATAATGTTTTTTAAATGATGCCCGTGCCCGCTGGTTGGCATTGTCGCCACATTTGTTGCTTTGTTTGGCTGTTTTGGTTGTCGCGTTCCAGCAAATTTTGATTGGATATATTACTCTGGGCTTTGCTTTTGCCGCCGCAGACACACACGCGAGCACTTGCTACGGAACGAAATGGACACAGCAAATAAATTACACGTTACGTTTATTATGCACTCGCGTTTCGCGCAATTGGCATAATATTTGCGACAAATATGCAATTTTTACGGATTATTTACAAGATTTTCTTCTCGGTTTCGTTTTCTACGTCTGCCATTTTGCTTTTCGGCTTATCGATTATTAGAGCTGTACCGGAATCGATTATCGATAGCTGCTTTAGTTCACAATAGTTCACATAATGTACTATCAAAACTCCCTGCAATCGTACATCGATATTCTTTCAGATTGCAGCGCCGATAGCTATCGGCAACTACCTATTTTCGCAGCGCGTAATTTAAATATGTTTTTTTTTATTTGTAAATGCAATAAGAAATCAATAAATTTTCTTAAATAATTAGGTTCATTTTAAAATTAGTTTGATGCACGTCACTCTTCGCATGGTAAAGTTGGTGTATAATTTCTAAATATAATTTTCAAAAATTGACAAATATGTGAACAATTCGTGGGAAATACCAAACAAAAAACAATTAAAACAAAGAGTAAAAGAGCAGAGACATGGCTGCCACCTTTTTTTCCAAGTGACAAAGTTGCCACACTATTTTTTTTTAACGTCAGGCAACTTGCATGGGCAAAAGCAAAGCGAGCGAGCGAGAAGGCAGCAAAAGAAGAGAATTTATAGAGGGCAGCAAAACAACAATTCGCACAAATTTTACATCAATGTAATGTTAGCGTACGTAAGAAGGAGAATAGTTATTGCGACTTACAGATTCCAAATAAGATAAGTTTATAGTCTGTCTCTGCACGCGCCAACGACAAAGTAAAAGCCAACCGCAGCAAATACAAACAAACAAGCATTCACACAGACAGATGCAAATGTGTTTCTTTGTCTGCAGTTTGCTAGAATAATCATCGAGTTTTGAGCATCGAGCGAACGAAATATATTTCGAAAAATGTCAACAACTCCAAATTCGAATAGTAGTGGTAGCAACAACAATAGCAATAGCAACAATTCGGGCAGCAAGCAGCCGCAGCAGCAGCAGCAGCAACAACAACAGGACACATACAGCGACAGCAGCAGCATTGAGGAGAATCTGGAGGCGGCGGAGGAGCGCAGACGCCGCATTCTGAAGAACCGCAGTCGCAGCAGCACCTACATGCAGAGGCAGCAGCAGCAGCAACAAGCACATCATCACAGCAACATGAGCGTCTCCAGCGGTGCCATCGCCAAGCACGACAAATCTTTGACACCATCCACAAGCAGCGCCGCCGCCGTCGCCGCTGCGGCTGCTGTTCGCCTGGGGCCGCCCGAGCGCATCTCGATGCTCGTGGATGGCGTCAGATTCACCGTGGAACAGACGCTGCTCACAGCACATCCGAATACCATGCTGGGCACCATGTTCGGCTCCGGCTTTCAGTTTGTGCATCCCAATGAGCGTGGCGAATACGAACTGGCCGATGGCATCTCCCACTTGGTATTCCGTGCCATTCTGGAGTACTACAAGAGTGGCGTCATCCGCTGTCCGCCCACGGTGTCGGTGCCGGAGCTGAAGGAGGCCTGTGACTACCTGCTGATCCCCTTCGATGCCACCACAGTGCGCTGCCAGAATCTAAGTGAGTATGTCGCTGGCTGCTGCAGACGGACGGCGTCTCTTAGTTTGTGCCGTCTGCTTTGCTCTCTTCCCGCTCTTTCTTTTTCTCTCTCTATTCGCCATGCTGACCACACGCATCTGTTGATTTTCTACCACACTAAAGGAGGCCTGCTCCACGAGCTGAGCAATGAGGGCGCCCGTCAACAGTTCGAGGTCTTTCTCGAGGATCTGATACTGCCGCTAATGGTGGCGTCCGCACAGCGCGGCGATCGCGAGTGTCACGTTGTTGTGCTGCTCGACGACGACATGGTCGACTGGGATGAGGAGTTCCCGCCGCAAATGGGCGAGGAGTACTGTCAAAGTAAGTGCTACTATAACTATCTTATGATTACAGCTAACTGATCTGATCCTCCAGCTGTGCACAGTACTGCCATGCATCGGTTCTTCAAGTACATCGAGAATCGCGACGTGGCCAAGCAGGTGATGAAGGATCGTGGCTTGAAGAAGATACGCTGCGGCATCGAGGGTTATCCCACGCACAAGGAGAAGATCCGTCGACGTCCCGGCGGCCGAGCTGAGGTCATTTACAGCTACGTCCAGCGTCCCTTTATACACATGTCCTGGGAGAAGGAGGAGGCCAAGAGCCGCCATGTGGATTTCCAGTGTGTTAAATCGAAGTCTGTTACGAATCTCGCCGAGGCGAACGCTGATCCACCACTCGAACTAGATGCAAGTACGTAAACAGCTCGCACACATGGCTTTCATGGTTAATAACTTGTTGTCCAATTTATTGTAGGTGGCAACCCCATACCGCCACCAGCTATAGCCGTGGTCAATGCCCAGGCCAACAATGCGGACATGGCAGCCGTCGCCATTGGCATTATCGGCGTGGGCGTCGCTGGTGACGCAGTTGCCGCTGCCGTTGCCGTGGATGAAGCCGCCGGCGGCGTTGTCATGTTAAACGATCCGGAGCAGGCGGCCGTGGCTCCCGGCATCGTCGATGAGCATGTGTAGAGATGCCCCAAGGGCCATTAACACACTGCCAGGTTAGCTGCACGCACCCAAAAACGCTTTCTACGTTTTCATCCCAAATTTTGTATACGCAAATAAAAAAAAACGAAATAAATAAAATAAAAATACGAACAATTTATATAAATATAAACTTAAAATTGCAGTTTAATTATTGTAGTCTGGGATCGTAATCAAGAGCTATGACTGAATAAATGGGAAATACTAAAAAATTATACTTAAATTCCACTTTGTTTTATATTTAACCCATTTTATGCTTAAGGGTGTTTAAATAGCCAAGTGTTGACACTTTAAAAATTCTAGCAAAATTTATTTCATAGTAAAGAGAAATAACAAAAATATCAGATCAAAAATTTAACAGTTTAGTTATCCTTGGTATACCTGTAGTTTTTACAGGTGAATATCTAGGCTTTTTTCTGCATAGGAAATGTTGACGAAAAAATCAGGAAATTTAATGGAAATGGGAAAATTAAAATTTGAAATTAAAATTTTTTTTCTATCAACTTTTATGTTCTTTCAGGCACACATTTAAAAATTTTGTCAAAATCGTACCAGCCAATCTATGAATGGGTTAAATTAGCGATGGACACGAAATCTGAATTCGGGAGCACTACTAAAATTTTTATGACGGTCATAAATTTTAAGTGTCAACTGTTGGGAGCAGCCGCTAGCTCTCGGAGCCCATGCGTGCCCACCGCTGATTTAAATTATTCAAAAATTGCAAGTTTTTCAACATGGAAATCAAGAATAATTAAATGATTTTTATATTATAAATATACAAATATAATTCTAATCTTATTTACTTACGTATATCGAGAAATGAAACAAATTAAATAAAAAAAAATAAATATTATTTTGCAATTTTTATTTTAAAAATAAAAAACAATATTCGTTACGATCCCCAATTGCCAAAAATAAAAATATTCAATCCTGATTTAGTATTAAAAAAAGACAACGACTTTAAGTTGGAAACTGCTTAGGCACCATCAAAGGATTCGCGTTCGCCCTGCGACAGCGAGGAAGTTTCCCAGTTCAAGGATCGTTCAATGGCCATTTTCCATTTCTGATAGCGAAGATCTCGCTCATTTGCCTTGATCTTCGGCTTGATGGCGTGACGTGTTTCCGACTTGGACAGCGGACCCTCCATGTTATATTCCGGCGCCACAGTCTTGTAGGCGGCCATGGCAGCTCCCTGGAAAAGCATAAGGTTAGCCATGAATGGAAAGATCGGAGGTGGGACTCACCAATGCTGTGGTCTCGGCAATTTTGGCGCGCAGCACATGGATGCCCACCAGATCGGACTGCAGCTGCAGGAACAGATTGTTCACAGTCATGCCGCCATCGACCATCAGCTTGGCCAGGGGAATCTTGCAGTCCTTGTGCATGGAGTCGAGGATGTCGCGCACCTGGAAGCACACAGCCTCCAGAGTGGCGCGCACAATGTGCTCACTGGTCGTCTCCTCGCTGAGGCCACAGATGACGCCGCGGGCATCCTGATTCCAGTACGGCGCATAAAGGCCATTAAAGGCCGGCACAAAGTACACATCCAGGGAATTGTCCACTGTGCTGGCCATTGACTCGATCTGGCTGGTGCTCTGAATGAGACCCAAGTTATCCCTCAGCCAGTTGAAGGCGGCACCGGCGATGGCCACGCTGCCTTCCAGCGCATAGTAAGGAGACGCACTGCGGCCCAGTTGGTAGCCCACTGTGGTGAGCAGTCCGTGCTGCGAGTGGACAATAGACGGTCCCGTATTGTAGAGCAGGAAACAGCCGGTGCCATAGGTGGCCTTGGCCTGACCCTTGGCCAGACACTGTTGACCCACGAGCGCCGCCTGCTGATCTCCCAGATCCGCCGTAATGCTGATGCCCCTCAGGACGCCATCGGCAATGTCCCCAAAGTGCTCGGCACTGGAACAAATCTCCGGCAGAATGCTATTCGGCAGGCCAAAGAACTTGAGCAAGTTTTTGTCCCATTGCAGCGTCTCAATGTTCATGAGCATCGTCCGCGAGGCATTCGTGACGTCCGTCTTGTGGACGCCGCCCTTGACGCCGCCGGTCAGCTTGTACATCAGCCACGTGTCGATGGTGCCGAACATGGCGTCGCCCTCGTCCATGGCCTTGCGCACAGTGGCCACATTGTCGCGCAGCCAGCGCAACTTCACGCCGGAGAAGTACGGGGAGAGCGGCAGTCCGCACAGTGGTCGCAAATAGTTAATGTTGCGGGCGTTGTTTGGTATTGTCTTGAGCAGATCCTCCACTGTGCTGGTGGTACGATTGTCCAGCCAAATAATGGCATTGGCCAGAGGCTCGCCCGTCCTGCGATCCCAGATAACGGTCGACTCGCGCTGATTGGTAATGCCAATGGCAACGATATCCTGGAAAATAGTTTTAATTATAATCAATTATTAATACGTATGAATAAATTCAGAGATTCGGTTTCATCGTATTAAATACTCATTTTTGTCATTAATTTGAGTATTCAAATGACCGGCATTGAGAGAATGAGAAACGAATGATATGAATAAAGCAAAGATTTTCAGAGTACTCTTTTTTGTAATAATTTATATGTTACAGTTAATATTGTTCGTCACAAAATTGGATAGATTTTTACATTTAATATGAAGAAACAAAAAATACAGCACTTATCCCCCTCACTCGATTTTTTCGGTTATTTTGTCATTCAATTCACTCTGCTTTTTTTGAATGTGAATTTTTTGGTTTCAATTCATTCATTCAATTCATTGGAAGACGCAGCCGAACTCATTCAATTCATTTGAGCATGAATGTCTCATTTGACGTTTTGAATGCATCCATGCAGACCTCTAATATGTATTACATATATATGCTAAATTCTTTAGTAAGTATAATTAAACTTGAATGCAGAATGAATCCGATTTGGCAAAGTTATGTTAATTTGATTTGATTTTCGAACTAACAACTTACAAGTCAAAGTGTTCACTTGTATTTTTTATTTACAATTATTTCTTCTTTTAAAATGTTTGTTCGATATTTTGTCGAATTTTAGATTTCGTTACAAAGCTCGATTCCCTGCTTGGCCTTTTATCAAAAATTCAAATTCATTTTTGGCGCCTTGTCCAAATGTCATTTTCACAATTTTTCCTCTTTTTGGGTGTGGCAACACTCTGCGGCGAGCATAGAAGAAAAAGCAGTAAACAAAACAAAAAAAGTAAAAAAGAGAATCGGCTGATAAGAAACACAGTGCTAAAACGACGTAACGAAATTTGTGGCGAACTAAATTCTCGTTTTCGTGTTCGTTTCAATGTCAAACACAGTTAAAATTCTCTGTCGAAAGGTCAGCAGTGTCATTATCAGCAGCGGCGGCAGTCGAAAGCAGCCACTGCGAAGTATTATGGCGACTCACGGAGCCCCATCGGCCAAGCGAGCCTCAACTGCCGCCATTGTGGCCGTGGGCCAGATGTGTGCGACGGACGACAAGGCCGACAATCTGCGGCAGGTGGAGGAGCTGGTGCGGAGGGCCAAGGCCAAGGAGGCCAAGATGCTCTTCTTGCCCGAGTGCTGTGACTTTGTGGTCAAAGATAAAAGCCAGCTGCTTTGTTTGGCCGAGTCGTTGGACGGTCAACTGATGGCCAAGTATCGTGAGCTGGCCAAGTGCCATCAGATCTGGCTGTCGCTGGGCGGTGTGCACGAGCTCAAAGCATCCGCGACTGGTGAACCCAGCAACAAGACGTACAACGCCCACGTGCTGCTCAACGACAAAGGCGAACTGGCTGGCGTCTATCGCAAGCTGCATCTGTTCGATGTCCAGACCGAGGAGGTCAACATGATGGAGTCGTCGTACGTGGAGCCGGGCAACAGTCTGGAGCGACCCGTTGCCACACCCGCTGGAGCACTGGGTCTTCAAATCTGTTATGACCTGCGGTTTGGCGAGACGGCGCTGCTGCTGCGTAAACTGGGAGCCCAGATCCTCACCTATCCGTCCGCCTTTACATACTCCACGGGCAAGGCCCATTGGGAGATTCTGCTGCGAGCGCGTGCCATTGAAACGCAATGCTTTGTGGTGGCAGCTGCCCAGCAGGGCTGGCACAATCCGAAGCGGCAGTCCTGGGGCCACGCCATGATCATCAGTCCCTGGGGCAAGGTGCTCGCCGACTGCGGCGAGGAGGCGTTGTGTGTGGCGACAGCCGAGGTGGACCTGTCCGTGCTGGAGAAGCTCTACAAGAGCATGCCCTGCTTCGAGCATCGACGCAACGATATGTACAGCCTGACGGCATTCAATTTGAAGCTGCCCAAGGCGGAGGATGCCCAGGATCGGGCGTTTGCCAACAACACGGTGGACAAGAGGACCATATTCTATGAATCCCAGCACTGTTATGCCTTCACCAATCTGCGCTGCGTGGTGGAGGGTCATGTGCTGGTCTCCACCAAGCGGGTAACTCCGCGTCTCAACGGACTCAACTGTGCCGAGGTGACGGACCTGTTTGCCACCGTCTGCATGATCCAGCGCATGCTGGAGAAGGTCTATGGCACCACCTCGGCTACGGTGACGGTGCAGGATGGAGCACAGGCTGGCCAGACCGTGCCGCACGTTCACTTCCATGTCATGCCACGACGCAACGGCGACTTCGGGCACAATGATCAGATCTATGTGAAGCTGGAGGATCATCAAGCCGAGAATATGCCACCGCGCACGCTCCAGGAGCGTATCGATGAGGCGGAAAAGTATCGTGTCTATCTGCAGGGCAGTAGCTAACCTGGATTTCTATATTTATTACATATATACTTTTGGAACTCCTCTTTCATGTCAACTGTGATTGTCAGTAAAGCTCTTATAAAAAAACATCGATCTTGTCTATTAAGCTGAATGTTCGGGACAGGGATTATAATATTTATAAAAAATTTGTTTGATATTTTTCAACAAATATATTAATTTTAAAAAATAAATTATAAAACTTATAATAATTAAATTGAACATTTTTTTCAATTTAATTTCATTAAAGTTAAAAAAAAGTTGAAATGTATTGTAAATAATTAAAAAAGGGTATAAACTATTAATTTCCATTTGTACTATTATTATTATGAAAATCAAGAGTTGAAATAAATTGTAAATTAATTATAAAAACAAAATAAATTTTTATAACAAATAAGAATTTCAATTTAACTGATATTTTTAATTTGTATTCAGGCCAGTTCCGAATTTCGAACGTTTTCAAAAATTAAAAACGAAACAAAAGCGAACGTTTTACCATTTGCTGTTCCCAATTCCGATCGAAATGGGCTTGTTTTTTCGTTTCTAACTCTGTCTTGAAAACGTTTCGCAAATTCATTTTAAGTATTTCAAGCTGAATATAGCAGAAAGAAAGAAAATTTGACTTAAGCTTTGTTGTTTGAATTTTGTTATCCAATTGAAGCAAATCTACCAGCTTTCGATTGCGAGAGCTGGTACCGGTATTAAAAATTAAAATGGAATTCAGCAATGCTCGGTTTTGTTTTTTAATAAAATATTTTATAGATGCTTTTAAAAAATTCTTTTTAAAAACACTTCAACTGTTTATACTTAAAGTAGTGATGTTAATCGATTCTAAAAATGTTCAACATTAATATAATTTTCAGTTTATAACTTTAGGCATTTATTTTAAAGCTTTAAATGTCATTTGCTTTTTAAATTCGGTACTGAGAACAATTATTGTTGATTTTCGGAATTCGGAACAGCAAACAACTCGTTTTGTGGCAAGTCGACTCGTTTTCGGAATTCGGAACAGACCCGATTATTTTATATGCAAAATAATGATGGTTTTTATTTGCAAATTGGAATTTTCCCATTCATCAACAATTCCAATTGGATTTGTGCCACACTCACCTCGATTCTTCCACCGAGCGCTTGCAGCTTTTGGCACGCGCCCTCGATGCACTCGTTGACGGTGCTGGAAATGAGCACGGGATCCTGTTCGCACCAGCCCTCCTTGGCGAATATCGAGGGCACCTCGATCTGGTGGAAGCAGACAATGTCGTCGGTGCCGGCGTGGAAAATCATGAAACGCGCCGACGTGGTGCCCTCGTCAATGGCACCGACAAACGGACCCGTCAGCTTCGACTCGCCCGCCGCATCTCTTGAGCTATCGTTATCCGTATCCATATCCATATCCGTTGCAAAAGTTATTTATTGTGTAACTACAAATGCACAAACACCAATTTGAAGGCGTCCAAACGCTTCTGTTTCTCAGTCTGCTTTGCCAATGGAATTATTGTCCGATTGCTAGCGACATGTTCGTCGGATGCGATAAGAGATAAGGCCCAGCCCCTTTGGTGCGAAAGCTTTCGACGTGTTGTACTCTGTCCCCAGTTGTTTTAATGCAGCGGCGACATCAATTAAAACCTGTTTTCCAAACGTAAATAATTTGTTGCGAATGATTGTGCGAAAACGGAATGACAAATACGACGTTTATGCGGCAACTTAATCGTGATAATACATTTTACATAAATGCACACAATATTCAAATGTTGTTTTGTTATTTAATTAAGTGCATTTACTTCAGCACAACTTAAACACAAATATAATAACACGTCAATCTAATTTCTTTGAATTTATGTGGGATCTAGTGGGCAACGACACACCTGTCGTCCCAAAACACACACCTTAAACACAAAATACACAACTAAGGCAGTCTAAATCATATTCTGTCCGAGAAAACATCTTAATAAAAGCAGTTTAAATTCAATAGTATTCGGATTCTTGTCTTCATAGAAACTCAATCCTACATTTATTTGGCAATCGCATAAACTGCGCACATTATTTGGACACACTGTCACCCAGTGTGTCCATACCTATATCAGAAAATGTTTAGTTTGGTATTTTTTGTTTTGACCGTAGGTGCACACTCTTCTCACCTGGCCGGCCAAATGGCAAGAATTTGTTTGGCGCATTTAATTAGCGAAATAAAGCCATGCCCATATCAGAATCACATTACGCTGGACTACGTGATCTGCTCGTTAATGAGCAAAACACACCCGTGCTGCTCCAGTTGGCAAAGAGCGTGACAAAAAATGTCTGCAGCACTGACGATCCCGAAGGTAAGTGACATAAACAATAACAATAACAATGGGAATCAACAATCTTTTCTGCAGAGGCGCTTGGCTATATTACGGCGCATCTGAAAGATATACATATACTGCTGCACAAACGTCACATCACGAGGGATCTACTCTATAAGTATTTGCACACAAGACTGCCTGGCACCTCAACAGACTTCACCAAAGCCGATTTGGTCATGAGAGTGATCCAATACTGGGACCGTCAGCCTCAGTCAACATCTCCATCAACAGCTGGAGAAGCCGCGGACTCAAAGCCGACCACTACAGTTGTTGATACGTACAAGGATCACAATGAACAGCATTATCCCATACACCTCATGGCGCGCAAGTTTGGCGAATGGTTCTTTGAAAAGTACAACACGAACAATCTGAAAACGGAGGATTTGTGGAGCGACGCCGTGTTGCAGCTTCAAGTGATAGCAGACGATGGCACCAGCGACTTGGAGTGTGCTTCAGCAGAAGAGGTTGTGAATTCCCTGGTTAGCGCTAAGCAGCAATTTGGATTCTACTTCAATCCCAACTTATCGCACTCGGGTGTCCAGGGACGCATTGATGCCTATGGCCAGGTCGTGGTGCTCTGCTGCGGCACGTTGCACACAGCCGACACAAGCGTCGGCGTCTTTGAATGCAAATTTGGTCTGCTGCGTGATCCACACGCGGGCAACAACTGGAAGCCGAAGAAGTTCAAGTTTACGCTACGCAGCGCGCGCACTCCGCCGCAATTGCACACACTAAGCGACAGCGAGACTCTCCAGACGGCACTGGCGTTGCCAACGCCAGATGGTACACTGGACTAACTATAAGACTATTCCAAGCGGACTGTGAGGCAGCTTTAAGGCTCGTTAATAAGTTCATATTTATTACACTTTCAATGTATAACTAGTCTGTTTAAAAGGAAACAATACTTGACTTCATATACAATAAGCCTGTTTAAATTTGTCATTAAATTTATGAAAATTTAGTTAAGTCGTTTTAGTAGTGATTTTTGCATTTCTCAACTACTGTTTAATATTTTGTTTAAATCTCAGAAGTACTTTTATAAAAAGGAACCAGGCAAAAACATTTGTAAGTTTCTGATTTACAATTAGTCTCAATAACTATTGTGCTCCGAATTGGTTTCTTAGTCGAATTTTCCCTTCTCTTTGGCCTCTTTTAATTTTAAAATTAATAGGAATTCATTTAAGGTACCAATAGTTATTTAAACAGGCTCAATTGCATTAGAAAGTCAACCCTTGAGTTTACTTTACCTGATTCTTGGTGGGCTTTTCAAGATGTTCAAGCTCTCCTGGTTACCTAGTGAAATATACGAGAAGGTTTCTCAGAATAACACGCGATTTTTTAAGATAATACAACTTACGCCCCGAAGTGGAATTGTCTCAGTTTCAAGACGCGCAGTTTCCACAAGGCATTTTCGCCAAATTGCTGCAAGTTCAGAGAAAATAACAGCATTAAATGTTGTGCGTTGGCAAAAAACAAAAAAAAAACAAAACAAGAAGGAGAATAAATTAATAATTTGTAGAGTAAATAAAATAATAGGAAACTGGCGCGGATAGTATTGGGTTATTAACTGTTTTGCACCCAAAGAAAAAAAACAGAAAACAAATTATTACCAGTTGTTCAACTGCTCAGAACTCCGTGAATGTTCCGTCTTGACGTGACGTGATCATTGGATCATCGCAGGTCCACTGAAATGGTATTGAATATTGATGAAAATTTCTCCAGATAATGCATTTAGTATATGTATTATATATTGTGGGGGTGTGTGTGAGAAGTGTGTGGATAAAAAGTTGGTATGTGGGAGTTTGTTTTGTTTTACATACATGCATATATATTGAACTTATTTGACATATTTGTGTACTTATTAAAGTTGTAAGCACGCACAAACATATGTAACAATCGGATTCGCTTTTATATATTCGTTTCACAAAGCACGCGAATAAGTACAACAAAAACCACTGAACTTATGTACATTTCTCATATATAATATTTGTAGTTTATATATATATTTTCAATGTGTCAGGGTGAGTGGCGTTTGGAGTTGAAGTTGGTGAAGTTGTTTTGTATAATTGTTTGTTTTGTTTGGTTTTTTTTAATAACGATAGATAACTTGTAACTATGTAATATCGCTAACGAAATTGCTTACTGTCTAGGAAATATTGAATTACGTTTATTCTGTTGTCTCATCTACATTTTCTCCTGTATAAACGGATGCATTAGCGCCTGATTTAGCGATATACGCTTGCCCGGATCAAGCGCAAACATATTCTCGAGCAGATCCTTGAGTTGTGTGACCTTACGGTGCTGATCATCGGGCAGATTCTGATCGGCAATCAGCTCCTGTTGCAAGTTGCGTATAGGTTTCACCACTGGCATCACAACGATCTTTTCCTGATAAAAAGAAACAATGAAATTATTAAGATTATCTATATCTTGATTCTATATACGAATGTCAAAAAATATTACTCAGAATACGAAAATTCGGAGAAAAAAAAAATTAGGAATCCAAAATTAGGAATCGAAAAATTAGGAACTTAAAATTACGAATCCGAAATTAGGAATACAGTTATCAGGTATCCAAAATTAGGAAGACAAAAATTGGGAATCCAAAATTAGCAAGACAAAAATTGGGAAAACAAATATTTGGGAGACAAAAATTGGAAAATCAAAAATTAGGAACAAATCGCGCGATTTTAAATAAAATATTATTGATTTCAGCTTTTTCCTATTAGCAAAAAGACAACATTTGTCAAAATCAGGACTACTTCTACATGAAGATATGTATATGTATTCTGTGTGCCATCCTTCATAAAAATTTAAATTCAATTCAATTATATATTTGTCAAGTTTTTTCAAAAAAAAAAACAACCCCCGTTCTGGCACAGAGCTATTTGAAGAATGTATAAAACTATTCGAAGGATTTAACCAATGACAGGAAATCCAAAGATACTTTTCCGAATTTTTGTTTTTCCTTATTGTTTTTCTTTTTTCCTAATTTTTGTACTCTGAATATTTTTCTTAGTTAAAATTCCTAATTTATGATTCCTTTTTTTTCTTCCCAATTTTGGATTCTTAAAATTTTATTCATGGTTTTTTTTTTTCTTTTTTTAAATTCCTTAAAAAAGTTTCGGAATTCGTATGTATGTATGTATATCAACTTACTCGCTCGGTTAGCTTGTCAATCTCGTGATAGAGGAAATTGCAGCTCTGATCAAAGTGCTGCTCCCGGAACTGTCCCTTGCGCACAATCCGATTGGGTATCTTGCCCTTGACATCCATGAAGAACTTGAGCATCTGGTTATTGCTTTTGCCACTGAACAATATCTTGCCAGTGTACAGCTCGTAGATGGTACAACCGGCCGACCACGTATCAATTCCATAGTCATAGGGTATGCCCAGTATAATCTCCGGTGCACGATAGAAACGTGACACCAAATAAGGCGTGATGTCGTTCTCACTTATGCCCGAAGCAGACCCAAAATCGCACAGTTTCAGTATCAGGTTATTCTCATTGACCAGAATATTATCGGGCTTGATGTCCGCATGTAGGATTCCCGTCTTCTTCAGCAGCTTGAGAGCCAAGAACAGTTGCTGTGTATAGCTGCGCACCGCCTTGATGTGCAGACCCACATTCTTGCCATACTTCTTGAGTACCTCGCGCAGATTCATGGCCAGTGGTTCAAATACCATGCAAAGATGCTGCTTGTGAAAGAAGTGACGGTACAAGCGCAGGCAATGAAAGCGATCGTCAGGATCGGCGTCGTTAAGCTTCTTGAGCACTTCCAGTTCCCGCAAACCCGTTTTGTGCCTGTTTAGGAATACATAAAACTGGTCAATTCAACCCCTTTTAACAAGAGTTTAATGAACTCACATGATCTCGTTGTTGCGTATGATTTTGATGGCCACGTTGGCGGCACCACGCGCCTGATCGCGACCGCGCACCACGTTGCTGAAGACGCCCTGTCCGGTGTAGCCGCTGACGAGGTAGCGATTGTCCAGGACCTCGCCAATGCGTACACGATAATAGCCCTCGGCATCGTCCCAGTTGTCGGTCAGGGCGGGATTCTCATTCTGATGCTTGTTCTGGACAATTGTGCTGGGCGACTAAGGGAATAGAAATTGTGGAAGCATTAGAAACGTTCGTCTTTCCATTGGTGTGTGTGTGACATTTACAAGCCTGCGACTCACATCGAAATTGGAATCCACATCCTGATCGGCAAACATATCCCAATCGTTGCGTTTCTCCTTCTTCGAAGTGTTGGCGTCAAAAGCTTCCGATGACTTCGTTTGTGGTTGTTCCTCCTCGTCCTGCTCCTTCTCTGCAGTTGTCGGCGTTGGAGTGCGCTTACTGGAGTCCAGTCTGGATGAAACGGGTGAAGTGCTTCGGGACTCGTAGGAGTTGGACTTGCGGGGCGTTGGGCTCGTTGTACGCGACTCCCGATCATTGGTGCCCAGTTTCTGACAGACATTCAAGATGAAAATCAGTTTAAAACTATGGAAGGAAGCGTAGGAATATATATATGTACCTTGAGCAGCTCCTCGCGCTGCTTGCGACGCATCTCAATGATGCGCTCCTCGTCATCGTCATCCTCATTGATGTCAATGTCAAGGCTGACCTCCTCGTCGCTGCTCTCCTTCTCATGCACTTTCTGGCCCTCACTCAGGGATCCTTTGTAGCGATCGCGGTCGCCACCGCCAATGCCGTTGCCAGAGCCGCGTGCTCCGCGTCCACCACGCTCGCCGCCACGGTCCTGCTCCTGACGTTCCCGTTCACGTCGCCTGTCCGACTCAACCTTACTGCGGCTGTGTGAGCGGGGACGATTCCAGCGTTCCCGATCGCGTTCCCGTTCACGCTCTCTGGGTCGTCCACCGCGCTCCGGCTGCTGTCGATTATTCCCGTCCGGTTTGCGGTCACGATCACGATCACGCTGCTTGTCGCGATTGATCTCCTGGCGCAGATCCTCCATATTCCTGTTGTTCTCTTGATGGTGGCGTCTCTGGTCACCCCGACCATGTTGTTGTTGCTGTTGTTGCTCTAGACGCCGGCGCGGCGTGCGACTGCGTTGCTCGCGCGGCACACGATCACGGGAGCGTCGATCACGGACCTCTCGATGCTGCTGCGGCTGCTGTCGTCCCGCTGCTCCGGCTGCTGGGTCATCACGTGCACGACTTCTGGCCTGGACGTGGGCTGCGGGCGGCGAGGCATGACGTCGTCGCTTCTCTGGTGTGGGCGAGGGCGTCCGCTGACCACCGCTAGAATCATCCAATAATATAACATCGGATTCGTTTGAGTTATGGATGCTAGATTGTTTATTATTAACATGTTTACTAGTTGCAGTTGCCAGCGCCAGCGGCGGTGCTGCTGCTGCAGACGCAGACTGCGAGATCAGCCTGCGCTTCGGCGCCTCAGTAGCCGCCAACTGCTGCCGCTCCCGTTCACGCTCCCGCTCACGCTGGTGCTGCAGCAGGCGGCGGCGTTCGGTGCTCTCATCACGCATGCGCTTGACCTGCACCGCATTGGAGCGACCCTCGTCGCACTCCGGGTCGGACATGTAGGCGCCGAGGCGTGCCTGCAGCAGGGCCTTCTGCTTCATCAGTTCCTCCAGGTTGAGCTCATCCTCGAGCTTTGGCGGCAGCACAGGGCTGGCCACATCGACGGGGCTGCAGTTGGACATTGGTATAGGGCATTAGTTATCAGGAATATATATTTTATCTTTAGAGATCAACTGCAACTACATACACTTCACTCTCACTGCCGGAACTGGCCACCTCCAGCACGGGCATCACTTTGTTCTGGATGGTCTTCGTGATCTCCTCGACTAGACTGCACGGATCTGTTTGCATACTCATATTTGGCTTAATGATGCGAAAATCGGCGCCATTGGGAGCCAGAATTCCACTGCGCTCTCGGCTCGCCTGCATAATCTCCGTGAACTTATTGCTGAGACTCTGGGAGCTGGAGGAGGTGCGGGGCGGATGCTTGTCGGACGCATTTGAGGACTCGCTGGGACGCTGGTGGCGCTTCTTTGATTTCTTGTGCTTCTTGTGCACCTTTTCACCTTTGCCCGCTGAGGATGTCTTCTTGTGTTTCTTGTGCTTTTTTGACTTTTTGGACTTGGTGCGGCGCTCCTCCGTCTCGCTGTTGTCGCTGGAGTCGTAGCTGCTTTGAGCGGAAAAACCACAAATTATAATACATACGTATATGTGTGTATGTATGTGCATACACACACACACAGCTACATAACCTCACAAAGCTCTGCTTGCCAATTTTTCTTTTTTTTCGACTATGTTTTTAATTTACCTTTTGTCGTCACTAGTCATTGTAAACTGTTGTTGGCGCAAAGGACATGCACAAGCACTCGTTTTAGTTAAATATTATGTTTAATTAATAGTCTTTGGTGCGCAACTATTTTTTTACATCTGCAGAAGTTTGTTTGTAATCAACTTGGGCAGAAGCACAATACATACACACATGGCTTTTGTCATCGATAAACTTAACAGTGTGCTGAACTGTAAATAACAGCATGAACCAATTTGAATCTGCAAAACCGACTGTTAATCATTTCTTATTATTTTTTGTTTAATTATTTGTTAAATTTTATATTTTGATTATGTAATGCATTGAAAACAAAAGAAAAAAAGTTGCTCTGCGAAGAAATTACCGGAGTATTGAATTGAATTTTACGTTAACTGCTGTTGCTGGAATACCATTACTGGTTAGCTTGCAGTTTCTGTCATTCATGCAGAATATGTTCCTTTGAACTAAGTTCATTTGAATTGTTTTGATAATTGCAGACTGTTTCCAAAAATAAAAAATAATAAAAAAATATAAGGTTTTATAACCATTTTCCTGTAATTCTTTTTGCCACGTGAATGACATGCATTTCAAATAACTGGCCGGCAGGGTAATGCTTGCAAAACTTATCAATTTGTGTACACCACGTTTACTGCAACAACAACTTCGGCTCGCCGCGTTTTCAACTTGTTCCATTGACTCACAAGCTCACAGGAGAACTTTCGACATGGACAAAGTTTACCTGCGAAATGCGCAAGATACGGAGGAATTGCACATCACGTTCCGATATGCCAGCGAGGCACTGAGAGTGAACCGAGACTTCAATTTCTGCCGGCGAATGGACGAGTGCGTTGACGAAGCCCTGGTCCGGATTCGCAACAATGTAGAAAAGGAGCTGAACAAGCGGAGCAAGAAGAAGAAGACCAAGGAGCCAACTGTGGACACTGACACCGCCGCAGTTAATCCAGGCGATATTGTGGTTGAGCTCCATCGAAAGGATTGTGATGATCGCATCTCGGGAGTAACTTTTGCTCAACTGTTATCAGAAGACATGGAGAAGGGACTTGAGCTACGAGTCATAGACAAATCATTCGACATAGTACTTAACCAGCCTTGGATTGGAGGCCTCCAGCTGCCGAGCTCCATAATGGCCGGTTACCTGGTTTACCCGCTCAAACTGGAGCTGCAGTTCTCCACACGGGAACACTGCTTGGGTCAATGGTCTAAGGCCCTTAAACCCAAATCTGAAGTATTCAATGAGAAAACCATGTGGGAGCCTTGCAGCGAGGGTTTGATCTATCTGGTTTCGGAGGCGGACATTGGATACCATTTGAAATTTGTGGTTACGCCACGAAATGAGAAGGGCACAACGGGTCCATCAGTTGAGTATATAAGCAAATCCCCCGTGGAGGCTGGACCCACAGACTGTCCCTATGAAATGCGACACAGGTATACCACGAAGCCACTCGAGAGTCCCACGGAAATGCGTGTGGTCAGCTACAACCTGTTGGCCGACTTGTATGCAGATGGCGACTACGCTCGGAAGACTTTGTTTCCATACTGTGCACCTGCCGCCCTGAAGATCGACTATCGCAAGCAGCTGTTCATGAAGGAGCTGGTCGGCTATAATGCGGATCTCTTGTGTCTGCAGGAGGTGGACATCAAGATCTTTGACTACGATCTCAAACCTGTGCTGGAAACCTATGATTTCAAGGGCATCATGACGCCCAAGGGCACCTGTGCCGAGGGCATTGCCATGTTCTATCGCTCATCTCGGTTCGAGCTGTTGAACACCTATGTACTCCATTTGGGAGACAACATCAGCAGTCTGCCCATATTTGCCCCACTCTGGAGCAAAATTAGGGACAACAAGCAACTGGCCACGCGCATCTGTGATCGATCTACGACCTTGCAGCTGTGCCTGTTCCAGCTGAAGAATACAAAGCGTTATGTTATGGTGGCCAACACCCATTTGTACTTCCATCCAGATGCGGACCACATACGATTGCTGCAGATTGGATTCTCGCTCATTTTTGTGGAGCACATCTACAAGCAGGCCATGAAAGAGCACAACATTGTCGATGCCCAGAATATGGGACTTGTATTCTGCGGTGATTTCAATAGTGTTCCCGAATGCGGCATCTATAAGCTGATGACGGAACAGTTTGTAGACAGCAACTTTGTTGACTGGAGCAGCAATGCGGAGGAGGCTGTCAAGGATGTCGAGCTGAGGCAGCCGTTCAACATGATCTCAGCTTGTGGAACACCGCCGTTCACCAATTACACGACTCTATTCTCTGCCTGCCTGGATTATATATTCTACCAAAGCGATGCCTTCGATTTAATACAGTCTGTGCCGCTTCCAACCGTCGAACAGCTGAGCCAACATGAAGCTATACCGTCAGTCACCTTTCCATCGGATCACGTTTCGTTGGTGGCTGATCTTAGATTTAAATCAAGCTAGGCTTAAATACAAAGTGTAAATATATAAATTTCGTTTTTAATTTGTATTTGTTTGTACATGATTTAACTGGCCACAGCCACATCGTCGTGGTCATCCTTTTCAATGCTCAGTTCCAGCACTGCATCCTCGTCGACAGACATGGAAATGGGCTCCTTGGAGTTTTCCGTGGATGCTGAGTTCTCCTTTAGCTTACCGCGATTACCATCGAATTTGGTCGGTCCACCGTTGTTCAGCTCATCGTCATCCTCGTCGCTAACCTCCATGATGCCATTGTTGTCGTTGGACTCCGATGCCGCGTCACTTTCGCTGGACGATGACGATGATCCCGAACTGTTCTCCTCCTCCAGCTGCTGCTCCAGTTCATGTATGGTGTACATGAGCAGTGTGAAATCGTTTCGCCGCTTCTCAAACTTCTGCTCCATCTTGAGCTTCTTCTGTGTCAGTTTGTCGATCTCCTTTTTGATGGTCTCTATTTGTTTCTCCGTGCCCTTGCGATCGGGCTGCTCTTCAATGAGCGAGGCCAGCAAATCGTATTCCATTTTATTTTTACGTATTTCCTTGGCCACAATGAGCTCCTTCTTGCTCGCCTCAATCTCCTCCTTGGCAATTTCAATACTCTCCTGATGCTTCTGAGCCAATTTACTGTAGTTCTCCTGCTCCTCCTTGATCATATTCAGCGTGTGTACATTTTTCAAGGCGGCAAATTGACATTGCGCCAGCTGCGCCATCAAACGATCGTACATTATTTGGCTGCAATCAAAGACTGGTTACAATACATACGATATATAATTTGGCCTGCTTACTTGGTCTCTGGGGAGTCGTTCTTTGAGTTTGCCCATTTGAGAAACTGCTTTAACAGCATGTTCAGCCTGCGGTCTTCGCCCGTGCCGTCACCGTCGATTAGCAGACGCTGCTTTATAATTTCCTCTATTAAAAAACGTTGTTAAACTGTTAATAATCATGTTTAATATACAATTAAAGTGCTTACCGTCATTCATTATTATTATAAATGTATTATAAACAAAACACCGGCTGCTTCTTTCGATATACTTTGACGCTGGAGCTATCGTTTAGAGCAATCATCGATATGCTATCGCAAAAAGTGCGGCAGTCAATCGATGTTTATTTAACACTCGCATGTGTTTTGTTTCTGCTGCAGTTAATTTGTTGATTTGTCTTGTTTAACTTTAGAAAATGACTGCCGTTCCGCCGCCCGCAAACATTTCCACACTTATGCCATTGGGTAAGCAGCGAAACAATTGCAGTTAACACTTAAAACTAACGTGTAATGCTGTCGACAGAACTGGTGGACAAATGCATTGGTTCGAGAATTCACATCATTATGAAGAATGACAAGGAAATGGTAGGAACCCTATTGGGATTTGATGATTTCGTCAACATGCTGCTGGACGATGTAACAGAGTATGAAAACACGCCGGACGGACGCCGCATTACCAAATTGGACCAGATTCTGCTGAACGGCAACAACATAACAATGGTATGTAAATGAGAGTTATACTAAAGTGCTATTACACGAGTTATTTTTCTTTGCAGTTGGTGCCGGGTGGGGAGTTGGCCGAGTAACTACTTTCCATAAATTGTAAGACTTTAATAAAAGATTTTATAAATATATAAAGTAAACATATTAATGGACGCTTTTGCTGAGGTTGCCAGACAATGTATTTATCGAGATATCGATATATTCTTGTTCACTCGTAGTGACAACCCTGCGCATGCGCTTTGAAAGTGAGCGCGCTTTGATTTCCACCGCATTTGCCATGCAACCCAACCAAGGGGCCAACAGTCAACATGTGCCATAAATAAGTAGTAACGGTAATGTGCTGGGTGCATGTTCTCCCGTGTGTCCGTCGCTCTTTCGAATGCTACGGCAGTACGGCACCAAACTCGAACGGAAGTAGAACAAACGAAGCGGAAACACACACGAATCGTTTGCCGCACGAATATGGAAAAACTTTTTCATCAACAAATAATAATGGCAATTTGGTCACTGTAATAGAATAGCAATGACTAATTGTAATTACTGTTTGGGCCGCGCTTGAAGCGAGCAGCTCTGCAATTTTGTGAATCTTGTTTCATTTGTTTGCTGCTCTTTTTTTTGGCGTACATCAAAGTAAAGTGAAATTTTTGTCGGTATCTGTTGCGGTCGTCGACTTTGTCTAAGAAACAAATCTGAATCTGAACAAACATAAATTTGAGGACTGGTAATATGATTGCGTGAAGAAATCAATGATGAGCAGCAGCTGCCAGAGCATTGCGACGGCGGCGAGCAGTGCCGCCACCACTGCAGCCGCTGTCTCCATCTCCTCCAATGTGTCCAATGCCACCTCGGTGGGTTCGCTCATTGCCGCCGCCTGCATGCAGCAGCAGCAGCAGCATCAGCAGAATCTACAGCAGCAGCAGCAGCCATCGCAATCCCACTATGTGAACGGCACGGGCAGCTTGGGTCGACTCAAGTACCATCACAAGAGTCTCGATGCCAGCGATGAGGAGCTGGAGTACACGCAGGTATGTACATATGTATGTGGTCTAATTGAAATTGGAAATGGGTGAGGCTCGGGTCGCTGGTTTATTGAGTCATAATTCCATGTCCTGCAGCGTTGGCTCAATTGAAATTATCTTGCGGCGGGTGGTGAGTGGTGGGTGGTGGGTGATGGCTTGATGACTAAAGGATTTAGGGTGGTGTCGCCACATCTCTTTCACTCTCTCTCTCTCTCTCTGTCTCCCTCTCTCTCTTTATGCCCCATCGTGCTGGTGGTGGCTTTTATCGCTGTTCGCTATTAGGAGAGTGGGTGAAAACCGCCTCAGCTGTTTAACCTCTGCTCGGCTCATTGCCAATGAATGGAGTTCATGCTTCGTCAGGCACATGGTCAGCCATCAACCGTCAACCGTCAACAAAACACAGCCAAAACAGCGACCAGCCGATCAGCTTTAAATTATTCAATGCCCCGGAAGTAGCCAAACTCACCCCGACCCCAACAACCAGAGTTCTTGCTCAAGAGCATAATTTAATTATGAATTTTGTACAGTTTTATACCTAAAAATCGTTAAAAATGCATAGCAATAGTTAAGGAAAAAACAACAAATGATTTAGACAGGGTTGAAATAGGATATAAATATTAAAATAATAATATATTAATTAATAACTCACAAAATGTACATACAATTGAACTTCCATTACTCGAACTTCTATAACTCTAATACCTCTCTAACTCGAGCTAAATGAGTGGCACTAAAATTAATAAACTTAAGAAAGAGAACTCTATAAGTCGAATATCTCCATAACTCGAACCTTTTCTTTGAATAATGGTGATTTGAGTCAGGGAAGTTCGACTGTAAATAACCATTTGACATTTTCTCACCGTTGTTTTCAACCTTTTTTTTTCATTGTAGATCCTTTTATCGTTACTTTTCTCATTTAGCTACTCTCTAATTATCAAAAACTGCCTATCTCTTTTTCTTTTTGGATCCCTCAACTTTTAAGTTTCTTTCTCGCCCCCTATACCTCTCATTTTTCTTCCTTTTACCTTCCGCTCTCTGTCTATCTCGCTCTTTTCAAGATTCTCCTCTATCATATCTCTCCCTGTCTTTCACTCCTTCTCTCCGCCAATTTCTTTCTGTCTTTTCCATCTCATTTACTCTTCTCTATCTCTCTTTCTCCGCTCTCTCATAGCTGCTCTTCATCTTTCGATCGTTAAAACAAATTCACACTCATTTAGACACCACTGTTGCCACCACTGTAAGGAAGAAATTTGAAATTTGCATATGAAATTTGCCTTCAAAGCAGTCCATCAGGAAGTGCAGGACATTTATTCTTATTGTGCTGTAAATGTTATGTCTGCCTCTTCTCCATCTCTTTCGCTCTCAGTCTTGCTCATTCACTCTCTCCCTTTCGCTGCTGGAGCAATAAAGGATTAATGAAAGGCCCAGTCACTGTCTGTTTATCTGTAATGTGTGTGTTTAGTTTGTGTGTAACTTGTTTGCCCACTATTGTTTTTCCTCCTATTGCCTTTTACCCGAGCAACCAGTGAAAGTGTTGCCTTGTGTGTGTGTGTGCCTGCTCATAGCGTATTCATGGAAATGTTGGTAAAACTAGCGAGCGGGTTTTAGTCTGGCCAACAGTTGGCAAACATCATTTTAATGTGACAGCCGGGGGCAATTTGGTGTGCCACATCCGTGCATCCGTGGATAGCCATGGATAAATAGCCGCAAGTGAACACAGCTTTAATCAACATGGTTTCTCATAATCCTTCACATTTTTAAGCTCTCGCGGTCCACACACATCCTTGGTCGCTATAAGTCCGAGCGCTTCTTGGCCTCCAAGCCGGATGAGGATCGACGACGTCGCACCATCATTGTGGAGAAGAAGAACGACTCTTACGGCTTCACCCTGCAAAGCTATGGCATCCACTACAAATGCGACGAGGAGCTGGAGATGATCACCTATGTGGACTATGTGGAATACGGCGGTCCGGCGTATCGGGCCGGGATGCGTGAGGGCGACGTTATACTCTCCATCAATGGCAACGATATGGAGAAGGCCGATCACAAGACCATTGTGGAGTTCATCAAGAAATGCGATATGAGGATGCGTATGGTCGTGCTGTTCGAGGATTGCGTGCGCAAGGTGAGTCATCCATGGATTTGGACAGATCCCAAACAGATGTAACTAACTTAATTGTGTTTTCTTCAGGTGGATCTGCATATGCGCTACATTCAGCTGCAGACTCTGCTGCAGCAGAAGATGAACGAACTGGAGCGCGTGCATCTGCGGGAACGGGAGCTGCTGGAGGGCAAGTGGAAGACGCACAGCTTGCCGGCGCGCAAGAAGGCCAATGCGAATACCTCGCCCAGTGATGGCGAGGGCACTTCCCCCACAGAGTCGACCGCCATCGAGACGGGCTTCTATCGACCGGCGCTGTCCACGGAGGATGTGGCTAACATGGCAATGAGGCAGCAACAACCGGTGATCATTCCGCCGCCAGCACAGTTTATGCTCACCTATCACTATCTGGATCCCACATATCGCTATGTGCTGCGACCGACGACGCACGGCAATAGCGACAACTACATCGAGGGTGGTCTCATTGCCCTGCAGCGGAGCAGCAGCAGCGATCACCAGGCAACCCATCAGCAACAACAGCAGCAGCAGCCGCATTACATGATGCAGCGCACCGAGTCCCTGGACACGAATACCGCTAGCCAGGCGACGGCGAGCACCACGCAACAATACCACAGCGCCAGCGCTGGAACAGCGGTGAAACCACCAGCACCACCACCACGCACCTGCGAGAAGCACAAGCCGCCCGCCAAGCCGCCCAAGCTGGAGAAGTCGAAGCATTGCCATGCCGGCCACAGCTGTAATCCCTGCGTGGGCCACTTTCGCTGGAAGTCGTCGCAGGAGAAGTCGCACAGCAATGGCGACAATGTCAGTCTGGATGCCTACGATCTGGCCAGTCCCTGCTGCGACACACAGTGTGTGCCGTCGCGTCGCCGTCATCGCCAGCACAAGGAGCACGTGCACAAGCACAAGCATCGCGAGCGGGAACGCTCGGAGGGCAAGGAGAAGCATGCCACGTCGCGGGGCAATTCACAACCCAGTCCGGCCGTGGAGCGACAGGCGGGTCATCATCATCACCACCATCATCGGCACAGGCACGATCAAACGCCGCCAGCACAGCCGCATCATCATTACCACCATCAGGCGCCACAAACGCAATCCCAAACCCAATCCCAGTCCCAGGCGGGCAGTGTGCGATCTCGCTACTTTGACTTGGCCTCGGGTCTGGCCAGCCATTGTAGCCTGCACTCGTGTACTTCCAGTGAATTTGCGCCAGGCGATTCCGCCTCCTATACCACCTCCATCAGCACGGACACGCTGTTCTGGGATCCCAAGAGCGATGCAGCTCAAGCCTCGCGCCAGCACTCGACCAAGTCGCGACAGTCCTATGAACAGCAGCCACAGCCGCCACCACAGCCGCATCCCCATGTGCATGCGCATCATCATCACCAGCCGCACTACCATGTGACCGCCACGCCGGTGCAGCCGTCCCAGGTCTATCCCAATACCATGGCCTATGTGCAGAAGCCCAAGTCCTGGGATAATTTGGCCAACAAGGGTCTGGTTAATCAGGGCTATGGCTATGGCTATCTGGACACGGTGGCCATGAATCCGCCAGTGAAGCTGCAGATTTCGCAGCAACGTCACTCGATGCCACGACGTAATCCCTATGGACGCTACTCAACCTATGGCGATGTGGAGAACTATGCACCGCCGCCCACAGAATTTGTGGGTGAGTTGACAACCACCACGACCACAACGATTACGGCAAAGTCCACGGAGGAGTTGCTGGCGGCCTGCGATTGCCTGACGCCGCAGCAGCAACAGGCTCTAAAGGCGGCCCAATATCAGCTTAGCCAAAATCAGAAGTTGTCCCATCACAACACCTGTCAAATGGGCTACTATTCACATCTTCCACGACCCACAGCGGATGTGGGTATCTCGACTGGCCAACAGCAACAACAACAGCAGCAGCAGCAGCAGCAGCAGCAGACGAATAATGGCTGCGATGTGGCCACCGTATCGGAGGCGACACGCTTGTAGACAGGCCGCATTGCCTATGATGAACCGTCTTTTTGAGTAGAGTCCAAGATGCATGCACTCGATATTGTACTCTAAAGCAGTGATGGGCAGCAAGGAGCTTAATTTATTTTGTTATGGCGTCACAATGTCGCCTTCTTCATCGTTGAAGAAAGAACCAAGAGAACAAAAAGCACAATTTCAGAATTTGGCTGCCCTTCACTGCTCTAAAGCAGCGGTGGGCACGCAGTGGCTCCGGGAGCAGCGGCTGCTCCCAGCTTAGGCAGACTCAAACAGATTCGTGCCCATCGCTGCTCTAAAGTATTGCTCAATAAATACGTACATATCCATCATTCATTTGTAAACTGTATGCAGCACTCATGAGTGCATTCATTTGGGGCCTCTCAACATTCGAACATGTACATCGAAACAATTAGCAGATGTTGCAAAATGTAACTAAGCCAAATTTTTTAACTTTTAACTGGCACTTGTCAAAACACAAGAAGAACCACATAATCTATAACCCATTGGGTCTGTTCCGGAATTCAATTTCGCATCGTTTTCACATGAGAGTGAATTTGATGCGATATTGATATGCCGAACAGTCCTACATACATATATCTTTATGATTTACAAAAGCAAATAACTAGACGCATTGCAGTTTCTGATTTGTTTTTGGATTTTTTTAAAGACTGAAAGCTACGCGTATATTTTAAAAAAGAGAGGTTTAAGATCTGGCGTCAGTAAATCATAAGTAGTTGAAATACTGTAATACTTAAATATATATATGCATGTAGTTATTGTTTTTACCATAATGTAAAGGAAATATTATAGATCAATTATAGATCTGAAAATACTGATATCGAGCAATGTAATTTATTCATTGTGATAGTGTGAAATTATTGGGCACTGAAAATTAACAACAAGTTTAGTGTGTACGATTATACATATACATATATATTTGATTAAAAATGAGAAAAAAAATGGCGCTTTTTATGTAATGCTAATTATAAATGTTATAGTAATTTATGTAATGCAATAAACTTCAGTGTGTGTTCACGTAGTATGACTCATAGAAAGGTTGCATAGTTGTGTTTTTTTTAAGAAAAGTTTCGCAAAGTAGGGAAAAAGTTGTATTAAAATTTTATTTGTAAACTCTCTAGTTATTTCTCTCTCTGTGCCTTGTAGAGTTCCGATTTGAAATGTTAACGGCAACTCTACACGCAGTCAGATGTTTTGGCAGCTTGTGGAGAACAACCCCCGTTGCAAGCGGACTGTCAAAATAATCGCCCTCTGGCGACTTTTGGCGTGCACTAGCAAATGTCAGTTTGGGCAAAAAATCAATAACAACCCCAACCCCGAACCCCCTCGTTAAAAATGTAAATGCGAAAAAATTCAATACTGTGCAGCCATACACGACGGCCAGAACGCGTTTCTTCATTCACCGATTTATTGCCCGTAATTCGCCCGATATTCGCAAATATTAAGAGTGCTATTCAATATGATATTGATATCATAATAAATCACAATCCAATGAAATCGTGAGCACCGCCAAAAAGTTAAAATAAAAGAACGGGAAAAAGAAAAACGAGAGAGAGAGCGTAAAGAAAAGTGCGTGAAACGTGAAACGACTTGCGAACCGGCAAGAGGAAATACAAAGGAACTGTGAACAGCACCAACGTGTGGCGAAAAATATGCTAGGTGTGGCAAAGTATCGCTGCTAGCGCGGAGTTGCGGAGGAGCAGCGGCAACGGGAACGGTTAGAGCCAAAAGGCTTAAGACGGCACCACCGGCGGCAACAGCAACAACGACGGAGTCGGATAGAGGCGCTCAAAGCACAAGATTTGAAGAGTTCAGATATCGGCATCGGCCACGGTGACAAACGGCAACGGTAACGGCAACAACAACGGCTGCGGTGGCGGTGGCGCCTGCTGCTTGTGTTGACGGTGGCAGTGGCAGCGGCAGCGGCAGAGCCAGTGGCTGTGGCAGTGACAGTGGCAGAGACAGAGGCTGTGGCTGTGGCAGGTACAACAATGATAAGGTAGGCAGCACAACTGGAGCAACACAAAATGCAGTTACACAAAGCATTCCAAACTATTGCAAATGGCGCTCACATACGAGCAGTTGAAAGGGTTGTTCTCAATTCCAGCTGTTGTCGCGATTTCACAAATTACAATTTGTGATTTTTTTTTTGATTTTTTAAATATCAACAGCTTTTTGTATATTAATGCTAGTAAAAGTCAGTTGAAAATTTCACTTGGCATTATTGTGGAGAAATCATTTTTAGGAACATCCCAAACAATTCGTTGTCCTGCTGCCAGGCATGATAATTTAATTAGTTTGATAAATACAGATTTCCAATCACACACAAAAAAATTGCCAATGCCTCAAGTAACGGAGTCAAACAACAACAAACCAACAAACACAAATCGAAATGTTGAGTTAAAAGTTTTTCCGGCAATTCACAAAGACAGACGGATAGACGGACTGACGGTCAGCTGCCTATTCACAGTTCACATCCTGCGGGGACATCATCATCTGAACTGAGAACTACATTTGAATGTGTATACAAAGATATGTATAGCATGTGCCTGGGGCAAAGTTTGTGTAGGAATTCTATAATTTGTACGCTCTTTTTAGACCCTGTACTGCAAAAAAGGCACAAAGGGTTTATTGGACTTGTCGAAAATTGTGATAACATAAATTATATATATTTTGGATCAGCATCTACCTGTCCTTCTGTCTGTATAAAGACCTAGATCTCAGAGATTAAAAGAGCTAGATACACTAAACTTGTTATGTAGGTTGCTCTATATACTAAGTAGATTATGTAGATAAATGTAGAAGTTAAACATGAGATTGTGTATACATGATATCGTTTGTTACAGATTAAGTACAGGGTCTCTTACAGTCGTGTTCTCTTCACTGTAGGCTTCGCTAGTATTAAATAAAAGTAAAGTTAGCAGCTGTTAGGAATCAGAATATATATGTGGAATATACTAATATATGCTCAATTGTAGAGCTAAAGTTGGAAGTCTGCGGATGCAAAGGACAACATCATTATCAGTGTCAAAATGCCATTAAATGTGTAAATGTGTAGCCTACAATGCCTTTGAAGGATTACACACACACACACACCAGCACACCCAACACCCGTTTCAGGCTTGTTTACTCATACGCCAACAAAATAAAAAGCAGAAAAAATAAGTACGAGTATTAAAAAAAAGAAAGAAAGAAATGTGCAGCTTTGTCAAATAGCAAAAGCGTTGAGAGTATGGAGAGCCAGCGAGTAATATTTGTTGAAGTGCTGGCGGGCATTGAAAACACACATACACACTTACGCACACACACACACAGAGATAGAGAGACGCACGCACACATGGGAGGCGCTTGGCAGTTAGTCAAAAAAAGCGTTGCCTCTGTTCTGTTCTGTTTTCTGCTCTGTTTTCTGTTCTGTCTGGCGTTGAGCGCCAAAGTGCGTTGCATACTTTTTTGCGCGCTTTGTTTGACTAGCATTGGGATTTTCCAGCAGTTGTCGTCATCATCATGCACAAGTAACAACAACAACAACAACAACAACAACAGCAACACTAGGTAAAACAGCAAGTTGAGCAGAGCAAGTTTTTTTTTCTACTTTCCACTTTCACAACATGCAGTCAGCCGACAGGCGACAAAAATGTCAATTTGCCAATATGTTAGCCTTGGCTGCTTGGCCAAATTATTTAATTTAATTAAATTTTTTTTTTAACCTAATTAAGAAGTAATGTTTAACAGTCGCAAGTCAATTTCACTTGCAGCCACAAACAAAACGACTTTGATTTAATTTGTTGCATGTCCTGACGCTGCACTAACTGTATATGAAACTGTGTATCAGGAATGGTGTGAAGGGGGAGGGGAAGGTAGAGGGATGTGTTAATAAGAATCGGCAGAGTGGCAACGACTTTGCTTAGTATTTTGTGTTTTCTCATTTCCGGTTTCCACATGTTGACATGTTGCTGCTGTTGCCTTCGCCCTGACAATGATGATGATAATGATAATGATGATCATGATGTTAATGTTGATGAAGTCAGCAGCCGACCAGTAAGTGAGTCAGCTTGTTTAGTTTATCAGCTTTGTTTAGTTGTCTCCAAACATACTTGTCTCGTCTTGTTCACGTTGCGTATGCGTAATTTTCATATTATGTAATTTAGACTTGTTAAATGGACTCTTAATTTGATTAGGGCGCCATAATTATGAAGTGGCGCCGCTTCACTCACAATTCTGAGTGACGCATGTCCTGCTTTGCAGCTTCCTTAAAACCCATATTTACCCCCATTTTACTCGTCTACTTCTCTTTCTGTTTCTGGTGCTGCTGATGAGCTCATATTGAAAGTTTTTGTGTGTGCCAGCGACCTAGTTTGGTCAAAACCCAAATCCATGTGGCCGCTGCGGCGCCATTTGCACTACCGACCTTTTTAATGATGATTTCTCTTCCCTTTTTAAATTTAAAATGTATTTCTTTTGACTTTTTTGAATTCTGTCTTACTTGGTCACCTGGAAACTTTAATTAAATTTAAATTCAAGCTCGACGAAGTTGACTTTAAGAATTGCATCAGCCGAATTTGGCATGCGTAAGCCCATTGAATTTATTTCGCCTCAACTTGGCTAAATGTCGATGATCAAATTTATACATATACTATATTGAAGAATTTATTTATTCTGTCGGCGCTGACGTAAAAATTAAAAATTTAATAATGCAGCATTGAGGAAAAAATTGCCCATTAAGCATACGCCGCTTTGGCATTTATTGTATCCACGGCGACGGCAAAGCATCATTACTATCATCATCATTATCATGATTGTCATTATTATCGATAGCTCAATGAGCGGCTGAATGGAATCTCAAGTGGGCAACGTTCCCTGCTTTGAATATCTACAGCATATTGTATACAAGTGCCATAGACACATAGATTCAGATACATAGACAGATAGATAGTAGAATGGATGGATAGTTATGATAGACAAATTACTTGATGCAGTTTGTTTATTTATGGCATAAGCTCGATTTTTAAATAATATTTTTGTTGTGCTTTGTAGCAAACCCGGATCGCACACATAACACTTTGGGGAGGCAGAGAACGGCATGGTGAAAATGGAGTCCACTGAAGAACAGGATAGAAAGCTTGTTTTGGAGTTTTGCCATTTGCTAGAGAAATCCAAACAGCTATTCAATGGACTCAGGTGAGTTTAATTACTTATTAAAAAAAGTAAACAATACATAAAACTAATAACAATATATGTTTATTATAGAGATCTGCCGCAGTATGGCCATCGTCAGTGGCAAGCATACTTTGGACGCACCTTTGATGTCTACACAAAGCTGTGGAAATTCCAGCAACAACATCGCTTGGTGCTCGACTCAAAGTATGGACTGAAACGCTGGCAAATTGGCGAAATAGCCAGCAAAATCGGACAGCTTTATTATCACTATTAGTGAGTATATAATCTCCACTCCTAGAGATGGGTATGGATAGGTTTTTAAAATTTATTTTGATTTATTTATCTTCCAAATAAAGTTATTTAACAATGATCATAAAATAAAAAATAATTTGAATTAATTAGTTCAGAGTTTTATTTCGATATCGCTATATACTTTCAGTTTTAAATTTAAACTTATATATCGTTTTGAATGCCCTATCTATAATCTTATTTTCTTTTGATTTATATAAATTTGATACCATTTTTATCATATGTGTAAGTCGTTTTTGACTAAATTAAAATTAATTAAAATAAAATATGTAATAAACTTGAATTTTCCCAATTCCTTTTCAGTTTAAGAACCAGCGAAACGAACTACCTGAATGAGGCGTATCAGTTCTATGCGGCAATACGCGGACGTGCGTATTATTCACGTGCCGCCAAAGAAGACCGGCCGGATTTGATGGTGAAGAAGCTGCGCTATTATGCACGCTTCATAGTCGTCTGTCTGCTGCTCAAGAAGATGAAACTGGTGCGGGAGCTGGTCACCGAGTTGGAGAAACAAATACAGGAGTACACAAACACGTAAAAGGATAACAAATCGCAATATTGCTGATCATGTGTTTTTTTTACATTTTCTGTTGGTATTCAAACACTTTTTGCAGTTACGAGCCGGAAGATCATTTGGAATGGTCTCTGGTGCTGGAGGAAATCAAGGGATTCATCAAGGCTGAGGCAGCTGTTGCCGTACTACATGCCGATTCCAATCCAATCATATTATCACACAGGTGAGTCGTTGGCACAATCGTTCAACCATCCAGCGTACACTTTGCCCGTGCTTTCGTCGGCGGAGTAGAAGTATGGAGAGCTTGTGGGGACTTTAGTTATGTGGGGCTGTTGCTCTTTCTATCTTATATGTTATATGTTTGCGTAGGTATACGAGTTTTGCTTCTGTTCTGTTGCTATCACTTATTTCGTTTGTTCGTTTGTGCTTATCACAGAAGACTTGAAAAAAAAAAAACACAAAAGAAACACTCACCGTTGTCATTCGTCACGCACTTTTCCATGTTTTCCCCTCCACTTACACACACAAACACACACACGACAATGAATACCAAGCGGAGAATAAAATAAAAATATTTAAAAAGACAAATTTAGTGAAAAATTAAACTTTTTTCAATAATTATTTTGATTTATAATATATGTATCACAAAAGTGATATTTCTGTATTTTTTATTTTTTCGAAATTAAACTTTTTTAAAAGTTTGGATTAGCTTTTTTTTTATAAATATTTTAGATATGATTTAAATTAAAGTTAATCATTTAAAAAAGTAAAAATTTTTTTTTTTTTATTTCTTTCAAATTTGAAAATTTAATAAATCTCTTATTTTTCATCGCAGAAGTTTTCATTGTCTCTAAACACACACACTACAAATCATTACACAAACAACGTTATCATTTCATATGTTCTCCCCCATTCACACACACTCACACACCCATAAGCACACACAAACACACACGCACACACATACTCCTTTTCCCCCCATATCACCTCATTAGTGCGCCACATTCTCAATTCTTCTGTGAAAGCACGGGCCCCCGCATTTGCTTGTGGACCAGCACAACTACAACGACTTATGGGCAGTGGTTCCGGTTCTAGGTTATCACCGCTGACGACGCCGCCGTGCGAGCGATCGCCCCATATGACCCTCAGTCTCCAGGAGATCCTCATTGTGGGCTCGGCATGCGAGCAGGCCAAGTTCTCAGAGCTCACCATGGATATGTTTAGGTAAGCGTTGAGCAATTAATTCTTGGAAGATATCTCTGAATGTGTTACAATTGTTTAGGATGCTGCAAACGCTGGAACGTGAGCCAACGGAGTCGGCAACGAATCCGCTGAGCATGTCCCATGGCCTGCACGGACACGACGCCAGTCCGGCGGCCAGTCGCATACCACCATATGGAGTGCCGGGCTCGAAGGGATACGCGGAGAATGGCCGTCATTATCGAGACAATCCTCATAAATATTTACTATACAAGCCTTCGATTAGTCAGCTGTTGGTCTTTCTGGCCAGTGGCTTTAAGGAACTGCCACTGGGCGGTGCTTTACTTTTGTACATGTCAGCGGACGGCTGTTTCTCCACCACAAAGCACCCCGAGGACTGTAAGTATACACTATTTAAATAATTAATTGTATTTATTTTTTAATTATATTTTATTTTTACTTTATAGATGGTTATGAGCTGGGCGGTTTGGCCACCAGCGTGAAACGCGACAGCGTCGATGGCGGCGGACTCTCGTGTCGTGGCAAATCGTACAAGGAGAATCACTGTCTCTATCCGGGCGATCTCTATCCATTTACGCGTCGTCCCATGTTCATCATCATCGACTCGGATAATTCGTTTGTCTTTCAGCACATACCCCGCTACTTTGGCCAGCCCCTGGTCATACTGATGTCGCCGCAAGATGTGCCGCCCGCATTTCAAAGTAAGTCATTGAAACATATTCTACTTACTTTTATATCTGTATCATAATCTTTGTCCTTTAGCTGATGTGCAACATCATGGCTCTCTGTTTACATTATTCCTGCATTCTCCGCTCACGGCCCTCTGCTACATTTGCAATGTCGGCGATGTGCCCATCCATCACTGGGAACGCTGTCAGACCTACGTGGATCGCTTCATCACGGAGGCCTCTCGCCTTGTCACACGTTGTCGCATCGATGAGATTGAACAGGGCATTGGTTTTATTGGTGAGTTTAGAAATAAAACACCTGTTATTGTATAGATATATATATTGTTTACATAATTTAATAACCACTAGAATTTATGTTTTTAATTTAAAATTTATTTTTTGAACGAAATCAATAAAATTTTCCATTTAAATAAATTTTTTGGTAAAACTCGTTTTATAGTTACTATTTTATTTATTTTTATTTTATTATTGTTTGTCTATTTTTACATTTTGATATTTAACTTGGTTCACTGTTTGGATTTTAATCACTAGTTTACAGTCCCTAAAATATAAATTTTAATTGTTGCATTATCATTTCAGACTCGTCCTATGTTCAGTTCTTTGGCGATGACTTTCTGCGCACACTCATCTTACGTTTCGTCTTCTGTGATGTTGTGCTCCGCCTGCACCGCGGCTTCCGTGGACGCCACATGCGACCGCGCTGCGAGCCCCAGCTGCCGGCTAATGAGCTTCTCGAGCACCCCTCGCTGTCGCACATCATTTTCCAATTGGCATCGGCCCTCGATGTGCGTGGCCATTTCTCCGAGGGCCCCGAGTGCGACTGATGACTTTTTTTGGCCGTAGTCTTAGTTCTAGTCATAATTTTGTACACGAGACAACAGCTGATCCAACTTTTATCCTCGCATTGCCTGGACAGACATTTTTCGTTAATACATTTTGTGTATAATACTTTACCGCCGGGTTGGAATGCGATTATCAGTTGGAATTGGAGTTTGAGTTGGAATGGGAGCTAATCAAGGGTCGGTATGTAACTTACTTAGTTTAATTTCAATGATATGATAATGTTGAGGGGAATGATAATGTTTGCCGCTATTGTCGAAAACTGCATATTCAACTTTTATAACATACGAGTACATACAACAGAGAAAAGCAAATAATAAATACATAATAATAACATGAATATACATAAATAAATACATACGAGTATATTATACCCGATTACTTACGAGTATATGAATTAATCAAGAAGTAATTAGCTAGTTTTCTTATATAGTGCGTCGCGCAATGGAATGGTCCAATGTTAGTTGCTTAGCATATACATAAATAATGAGAGAAAAACATATACACAACATGATAAAAACTAAATTAATAATACATTTAAACAAAACGCAGAGTGCATGGAAAAGAAAATGTAAGAACACATGTCAAAGAACCTAACAAACGATAACTGCCAAAATGAAGAAATCAAATTTAGTTGGAAATAGAAAAATCGAACAGCAATTTTTTAAGAATTGAAGCCATTTTTACGGAAAAAAATATTAGAGCAGAAATATAAATTTAACAAAAAAAAACATTATCATACGCAGCGATAAAAATTTAGCTTTTATACAACATGATGAGAATAATGAGATCTATAATTAAAAATAATGAAATCTATTAACACGACACACTATATAAGAAATGCGTTTTTTAATGCATTTTCATGCATTGTACACGACGCTCATAACAAATTAATATTACAAAACAATATATATATATAATAATAATAATAATTGCATATAGGTATTATTATGATTACAAGATGACTGAAAGTTACTGTTTCAAAAAGCAAAATTTAGCAAATATAATAATTACTTATATACATTTAAAGTTAAGTGAAACACAAAAAAAAAATACAAGATAATATACAAAATATATTTTGCGTATGTTAAATAAACTTAAATTAAAGAAGAAACCCAGCAAACCATTTTATACGAATACAAAAAACTAAGCATACAGAATCTATACTTGAGCATCGGATAAATGAATAAAAATTATAAAGCAAAAATTTTCTTCTCGATTCGACATTCATATTTAATTCAAGAGACATTCATATGGAAAATTATATACATAATTGTACTAAAGAGAAAGTTTTTGTTTTTTTGGCGTGAAAATAAATATCGGATAGGCATTGATAATAATTCCCATAACACAACATTAAGCAGTTAAAGTATATATACAAATTAAACTAGTTAAACGCAAAGTTAATATATTTATATTTGACAGTTTTCTACGACAAGCCCAAAAAACGTACTTTGCTTTTACAGCTATTGTTTAATTAACAAATTAGTAATTCATAATTCTGAGCATTTTTTCAAATTTCTAAAAATACCAAAAGCAAATGTTAGCTAAATTTCAAAAGTCTCAAGCAAACTTATTAAAAAAAAAATACAAAATCAAAGCGAATACAGTAAATTATCTTTTAAAGTTCTTAATACTCTTAACATCTTTGTTAACAAAGCAAATTGTATAGATTCTTGATAAAATTTATTTAAATATTGTAAATAATTAATTCTAAAGAAAAACAAAACAAACAAAAAAGTACGAATGATAAAAATGCTATTGAAATGCTGAACCAAATGAAAATGAAACGAGTTTTGCAAAGCATAATCATTTCCATTAGATTTTGTACATTTAACAAATTGCATTTACATAAGATATAAAACAAACCAAAAAAAAAAAAGCGAAAAAACGAAAAAAACAGCAAAAATAATAAACAAATAAATTCATGATTAATCAGCAACATTAGCCACACGTAAGCGATACAACAAATCCCACAAAGAGTACATTCAAACATTATCATCATAAGCAAATTGTTTAACACTATCAAACCATAAACAACAAAACGATAACAACAAATTTAGCAAAGCCACAAAAAGAAAACAAAACATAAATGAAATATTATGAAAATATGGTAAAGGGGAGAGTGTATGGAGTTTGTATGAGTAATAAGAATAAAGCACATGTTTGAAAAGAAAAAAGACAACATATTTTTAATGATAATTAAATATAATTTTTTATTCTTTTAAGTCTAGCTCAATCGACCTGTGTATTTCTCAATCCAATCAACGAACGAGGAGACGCGTGTAAATATATCCGGTACTTTGATCCGACAGAATTCATCAAAGCCATGTGAGACAATCCCGACTACAGTTCGCGAGTTATCATCCAATATTAAAGGACCGCCAGAGTCGCCAAGACATGGCAATCCATAGGTGGAATCAACACATAAAAATGAGTTTAGTATAAGCTTTTCTTGTCCTTTTTTTAGATGATCCTTCCATTCCTTCTCGCACTGCTTATTGGAAATTATCTTTAATCTTATAAATTGTAATATTTCACTAGGTTTTTGGTTATCGGTCAATCCCCATCCCGAGCTAATTGCAGTTCGTCCCACGTAGGTGTTTTTATCCTTTCTCTTTGGCAACTTGGCAGGCTGTATATTGGCACTCATCTTAAGATCACGGGGCAACTTGATCAGTCCAATGTCAAAGGCCACAGTATGACGATCATATTGCTGATGGACAATGGTGTCGCTTCTTTTGACCCACATTTTCACAGATCCCAATTCACTTCGTGTATTTATATTGATAATACCCGCAAGTACAAGCACTTTCATTCTGAAAATAAATTAGTTATAAATAATAATTCCATCATTATCAATTAAAGTGATAACATACAGACTGACATTCGGCTCCTGCAAGCAATGTGCTGCTGTTAATATCCAACGCTTGGAGATGATGGTGCCACCACAAGTGCTGTGCTCATCCTTAGAGTTGCTAAAGTAACACTGCAGTCCCACCTGATAGGGAAACTGTTTGGGTTTCGCAGCAGTTCCATTGATAATTCTCAAATGCCCCTGACTCAGAGCTAGACTCTGGCTCACCAGCAGACAGACAATAATTACCAGAAGCTTCATTTGTTCACTTAAACATTCAGTTGGTTCAGCTCGACTCTTATATAGTCTCTGGTCGCTTGGATAAACTCTATATTTTATAGCCCTTGGGCGTGCATTTGACTCGACTAATCTTAGACTTTAACAAGTAAAAAGTATTTAACGTGCTTTCAGTTTATTAGTTAAAACTTGGTTTGTATACAGGGTATAAATTGCATATATGGCATTATCTCTGGCCTACATATAATGAATATATATTATTTGACACTTGTTACTTCATTAAGTTTAACCAATTCTTAGATTGGTTTGCATACATGGCATAATCTTTTGAAATATATTAAGACCACAAATTATTTGGCACTCAGCTTTCCAAACTTGTAGATAACTTCATGGTGGTACCTCTCGCCAGGTCGCAGAATGGTTGAGGGGAAATTCTCATGATTCACAGAGTCAGGGAACTTTTGAGTCTCTAAGCAGAATGCTCCTTGCTTGGTGTACTCAGCTCCTTGCTTGCCGGCCACAGGAGTCTCGCCGACTTCCTTGTTGGGCAAAAAGTTGCCAGTGTAGAATTGCACGCCTGGTTGATTGCTGGCAACTTCCATCCAGCGTCCGCTTGATGGATGCACGACCTTGGCCATTTTGGTCATGGTCTCTGGTGGCGTGAATTTCACGCAGAAGTTGTCATCATAACCAATTGCGGGCTTCAATTGCCTGAGGCGCTTCCCCAGATTACTGGCAACACGCAGATCAAACTTAGTGTCATCCACAAACACGATATTGCCCGTGGGAATGGAATTCGCGTCCGTCTCTGTGATGGCATAGGCGTTAATCTCAACCAGATGCTCATCAAGTCCAGTCTTGCCCGCCTTGTGTCCAGCCAGGTTGAAGTAGGAATGGTTGGTGAGATTAACGGGTGTTGGTTTCGTGGTCACCGCATCCATGGTCACATGCAGACAGTTGTCTTCGGTGAGCGTAAACGTTGTGGTTGCTGTCACCTCACCGGGATAGCCTTCGTGGCCATCGGGATTGGTGTGCTTCATGCTGACACCATTGGACAGGATCTGCACCACTTCCCAGTGAGCCTTGTCAAAGCCAACGAAACCGCCGTGGAGCTGGAACTCGCCTCTGTTGCGGGTAACTTGCACAGTTTCTCCGTCCAGGATAAACCTGCCGTTGGCGATGCGATTGCATACCCGACCAATGGTGGCGCCAAAATACGGATTCTTGTCACTCTGATATCCGGCCAAATCATCAAATCCAAGTGTCACGTCCTCCACACGACCTTGAGCATCCGGCACTTTGATGCTGGTAATAGTAGCTCCCAGCGTGATTATCTGCACGGACATATGCTCCTCATTGCTCAGCGTGAAGCGGCGAATCTTCTCCGTTTGCTTGGTGATCGGATTCACGGCAGCGGCGGCGAACGTATCTTCCGTGACATAAACCATGTCGGATAAGTTGTCGGTCTGAGTTCGCAATGAGCTGTTCAGCGATGCAACATGGCTTTATCTATCAAGTGCACACCACACTTTATATACAATTTAATCACTTAGCACAACAAACAGTATGTACGTCTAGCTAGATACATACATATGTATGCATATAAAGTGTAGATTTGTACTTACATATGTATACAAATTCCATGTCAACAAGTGTTCACCTGATGATTCTTCCAGCCGATAACCTTTACGAAATTGTTGAATATTATCAGTTGTTACAAATTCATACAGTCTATTAATAAATAAACAATATTTACTTAAATTTATTTTTAAGTTTTTCTTTTTCAACAGAGCGGTAGACTTTGTAATCGAATCGTTCGATTAAACAAATCAACCAAAGCGAGTAAGTTGTGTTTTTTATAACAGACAAAGGATGGCGCCACAGTCTTGAACGGTGTGGCGGTCGGGTGCAGTGCTGCCAACTTAGCTTTTTTCCCGTCAAATCTGGCTGTTTTTAAAAACCAATTGCGGGAAAAATTTGGGAATTGCGGGAAGCGGGAATTCTGGCTTTTTTAAAAATGCATTTGGCTTTTTTCCGCTTTTTTTTCAAGTTGCCACCAATCTCATAAAAATATGTAGCAGTACGGTTGTCACTTGCAAGAATACAAATTTATATAAGCAAAAGAGCCGGGATGTTTGGCTTAAGAGTGAAGAATTTAAGGCATGGCTACGCAGGGATGACACGGACGAAGAAAGGGTCTATGCATCTACTGCAAGACCACATTTGCTGCAAAGCTAAAGCTGCATTTACACGGTCGGTTTCCGACCGACACTTTTTGACCGATGGAAAATGTTGCCATTCAACAAGCACTAAAAAATACCAAAAATGTCTTTCTCACATGTAAATTTTGCTTCGATGGCAAACCGACGCTCTAAAATTTTGCGTGTTTACACGAGACCGACGGTTTATTAACGTAAAGTGTCGGTCGGAAACCGATCGTGTAAATGCAGCTTAAGTGATTTTTTTTTTTTTTTTTTTTTTTTTTAATTTTAATTTAATTTCTTTATTTCGATTCCTAGTGCTACAAGCTAAGGCTTATTATTTAACGCACTAGTCACTATTTGCGTGATAATGAAACCAATAAAAAACACACAAGGGCGATAGGCGGCTTCCAACAAAATAATAAAATAGATTGCGAAGAATTAGACGACCGGATAAAAATCTTATACAGGTCTGTTCCGGTTTTCACTTTCGTTAAGATTTTTCGGAAGTGAATTTCTTTAACCTGCTCTAATATCATTTCGGCGAAGTTCTACGGATTTATTTCACTTTGAGCTGATGAGTTTAAGTCCGATAAATTGAAAAACGAGCATTTTTAAATACTTAGCCCGAAAGGAAAGTGAATAAATGCATTTCACTAAATGTTATAAAATAAAAAGTGAAACCCGGACAGGCCTGATAAATAAAACACATAAATTAAGTCCATAAAAAAAAAACGCTTATTTTGCGCTTTTCTTAGAATATTTTCATCTTGTTTTTTCCTTCTCTCCAGTCAAAAACAGCTTTTTTTCTTGATAAAAAATTGGCAGCACTGGTCGGGTGATAGCTGTTGCAGCCCACTTGTTGTTATTATGGGAACGACTACTGTTAAATAACAGCTGTAGTTATGATTCTGTTACCATTTTTAAATGTGTTTAAGATAATAACCTAATTAATTCGACGCCGAGCTCCACGGTTAAATTATATATTTTGTTTAAATTTTGTACAATTTTGAATTGCAGTAGAAAGCAATTTTAATGTTTTGCCTATTTTGCAAAAATGTAAATTTGGTAGCTGCACTTTCTCTACTTTAAAATCGAGCTCGCTGTTAATAACAGTACAGCGAAATGTTCATTAACAGCTCAACGCGGAACGGCAACTCTATTGTTTACAAAATTAAAATGGGATCGACGTGGCAGCGGGAGCGATTGAATCTTTTGGTGCCAATTGCATTAATTTGCTGTGTGCTCCTTATCAAGACCGCCAGCGCACAAGAAGCCCAACAGCCATGGTACGAGAATTTGCCCGCCGTCGCCATGGATTACAAGGTTCAGCCTCAAACTCGGAACTCCATTTAACAAAAACAACAACAATAATCCAATTTATGATATATTTAACACACAGGTGCATATAGATGCCGGTAAGGAGGACTGCTATCATCAATATGTGCAGGCGGGCGCCACTTTCTACGTCTCGTTCAGTGTAAGTAATTCTAATTTATATCCACGTAGTCTCCTCATGCAATCTCATTGACAGGTGGTGCGGGGAGGTGATGGCATGGCTGGATTTGCAGTGCGCAATCCGGCCAATGAAGTTGTGAAGCCCTACCAATGGCAGGCAACGGCAGACTACACAGATCAAGTGTCGCCCGGCGGTTACTACTCCGTGTGCATTGACAATCAGTTCTCACGCTTTGCGGGAAAGCTGGTGAACATCTACATTACGGTCGTCAAATACGATGCCTGGGACAAGTACGCCAAGGAGATTGAAGAGCTGCAGTTGAATATGCAAAACTTTACGGCTTCCATTGGTACCGTAGAGCGCAACATCAACGACATGATTGATTACCAGGCGCACAGTCGGCATCGCGAGTCGCGCGATTATGCGCTGCTCCTGGACAACAATTCCTACATACAAACCTTCTCGATTAGCCAAATCGTGGTTATCCTAATCACGTGCTCCATACAGGTAAGGACTTAGTCAGCTCATTGGCTTAATTACAAGTTTATACGGCAGCTTTTAAATACTTTGAATGGGAATAATGATTTGGCAAAGCTTGTTATTATTTTCAAGTCAGATTAAATTGTAGTATAAAAGCTTATCGCTTTTCAAATAATTACAAAATCTATTGAAAATAAGAATAACTATCAACACACAAAACAAACTGTTGTAAATCAAATTTAGCTGCTTTATAAACTTGGTTTTTGTATGAGCACACTAAAAAGATGTGTAAGTCAAAGTGCAGCTACTTTATATATAAACTTGTTTATATAGATTACGACTAACGAATTTTACTTCCTTTTTTTTCCAGGTTTTCTTTGTGCGCAAGCTATTCGATGTGAGGAGCAGCTCCAAGAGCCGTATTTAGATGCTAATAATGATATTAATGTGCAGTCGGCATTTAACTGCACCAAGCTGTAAAGAACTTATACTACATCTTTTTTTATACATACGTACTTTCACTTTCCCCAAGCACTATACATACATACAAGACATTCATTCATTTATTATGAGACCCACTTCCCTATGATAACTACTTAAATGTTGGCAAAAAGAACAAGTGCAAACTTAACAGACTTTTACTACTAAATATTTGACATTTAATTACATACAACTTATGTGATAAATGTAAATGTGTGAGTTTTTAATTAAATTAAAATTGATATTTTATATTTGACATATTGTACACAATACTGCACAACTTGTTTGAAAAGCATCTTATGCACTTTGGGTTTGTGTCTAGACTAAGACTTTCAGTGTCCTGCGAGCTTTTGTACCATATTCATTATCCATAATAGTTCGTCGTATCAACGTTGGGTGCACTGAAGCTGGGGGCGTCCAGCTCTGTCAAATAGCCTTCCCCGTGATCGTAGCCCGGCCGGAGAATGCCCTCGCTTGAAAGAGAGAAAAATATACATTAAATCCAGATAAGAATTTGATTTATTTCTAGTCTCACCCGAATGCGCGTCCACTGAGAGCACGGTAATTATTGCTGGGATAATAGTTATTATAGCCAAAGTGTTGCGCGTTTGCTGAACAAACAATCATCAAAATGCTCAGTAGAGACGCGTATAAATTGAAGGACAGCATTGTTGAAGAGTGTTTTATATTTAAAATAAAATAAATGAAATATTCCGATTTGCCGTCTTTCAATGTCACTATGCGCTATCGAACTTGTCTCAATCAGACACTTTTAAAATGTGTCGATTTTAAAAGAGAGAGGAAGCTATTTATACGAAGACCAGATGCTAACCAGTCTTAAACGGAACTAGTTTCTTATCGCAAAATATTTAGATTGGGGGTTTTAAACAAATTTAAATAGTGCACATTTATTTTTATTGATAAAATTATTTAAAATAAAATAACAATATTGTATACCATCTTAAATGGTTTTTGTTGGATTCAAATATATATATATTCTTTACTCTGAAGAGTATATTGATCTGAGGTGCATCACACGCTTACAAACTTGTTCCGTTTCTTCTTTACGCATAAAATATATTTTTATTTTTTTTAAATGTGCGTCAAGCATTTAAATCATATGCAAGGCAATAAGAAACAAAACATGTTTATTGGCAGCAAATCGGTCTGTGCAAAAGAATGCGTGACTTGGAAATACCCTCTATAGTTTAAGCAGCGGTATTTCTGATGTCTTCGCGTAAATCCATGACTTGAAATTTTAGCTACAATACTTTCTAAAATATTGCGATTATAGCTTAAAGTTATTTACAGATTTTTATCATTATCATTTATTTGAACTTTTTTTTTATCTGAGTAATAATTATTCAATTTTATTTGGATAAGAAATCAGAATTAAAATATATTTGAATGAACCCATTAAAAAATTGACTAATTATGATTTTCGCTTTTAACTAGATTATTTTTTTAGGCTTTAATTTTTTAAGTCTCATAAGTCTTATTGACTATCCATTAAAAATGTCGCTATGAAATATTTAATTTTTATAAGCCCACATTTAACTTTTAGTCTTTAGTCCATATCCTTATCTTTTATAAATATATATATTTTCTCCTGTTAATTATATCCTTTATTTTCACTTGGCGTCTATTTTGTGGGTAAATCTAGTGCGTCATTGTGGGCACTTGCTTAAATTAAAATGTTATTATGTGTGCGCTTATCTGAGGTGGCAGTCATGGCAAACCATGCAACCTGCCACCTGCCACCTGCCACTTGCCACATGCCACCAGCTCTTGGGGCAAGCTGTCAGCAGAGCCTTAAAGTAGGCAGCTCTGCATTGAAAATGAAGCCGCAAATGATGCGAGTTGGCCTCAAACTAAGACCCTAATGGCCGCACACATAGATAAGCAAGTGTCTGTGTATGTATGTGTGCTAGTGTTAGTGCTGGCTCTTTAACTGTTTTAAACGCCATTGTTAAAATATTGCTCATACGCACTTCCGCCCAAAATGGGGTCTTTGCTTGGACTAATGATGCCACCGCCTGTGCTGCCACAGCGCTGCCCAAGACCATAGAACAGACCGTAGATAGTATGGAACATTGCCAGAAGCTTTGCTGTAGCTCCGCCCATCGTGTAAAGCGACAGCATCAGAGATAAATGGAAGGGAGAATGGACAGACAGCGCCTGCGCATCAACCACCGCAGCAATGGGACGATGACGATGATGATAATGGTGTGTCAGGGGAGAGAAGTACTTTCATCCATGGTGCTGCTGCTGCATGGGGCATCCTTATGATAACCAGCTCCAATTGTGGGAGGAGTATCGCTGCTGCTGCCGCTGCCGTTGCCGTTGTGGCCATCTTGGAGAGATGATTTGTATGTGTGGTAAGGACGAGAGCTGCCAGCTACCAGCTAACGGGATATACACATTAACTTGGAGTGCGCGTTACCGTTACGACACGTCGCGGACCAACATAATAGCGGCACTTTGCGGTTAAGATTCGTCGGCCACACGTTGCGACACAAGCAGCCAACAGGAAGCCACACGAACTGAAGCCTTTCGACCAAGTGGGCAGAGCACAAAGAAAACGCGAAAATACAAAATAACAGAAAATAACAAGAATACATAACTTGGACAAAATACGCTTGTTGCTTTTGCTTGCCAGCCAACTAGGCAGTAGGCGTGGCACCACAACTGTGTGTGTGTCTGTGTGTGAGTGTGTGTGTGTGTCACATGTTTTCACTTTTTTAGTGTGCGGAAATTATTGAAATTTTCCTTTTGATTTTGTTTTGGCCGAAAAACTTGACAGTCGCAAAAGTCTGAGAGCTCTGGGAGGGAATCCCCGTGCAGAAATATGGCCAAGTGACGCGTTGTCACCGCCAACCGTCGGCGTTTCGTTCTTCGCCTCCTCGCTTTCGTCGTCCTTTCGCAGCACTGACAAATTTCCTTGCATATCCGTTACAACGCTGCAACGAGCAACAAACTAAACAAACAATTTGCGTGGCGCGTCGTCGTCGTCCTTGTCGTCCTTGTCGCTTGCCCCTCCCGGTCTCCTGTCTCCTACTCCCTCTCCGGCTACGCTTGCCCCCGCGCTACACTTGTCGCGCATCCGTCGCCATTTTGGACAATAATTTCGTTTCCGGTTCGCGAGAAAAAAGTGCAAAATGCCGCCGAGTAACGGGTTTAATTGAGTGACTAACGGTGAAGTTTAGAAAATGCTAAATTGTTATAAAAGTGAAGTTAATTATTAATCAATTATATCAAAGTGTTGCTGTTTTTCGGATAAACTCTAATAAATAAACCAGCACAATCCTGAGGTTAGTTGAATCATTCAACTTAAATATATTAAATTTGTTCTTTTTATTAAATTGATAGCATAAATCAATAAGAACTTAGCTAACAAAGATTATTTTAAGTTGAATTTAAATCTGTTGACTTATACATAAATTTAAATAGTTTGTTATTCGAAGACTTTTTAGCCATTTCTAAGAATAATATATTTAATTATTTAGCTGAACACTAATGATTACTTTAGTTAAGTTATAAGTTAAAAGTTAAAAGAAGTTCTGAGAACTAATAATAAAATTTATAAATTGTTTGTAGTTAAACCGCTTTATATGCTAAATGTCTGTAGAATTGGTTCTGGTAGATGATTCAGAAATGAAAATTGTATCTCATATTAGAGCTGATCAAAGCCTTAAAGATATAAGGACATAAATACATAGGTACAGAAAATTTGATAAGTCTACTTGTCATTAACTAGGAAGATATATTTTCTAAATTATATACGTATAAAGAATTATTTGATTTATTATAGATCAATTAAAATATTTTGTAATTAATGAAGAATTTCCATTCTGTCTAAAAGTGAGTTTGCTCTTCTTCTCTTTCAAGTAGTCATGTTTATATAATTTACTTTCCGTACATTTGTCTTAATTCCTTCACCAAGCAAATATTATGGAAACCTTTTCTTAAAACATTTAAATTTGGTATTATTTAAATTCGTATTCTCCAAAGTCATTTTAAGAGCTAACGCTTTTTCCTTAATATAATATAATAGATTCAACTACGTGTAAAATAGCCACGCCCCGTTACCGGTCTCGAGCTCTGTCCCAGCTCCGCCCACAGTTGTCGGCTGGCAAACGCATTAACCAGAGACGATAGGGAAATCTTACAAACCATTAAAGTGCCTGCTCCGAGGTCGCGTGTAGCCTCATCCTGTTAATTAAAAGCTGTTCACGGGGCATTATGTCATTAGACAGATATGAGCCGTATGCAAAAATATGTGTGTATATTGGCAATCTTTTCACTCAACTAGCAAGCACACGCGTCTTGCTCTCACCCTCACACTCACCACATAAAATGCCCTTACTCCAGGCATCCTGGCAATGCTGCTCGTATTTCCGGTGTGCGCGCGCTCAACGAATGCGATAACTTCAAAATGGCTGCGTGATGTTTGTGCCTTGTGCTCCTGTTGTCTGGTCCATTCACAATTTGCTAGCATGTATAAAAAAGATGCTTTACCAAGTGGGAGAGGGAGTGGGAGTGGAATACACAATGATAAATAATAAACAAGGCGTGTGCAGGCCGTTTATATTGTCAGTCGTCGTCTGATGATGTTGTAGATGCGGCAGCACTGATAATAATCAAATGTTGTTGCAACATTAAAGCGGGTCAGAAATTTAAGCAGCACCACAGAGTCAAATTCTCAGCTTTCTCCCCAACGGCTGCTGCTTACGTACGAATACGAGTACGACTACGAGTATTTGTGGCATAAATTTCGTTGGCATAAATCAAAATCCAGCAACTTCCGATGAAGGCAGAGTGCAAAAATTTGCATGGCATGCAACACATACAAACGAGTACAACAAACAGCACTTGCAACAAACAATAGCGCAGAACCAGCTTTGCCTCTGTCCATTTGGCCATTAGAAAAGCACGCTCAAATTGCTGCCGCCCACGCATAACGCTCATACGCAGCGTTGTCCCGCTCAATGGCTTGGTTTGGTTTGGTTTGTAGCGGCACCCCACACAATAAATAACCAAGCAGATAATTATGCATGTCGTCTGCGTATATCGTGTATTTTATATAGTAGGCATTGCATTTATATATCTCAACGCTAGCTTCTAGTTTTCGCCACTGTGCCACTAATTATATTCGAGTGTGTGTGCCAGGCAGCTATTTTTGCAAACAATTTAAATTTAATTGCAGACAATTGCGTTGTGATTTATGAATACAAGTATTTTCAGCCATTCAGTGCAAATGCTATGCATAGTACTGGATAAAACTTGAAATTAACAATTTTGAACTTGCGATATAGACAAGAACCTTTGCTTAAAAATCGATTTTGAGGTAAAATATTATTTGAATGAAAATTATTAAATTTGTACAATTTTTAAAAAAAAAAAACGTTTCAGAATCAATTTTAAACTGTTGTATTAAGCTATTGTATTTATAACACAATAGTTTTTATAATTTTAATAATTTTAAAATGTTAAAGCAAAGATTGTACCCTTTGCATCAAAATCGATGCTTGTAGTCAAAAAGGATTTGAGCGAGATTAATTAAATTTGAATGAGAGAATTTAAAGACAAACCCATGATCAAAATGATTATTTGCTCAAAAATCGGCTAAGTTTAGCAAAGCTTGAAGTTGTTCTGATTCTCGATCTAAGAACTTTACAATTAAAAATTTACTTTACTATATTAACTATATTTTAATTATCTTTTAATAATTTTTGCTATAATTCAGGATAATCTTTTTAAATGTGCCGAACTTTAAATTGAAATAAATTAATTAAGTAGCTTAATTTAAATATTAATAGAAATATTCATAATTCGAAAATTAAAAACATATTTATTCTTTTAATATATGTATACTTCTTTGACTGGCCCAGAGTCAAGTGGAACCCTTTGCTTAACCAACATCTAGCCATTGACGCTTCCGAAGGCCGCGCCATGTACGAGAATTCGTGTTCGTATCAAACGGCGCTGGACTTGAAGCGCGTATCGCCGCCAACGCTGGCCCAGGTGAAGACGGAGGATTGCCTGACGTTGGGACAATGCTCACCGGACTGGACATCATATCGCTTTCATCAGTCCACGTTCGAGCAGCTGAAGCAGAGCGTGGAGAAGGCCAAGGCGGCATTGCAGGATCGCAGCAGTTTCTTTGGTGCGACCAGCGCCTTTAGGTGAGCAATGGGATGGCATGAGATTAGCATCAGGTGTTAATTCAATTTGCATGTCACAGTGACATCTACTCCAGTCAACGTCTAAGCGACACTCTGGACACATTGCCTGCCATGCAGAACGGAAGTGCTGCTGGAAATTGTCTTGGCCTGTCCCACAATCCAGGCACTGGCGTTGGAGTGGGCGTGGGAGTAGGCGTGGGCGTCGGAGTGGGCGTGCTCAACTATAATACCGTTAGCAGCAGCAGCGCAGGTGTCCTGGGAGGCAGTGTGCAACGCCATCGCCTGGATACTCTGCAACCGCCATCTGGTTGCTCACCAGCCCACGGCACACAACACGGAGTCATCACGTCCAGCGCGGGACAGTTGCCGACTGCCACTCTGGATGTGGTCAGCTCGCCATCGGTGGCACCACCGCACTCCGCCTCCACCACCTCACATGTGGAGCACAAAGTTCGAACAGGTAGGAAATAATAAAGGAATATTATAAGGGGGAAAAAAGTTGGAATTCCGGGATAAAATCAATCTAACGTGGTGTTTAAAATTTGGTTATATCCGAATTTTCTAAATTGAGTAAGAAATAATTGATTCAAGTTCGATTTTTCAATTTCAACTACGCAAATATTTTAACTATCTGTGCTCTATAAGAATTTTTTCAGTGAAATCAATTTATTTAGGCTCTTTTTTTACCATTTTAATGCATAATTAGCACATTATAAAAATTATTTAACAATAATATTTTGAATAAATACCAGTTTAAATCATAAAATCATGAGTTTTAGAATGTTATTTTTTTCTTTCTTTTTTTTGTGTATAATAATTATTTTTTTGGAAGTTTTATAAATTCATTTTTTTAAATGCAATTAAAAAAAACGATAGATTTAAAAAATAAATTATGCTAATAAATTAAAATTTTGTTAAAACTTAAAATAAATTTATGGCAGCGGACTTTTTGTGATGCCGAAAAAATGTCCGAATTTAAGAGAGATTTGTGGCACAGACCACCTGTATATAATCTAATATTTCATTTTCGTCATACAAAGTTAGCATATTGATAGAACTCGTGGGTGGATGACCGTCTCCTGTCTGGTTGCGTATGTATTTCTTTCCAGCAGCTTGTTTATGTTCCCTTTTGCCAACTGGTCAACTGGCCAACCCACTGACCTTCTCGCTATGGTCTAGCACAAATGTCAGCGAAAATGGCGGAAAAACAAATACAGCGCTTCCGGCAGAGGCGAAACCAACAAAACCAACAAAAATAAAAACCAACTAAAAAAGAAAGAACAGATTTTCTTTTACAAAAGTGGCAAATTTCGCGTATTTATTTAAACACATCCAACACAGCATATGCTGACCAATGGACAACTCCCCCAGCACCACCAGCTACCAAAATGACCAAAGTCCGTTACATTTTATGGGCCAAAAAACGACGAAAAAATAGGAAAAAAAGAGAAACGGCCCTAGGTCAGAAACCGCGGCAAGCCATGTACATAATTTAACTTGTTGTAACAATAAAAACAACAACAGCAAATCGAGAACAACAAAAAAAAGAGACTACAACAGAAAAAGACAACAGCAAAAATTATAAAAATCTAAATTGAATTATCCATATAAACGTCAAGGTCCTGGCGCTGCCCTCTGTCTTTCTTTTTTTTCGGTATTTATCAATTTATGCCGGCACAACGGATGTGGCTTATAATGGATACCAGGGCCAAGGGGGATTAGGGTAGCTGGTGGTGCTGTTGCCGGCGGTTTGATAGAAACATCAAAAATGCACTGTCCATCGCGTGCCTGGCAAGAGTTTGTTATGCCGCCTCCGCTGCCATGTTTAACAATTGTTTCTATATGAAGGTTTTCTTTTTTTTTCTATACCCTGTAAATCGGAGGGTGGGCTTAATGGAAATAATAAGCTATAGAGCGTATACATATGTAGCTAATATTTTCCGCATTTATTTATACCCTTTGTCAACTAAAAAGTTTATGCAAATTTATGTCCGTTTTTACTCTTCTTTTCCATTATTAAAAATTTACATCTGTTGGCATTTTTACAAGCAATAAATGAACATTTTTCATAAATACCTAGAAATGTAGAACAATACATATCAACTTCATAGTGAGAAGAGTGTGTTAGTTTGCTTAAAGCTTAAAAGTGCTATTTAATTTTATTTAATGATATTTTATTTCTAAATCTATAGGGTATCCTCTAGCCCAACCTTTCCTTTTCCATTTTTTTTTGGCCAATTTCAGCTGCACAACGTAAGTTATTGCTTTGGCTTTGTGTGCTACTTAAAGTGGAACGGTAAATGTCGCTTTTGGTAAGCCGGATTTCAATATGACAAGCCAGGAGAGGGTCCTTTTTCTCCCGTTAGCCCCAAAATGGCTGCCATCTTGGCCGCCAACTCAAACTCCAGTCAACTCAACTAGACGCGCTCAAGCAAATATAAAATGAATCCTTTCAAGCTCAGAATTCTTTTGCTTTGCCTTCTGTTCTTGTCTTTTGCTCTGCTCCTTGTGCATAAAAGGACTTTGTCATGCGTAACTCATTATATTTTACTCACAAAGCGCATCAGAAATAATTACAATTCTGAGAGTATTATAATTGCGCTCATAAGAAAGAGAAAATAAGGATTCAAATTGCAAAAGTCATTGGTTTATAATTTTTACAAGTTTATTCATATTTTTTCTTTATATTTTCAATGTTTTGAATATTAATTAAAAAAATTTAATACTTTTGAATTACTGTAATGCAAGATAATTTTTTTTTAAAATTTTTCAAATTAATAATTTTTAATTTTAGCTTGATTTAAATATAAACAATTTTGTTAAAAATATGAATACATTTTTGTGTTTTATTAAACAAATCTAAAATAAAATACAATTATTTTTATACTCCTGTGGGAAACAATTATGACACAGTCATGTTCCCAGCTCCTATTCAGGGTAATTTTGCTCGGCTTCATGGACATTAGCATAGATTGACATCAGGATACGGATTGGGATTCGAATTGGGATGTCGCATTGACATTTCAATTGTAAGCGTTGCGAATTTCTCAGCTCGTCTTATTGTTGTTTACATCAAACAAAGATTTACGGCAATTAAACATTGCTACTGGTCCAGTGGTCCACTGGTCGACTGTGCTCGCTGTATGTCTGAAGTGACAACCCTCGCTATTATGTCCTTTGCGGTTCACAGGCTCTGTCAGGGAGGGTGGCTCTTGAGCGGCGTTGCGTGTCAGCCGCGTCATGGTCGGGCGGCGGCACCAGCTAAAGGACTCTGCGAGTACAGGACTGAAAAAGGACTATAGACTATGTACATCTACCATAATTTGAGCCATAAATAAACGGGCAGTTAGTTTTGCTCGCGACGCCGACAATTATCTATGTTGAGATTTATGAGTTGCCCCATTTATGTTGCACTCTGTGTGGCAAGGTCCGTGGCAAATGGCAAAGCGTGTCTCGCTGAGTGTGCAAATTTGTGCTGCCCAGGCAATTAATGTATTTGTTTTTTGCTTCACTTGCAGAAAAATCGTCATTGGACTGCGCTACAACATCCTCAACGCATGCCGCCGTTGCCGCCTCCTCCGCCTCCGCCGCCAGCAGCGATCTGGGCAGGCACAGCGTCGGCAAGAGCAGCAGCAGCAGCAGCAATGCCACAAGCGGTGGCTCCAATCCATTGTGTAAGTTTCACATCAACAAATACTTTCAAATTTAGCGCCCTGACAGCTTTGACAGCTTTCAGTCAGGACAACAACCAATGACATTAGTTCCTTGGTTTTCCACTACAGCCCAACAGAGGGCGCTGCTTAATGTTGTAATGTCTCAATTGCAGCACACTTGACTTTGATGTGATGCCTTAAGCTTGAGTTTGAGTTTGAATGGCGCGCTATAATAATCTTGTGTTAAGTCCTTGTGTCCTTTATGGCCAGCAGGAGACTCTGGTGGGAAAGTTGGGCAAACAATTGATGTGCTTGCCACTGTCAACATACAAAACGCAACAGTCATAACAATTGTCCTTGCTACCGTTGATAATTTGACTCTTAAGTGCTCTTCAGTGCTAATCCTATTAAGCGTGTTGCTTAGCACACACACACACACACACACACAACCCCTGGCAACCCCTGGAAGATAGCTCTCTCATCAGACACTAGGCACCAGCTCAGCTATAACTGAGGACAGGGACGGGGGATGTGCCAACAACAATGAGGCTAATCGACAGATCATAAAATGATCAAAATGTTATGTGAAGCGCATTAGGGCGCACGCGTCGTTGACAGCCTGGCCAACAGCAGTGGCAGGCGGAGAGCCGGGGTGGGGAGTGTAAATTTCTCGAGGGGTAGCTCATTGAGTGTGAGATAAATTTCGGTATGGACAATTGAGTGGTTACTTGTGCATATTCATTGAAGAGCGGCAAAGGGTAATAAAAATAAAAAAATGCTTTCATTATTTACTGTAGCTATGTTAATTATTTATTAGGTTTATAAATTATTATTATTATTACTTTATGATTACGGAAGTGGATTATATCAAGCATAAAAAATGTTTGATTAATAATAAGGCTGGTAGTATATACATATATTATTACACCACTAATTTTTATCCTTGACACCTTTTTAATATTAAAAGTTTAAAGCACCAACATTAAACAACAGTGCCAAAACTTTGCCGATATCCTTTCGAAATGTCAATTTGATTATTATTTTGCCTCTAATTTAATTCCGTATCCAAATTTTAATTTTTTCCGACCCAGTCCACTTATTTTATACCTATTCATTTATACTTTTCAAAAATTGCAATATTTTATAGCTTTGTCAAAACTCAACCGATATCCTTTTACCGATATCAATTTTATCTTTGTTTGACCTTTAATTTGATTCTGCAACAAAGTTTTATTTATTTGAAAATTTAAGTTTTTTTCCAACACTGAAAAATAGTTCAGAAAAACTACTCTGAAATTCAATTCCAAGTGAATTACATAACTGCTTTGTTGGCTAATGTAATATAATTAAAACATTTTAAAGTGTTCATATTTTTGACATTTGTCAACAGTTGCTGTTTGTTAGTTTCGTTTATCTCTTCAAAATTTTCAACTTAATCGCATAATCTGCCAACCCCTGAATGACTCTCAACGCAGTCGGCGGCTGTTAGAGTGTGCCACGCCCACCCACCCATCCATTCATGACGCCCATAAACCTGCGCCACGTTGTTGTCACATTGTGCCCAAATGTCCTTGCCGCTCTCCCCTCTCCCCCCTTTCTCTCTCCATTCGCCAGAGCACCGTATGTTTTGCTCACTTCAAATTTAATTTCTGATTTCATTTGCGCACAGTTTGTTTTCCACTTTTTTTTGTATTCATTCGTAATTGTTTCAGGCTGTGAAAATAAATTGAAAATGTTGCTGCTGTGCCAACTGGCGCACATTCCCAACAAAAAAAAGACGGGACAAAACGCGGCGCCAGCTTCTTCAATACAATTCGCGTGTCCTTTTTGGCCGTGTCCTTTATGACGGCTTCGCGGACTGACGCTTGCCTTAAATTTATGCGCGCATATTAATGCTTAAATATATTTTATTTTTTTTGCTAAAAAAAACATATGAACATGACTTGGCCTGGTTCACAAAGAAAACTTTTCCCATGCCTGGAATGTGTGTGTGTCTATTGATGTCCAAATATTTTTATTCATGGCCTTTTTCGCGGTTCACTTAACTCCCAGCCAACTCAAGTCATTATGGCAACCCCCTGAGATTTGTGCACGAGTTGCTCATAAATCAATTCATTGTTGCCGACGCCCCCCTTTGCCTGAATTGATTGACGATGATAATAATAATAATAATAATGATGATGACGATGATAATTGTGATGACGGCAACAAGCTGGAAAATGTTGCTAATTTACAAATAGTTGTGCATTGTGATTTTCGCCGACGATAACAACAATTTGCCTAAGCAATTATAAATAAACAAAATAGAAAATCTAAAAAATATAAATGAAAATGAAAATGGCAAAAAATAAAACAGAAATGTCAGAAAAGTTGAGGCAACAGGTTGTTTCCGCTGGCCAGCATTGTGATTTATGCGCTTGAAAATGACCCGCTTCCGACATGAAATATCAAAAATCACGCGCACTTGAAAGTTTAGAAAGCACAACGACGACGACGACAAGGACTCGCATACTCGTTCTCACTCTCTCTTTCTTTCTCTGTCTCTCTCTCTCTCTCTGCCTCTGTTTGTGACTTTCTATGACTCGACCCCGACGCGTCGTTTGCACCTCGCCGGAAACGCAGCGCAGCCAGAGCCGGAGGTGGCCGTGTCGAAGCGTCTCCGGTGGCCAAGCGACTGCAATTTAGTTGTCAATTGAATTTATGAGCCTCAGCCCAAAAGGACCAAACAATTTATTGTGACGTCGCTTTTGGATTTTTCTCTCCTTGCGCTGCATTTGCGCATTTTTTGCACTTTTATCTCAAGTAACACAACTCACGTGAGACACTGGGAAACCGTGAGAGACAATGTCGAAATATAATCGCTAAAAGTCAATCCGGGCAATTGACAATTCGAGGGTCGCACGAGTCAAACCGCCGTAATTTATGATAGTCGACACGTGAACCTCAGATCAGTCCTCAACCCTCAATTCACAATCTGTAGCTGAACCTGAACCCCTTGCCAATCTATACTCGTAGTAGTTGTATGTTAATTGTTTGTTTGTCTGTTTGTTGTCATTGGCCCCTTTGAGTGTCGCTTGCTTTTGGCCCGGGTCAGCGTGTGAAATATGTTAGCTTTCAAATTTTTGACAAAAAAAATAAGGAACACAAGTCAAATGCTGCTGTTAACCGCCGTGGCGGTAATCGGAGTCATGAATCGCACCACGCACCACTCACCCTTCACTTCACTTCAAAAGTCAACCACTTCTCCCCTCCCTCACACACCACTTGCTGCAGTTTCGATTGCGCAATTATAACACGCATTGTTTAGACAGACACCACAAAAGGGACACCGACCGTGGACACCGTGGGCAACAACTACAATATGTTTTTCCATCATTGATTTCCTCATTTGCCTTCAGAATTTACTTTTTTTTTTTATTGTTCCCCTTCGTGTTTGTAATTTGTTTTCATTACAATTTTCACTCTTAATGGCTGGGTTTATCATACTTGTGGGAATTGTTCTTTTCGGTGGGAAGAGATATCTCGATAACAACTTGATAATAAGACTTGCCGACAATTATTATTATTATTTCTTGAAAAGTTACTAAAAGTAAATGTTCTGTTGGGTAACTCTAAAAAGTTTGATAACAACTTGAATACAAAATTTCTTCTGCAAGTTAATTTATTTCGAGAAATGGAAGGAGATTGCTCAGATGCTGGAAAATATTTAAAGCATTGCCATTTTTATTTCAAAATTTGGGCCCTAAATTTGTCTAAAGCGAAGAATTTTTATTTTTCAGAAAATTATATTTATAATGTCAATTACATTAATAATATTCAGTTATATTGGGTTAAAAGTTTATTTACCCCTTCCCCGCAGATGAATTTTTGAAAAATGATTATTTGTATTTGTAATCGATTTATAATTATATTTCTTTTGCTGTCTCTATTCGATGACAGATTTCTGTAAATAAGAGAATTTTTGTAATTTTTGCTCCCATATATTGAATCTTATGTAATATGTTTAAATATCGCACTCACTCCTCTCAGTTTCGCATGCCATTCATGAATATAATTTAGTATTCAATACTTCAATTCAGCTGCAAGAATGAAAGGAAAAAACACCCATTAACCCATTGCTGTTGCCAATTCAGTGCTGATTTATGGGATGTCACTTTATGGCCGTTGCCGCCCATTTGATTAACAAATAGTGAACCATGCAAGAGTTTTACACAAGCTCATATAAATTACAATATGTATTGTTTTATTATTATCATACTCTACGATACGGGCATATTTATTTTGTGCTTAACACTAGAAACTTTATTAAAATTAAGAATAGAAAAATAACTTTGAGCAAATTTCAATCTTTATATTTATAGGTAAATTTTTTAATTTAAAGTTTAAAATATAATTGAAAAAAATTAATAAAATTGTTTTTATAAAAGAAGAAATATCATATTTAAAAATTCTTCGGTTACTTATAAAGTAAACTGGTAACTTTTTTAATTATTTCTGAAAAATGTTAAAAAATTTTTAAATTGTTATTATTAAAATTTCTTATGTTGCTTATAAAATGAACTATAAATATTATTAATTTATTTCTGATAAATGTGCAAAGGTTATGTTAGGGCATTATAGCTTCGTCTTGGTTTCTCAACCGATTGTCATATCGTAAATGTTATGATTCCCATTATAACAATACGCATTTTTAGCAGCAGCAGCAACAACAAAAAAAAGAAAAGCACAACTCGAATAAAATCGCTGCAGGCAAAAGTGAGCAATCCGTGCTGCCGTCGGTCGAACGGAGTCGCATTAAAGACCCGTTACCGGCTGGCCAAGAAAGGAGCAATCCAATCGAATCCAATTCCAAGTCTCGTCATCGGTTGCCCCTGCGCCTTGAATTGCGCCTGTCATGCCTCTGGCAGGCAGTCGGCCAGTTGGCCACGTGCCGCTCAGTCGTCGAGTTGTTGTCGTTGTTGTTGTCGTTGTTGTTGTTGTTGTCGCTGTTGTTGTTGCCGTCGCGTGTTACATCATTCATACGTCATTAATGGCCACGTGTGCCAGGACAACAGTTTCTTGCCTCGCCTCGCCTTGACTCTGGTTGTTATTGTAGGCAGTCTGTTTTTGTTCGCGCGTAATATTAGCAACATTTGCCGCACTCTTTACTCGCTCTGCCTCTCTCTTTCTCTCTCTTATACTGTGTGTCTCTCCCTGCCTTTTTTTTGGCTGCTTTATTGAGCTTGAGAAAACAAATCGCAGCGTTGATTGCGTTTCTTATTAACTGCAAATGTTGGTGGTTGCCCAAGTCAGACAATATGCTGCCTGTCCCTGTCCTTGTCCTTGTCTCCCCCGCTTACTCACTCTCCCCGTTCTTGTCATGTTTGTCTTGACGCTCCGTTGACTTTTGGCTGCACACAAACAAATGGACAGACCTTGTGATGCATTGCAAGGAATGGCGAAAGGGCAAAGGGGAATTTGATTGTGGCGGGCCGTCAAAGATGACGCATTTGTGATGAAAGCATTTCAACTTCTATGTAGGTGTGGCAATCACAGCGACTTACTAACCGCGGCTTAAATAGCTCTCCCAACGGAAATGTTCGCCTACAAGGCGAAAGGGAGAATTCAGCTGGGAGGCATGCAAAATGGCGGAAACAGCGCCACAAAAGAAATTAATTTAAAGTTTCACCACAAGCGTGAAAATGAAATTACATAATGAATGCAATTAAAATACCAACTAAATCTCGCACACACACATTTACACTCACTTTACCCCCGCACACTCACACACAGTCACACACATTGAGAGCGACCTAAAGTCCTGGCAAACATTTGAGCCAAGTTAGCTTAGGCTTCCCTCTGGCCACTTCGCCTTCGCCTTCTCCTTTGGCTGGCAGCTTTCGCAAAGAACAGCAAATTGCTATTTAGCCATTTTAGATTCCATTAGCACTGGTTAACACACACATTCACACAAGTGTATGAGCACATACACACTTTGTTGCGAGAGGCGTTTCTTCAGTTGTGAATTCTCGAAGTTCTATAACGTTATTTAGTTTTTAATTTCAGATCTTAGTTAATTATTTGAAAAATGTTATTTTTTTTTTAAAGTAACTATGAAACTATATGTAAATTAAGCAAAATTTTCAGATAAAATTTCAATGAATTATGAAAATTTGTCCAAGTCATTGAAATTTAGCAAGCTAATAAGGATTTAACAGATTAATTTGAACCACTAAAAGTAGTTGTTGTATAAACTAAAAGTACAATTTAAAGAAGCGCAATTTGTATTAACTATAGAATTTTCAATGTAAGCTTAGTTGTAAATTTTGGGAACGACTTATATCGTAATAAGTAAATACTTATAATAAGTAAATGTTCTAAAATTCAATTATTTAATTTAGTGCTGAGTTAAAATAGACATAAAAAATGGAAATGGGTCTAAATTTGACAAAATTATGTGACTTGAAAGTTTTTAAGTAAAATTTTTTAAGAGCTATATTTTATTTTAATTAAATTCAATTGATATAAATTACTTAATGAGCGACCCTCGATGCCTAAGAGCAGATGATGGTAAGTGGCAGTTGTTAAGTTGAAGTTGGAGCCGCCCTTCAGATAACTTTTATTAAATAACTTGTCAAAGCCTGGCACTCACTCATACAGACATAAACACACTCCCACACACACACACTTGTCATTTGCCTTGACTTGCCAACTTTTTGCTGCATTTTCTGTGTGTGCAAATCGAAATTTGTTTTTAGCAAAGCAAAGAAGAGAAAAAAAAAATATAAAAGCTTTGTGTGTGTGTTGGTGAGCAGCTGCAATTTGTTCGCAGTTGACGCCTGTGAATTAGCCACCCGAAATGTCAGGAGGAGCCAGTGTGCCATCCACATGGCCGTCGGCAGCATTACCAAAAGGACAAAACGAGTTGAAGCTAGGCAAAAACAATTTCAGTGATCACAAAAATTAATTAAACCAGCTAGAAGAGCTACAGAAAACACACAGCTTGTATGTGTGTGGGTGTGTCATGGGTGTGTGAGTCTGAATTTGTGTGTGTGTGTGTCTGTGAGTCTGTATCAGTTATATTTCCATAGCCTGGCAAATGCGAGGCGACAGCAACAGCAAAAGTTGCACTTGAGCAGCTGAGTCGACGCGTCGACGTCGACGCCAAAGTCAACGTCAGCAGCGACATTAGCAGCGACGTCGACGTCAACTGTAACGCATCCCCACGCAGCGCTTGCAATCAACGGGCAACAACTATTGTCGATTCGAGGCATCAGGCATCAGGCAACAAGCAACTTCAATGGCCATCACTCACACCCAGCGGGACCTGCATTGTTTTCAGGTGTTTACCCCCTGACCCCTCCCCTCTCCATTTAAACGACTCCCCTCTGTGCCCCCAACCCTCAGCGCTCTTTCTACTCCACAAACGCCCACTTGAATTTCTCATGCGCAGCGCCAACGTTTTGTGTGTTTGTGTGTATCTATGTATGTATGGGTGTATGGGTGTAGTCTGTGTAGGCGAACGACGAAACGGTAATATCCTTGTGTTTGGTGGAAGGAAAAAGGAAGTGGATAATACATCCGTCCTTGTTGCTTCGTGTCACCCACTAAAAAGGCGACGCCACTTCTGAGCAGAGTCGCCTCCAAAATGTGAGTGTGCCTACCCACAGTTCGAGAAAGGAACAGCAATAGAGCGAGCGAATAAGAGAGATAGTATGAGAGAGAGCGAGAGAGTAGGAGAGAGAGAGAGAGCGCTGACAAGTGGCAACCTACAAGCTGAGAAGCTACAACGAAGCTTCTCCGATTTCTCTGATTTCAAGTGGAAACGGTAACCTCCTACAAAGCTCCAGAGAGCAGTAAAATAAAAGAGAGAAGGAGAGAGAGAGGGAGATGTAGAGAGGAAGGGGAGAAAGGGGGGAATATAACTGCACTTCATAAGATATGAAAATATGATCGATAGCGCACAGTTTTCAGCTTTGTCGGTATCCATAACCAATAAGTTGCCCCACAAAAGTTCCAAGTTAAACACAGGCTGCCATTTGCAAAAAAAGCTTTTACTCTGAGACTGAGAGAGAGTGTGGCGCTGTATGTGTGTGTGTGTGTGTATATATGTGTAAAAGCTAGGCCACACCTTGTCTCAACGCTGATTGGTGTTTCAAAACTCAAAAAGGGGTGGCTGCCTTTTTCGGTGTGGATTATAGCCTAAGTATATCCTGGCGCATAAAGGACAACGGCAGCGACGTCGACGTCAAACAGAGTCAGCAACACACACACACACACAGCAGAACAAACCAAACCAAACCAGACCAGACCAGACAGATAGATACACAAAAGCAGCGGCAGCAGAGGCAGCAGCAGCAGCAGCAGCAACCCACCAACCACCCACCCAGCGAGTCAGCAACCACCAGCTTGACCCACCCCCTCTCAAGCACACACACACTCACACACATAGAGCTGTCACACACCCACAACCAGACGTGTGACTGGCTGGCTGAGCCTGCGCCTTTTAACTGAGGGGTTGTAACGCACATTGAGATATTTGTGTGTGTGTGTGTGTGTGTTGGGATTGTGCCCGGTTGCGGCCCGGCCAGGATATGCGCGATTTGACGACGGAATGAAATCAATTGTTACGCTGCCGTGCCACAGATCGGACGCAATCCGGTGTCAGTGTTTGAACACAAATTCTCAACAGAACTCTCTCGCTCTCTGCCGTCAAAGTGTTTTGCACGCTGCGTATACGCGATTCGTGACAACAACAGCAACAACAACAACAATCACAGCAATCACAGCACAGATTGACACATATAAATCAGTTGGACACGCGAACGATAGACACACACACACACACACACATAAGTACACAAGCACACAAGCGGGCTAAAAATCAAAGCAGGTCCAAAGTGCATTTGGAAAGCTCGACCGGAAGTCGAGGTGTCCGGTAACGGTAACCGGTTCCGATCGTCACTTTTCCCGTTCCCGTTCCTTTTCCTGTTCCTCTCCGGCAACGGCAACGACTCCGACGCCATTCAACATTGCGGTCGTGCAGCCGTGTTGACATTTTTAAATAAATTGAATTGAGTGCCCGGTTTTTGGAATCGAGCGACGACTTGACGCAGACCTAGAACTTCACATTGTGACTGCGATTGTGTCTGTGTCTTTATCCGTTTCCCTGTGCATGTGTGTGTATTATTAGCTTCCGATCCGACAACCAATTTACCGCGTGCCACAAACAATTTGCAATTTTTGTGCTCCATTTTACGGCAGTCACTTAAATAGTCGGTCAAAGGGAACCAGAACCACTTTTTTGATTTGTGCACCGCCGGCGGTTGCCGACGCTGCCGACATTTCACAATGCTTGACATCAAGTCATCCGCTGATTATTTGTCACGCTCCACGGGCAGCTTTAGCAACTTCTCAATGCTCTTCGCAGGTGAGTGGGCAATGTGTGAATCCGGCAGGCCAACGGTCATAGGCAATCCCACGTGGAATCCAAGTAAATAAATATTAGTTAATAACTAATACTTAATATTTAGAATACATTTAAGTTCCATCGCTGAGCTGCAACTTTTCGTATTTTCAACTTTGATCAAATCTTACAAAATAAAACAATTTATTTACATTTTTTATTTCCTTCCCTCTTTCAGATTCCTCGTACAAATCGTCGTGGGGATCCCACAGCTCGACACAATCGCAAGGTAAGTTAAAAAATCGGATAATTTTAGTTAGTTAAGTTTTTTGATATTTTGTTATTCAAAATAGAAAAGTAGTCAATATATCCATAAAATTATAAAGGAAAATTCAATTTTCTTATAGTTAAAGACTTCTTTTCGAATTATAAGAAATAAAGGTAACTTATAAGAAGTAGTAATAAAGAGAATATATATTAAAATACATAGCAGTAAATTATAGAATATAGATTGAAATAATTTAATGAAAACTTTATAGTGATTAAGATCAATGCGTTTAAGCAATTTGAATATAGACTAAATGAACAAAGTGCGACTTTTTCCGAAACATTTAAGTTTTGAAAACATTAAAATGCTTTAAAAAAAGGTGTAATTAATTCTTTAAAATTCAAACTTTAAATAATTCGATTTACACTTTCAGTCATTACATTTTTCCTTCAGACTAAAATTAAAGCGAGTATTTTTCTAATGAAAAGAATTATTTTTTACCTTAAATAAGTGTTTTTCAGAAAAGTTCTTTTACTTTTTGTTGCTAAAAAAAAGTTAACTAAAAAACTTTGCACACTTTGCGAAAGCTCTAAAGTTGACAAATTAATATAGATCCAGAAAAACTTTTCAAGACCAAAATTGCAGCAAATTGTTGGCCACAAGTCAATAAATGTGTGTATCAGACATGAATATTGATATGTATGCTTATTAGCATTCAAAATACACACAAGACAGAATCGAATACAAGTGAAAACGTGTAAATTGAAAAGGGAGCTCAGTGAAGCATGCAAAATGTTGTATGTACAATTTGTATTGAGCAAATCAACAAGCATCAATAGAAAGAAGGAAGGAAAAAAATGAAAGACTTAAAAAGGTGTTGAATACACGTGTTGTTGTCAGTTAGTCGCTCAGTCAATCAGTCAATTGGGCTGGGGTGTAAAGTGGAGAAGGGTTTCCAAGAGTGCAATGAAGCGTAAGGACACGCACAGGCTAGGCATATTTTGGGTTGAAGTGTGTTTAACCTGCTCATTAAGCTAGTTATGAAAACACTTAATTGAAATTACAAAACAAAGACGAAAAATTTTGATTCAGCTCGAGGCGAAAAATCTCAGCTGAAAAAGTGTTTTACGCATTTTAAAACAAAATTTCAGCTTGGCTGAACGTGTTTTGATGCCATCAAAATCGTGCAGCTAAAGTTTTTGCTTTGTACCAAAAGCCACCCATCCAAACCACTGAACCACCCAACACCACACACACATAGACACACACAGTGTTCCCGCTGTGATGCTGTGATGCTCAAATGCAATCGGGCGTCTTTTGTGCTCTTCGCAGTTGAGTGGCCACGCAAAAGCAAAAGCGTAAACCCAAAAATGTCATATGAAAAGTTCTCATTTGTTCTTCTCGTTGTTGTTGTTTCTCTTTTTTTGCACAATAAGTGACAACGAAAACAACAGCAGGCGGTGCATAACCACTCAGCCATGCCCTATTCCATGTTCCATCTCCATCTCTCCATCTCCCATTTCCATGTCCATGTCCTTTGACCGTCGCCCGTTGCCTGCGGCTTTAATTTGTATAGAGCGTGAAGTTTGCCACAAACTTCAACACATTTTGACACTCCGCTGCTCCTTCTTACTCCTTGCACCTTGCTCCTTCCAATGCGTTCTCATCGCGGCGTGTTGAACATTTTAAATTGAATTGCCAGCGGCATTGTTTTGCTTCTCAACAATCATATTCCATTAAATTGAAACAGGCCTCGGCATTGCTCATGTCACAGTCACACTCCACTCAGATTTTGTCGCCTTCGGCTCTGATTTCTGCTTTGATGACAGCACTGTGATAATGTTTGTGCTGCGGTTGAATTGATAATGCCTTTGATTATTTTAGTGTCATCTGAATCAGTTGACAACTGGTTAGCTAGCTGACAGTCCGCTATCAGTTGCATACAAATTATTGCCAGGATTCAACTGCGATCCTTTTGAAGTAGAAATATTTTTCAAACGACAAGAACATAAATTGAAAAATAAGACAAGCTTTCATAACTTTAATCTACTACAAATATTACAAACGTACGTCTAAAAAATAGTGGAGTATTTTTTTTATCAGTTTGCCAATTTCATAGCGGACTCTTTTCTTTGACGATCTTCTCTCCTGAAACTGATAGATAAGTTATCCCCTGGCCTTTGAAAAGGAAAAGATTGTTTTTATAAATAAATAATATCATAATTTTTAAATCGACAAAACAGATTTTTAATCAGATTTAATCAATAAATTTAGAAAATTGATTTAAAAAAGGTCTAAGGTGACGTGTTCCTATATTTTTTTTTTTAAATGATGAAGTTATTTTTTTTTTAATTATGGCTTCAATGAAAAGATTGTTATTTAATATTTTTATAATTTTCGATCGATGACTTGCATTGCTTTCAAATAGTTTTTTATTTATTAAATACAATTTACATTATCAACATTTTGAAATACAATTTTGAACTATAAAATATACTAATTCGATTGTTATTTATTTCTTTTTTTAATATTTACAGGCTACAGCTCGAATGCGTTGAGTATTAAACATGATCCGCACACACAACTACGGCAACCTGGTAAGTGTCACAATTTGATGGCCACAACGAAAGTCGTTGAGAGTGTTCCATTAAAAGTATTTAGAGTATTTAAAGCAATAGAAGATCCTTAAGTCCACGTGCCGCATTGTTTATGCCAAATCCCAAGCTAAACATAAACAGGAGCGTTGAAAGTTTCAATGACGAATGCTGTTGGATGTTTACCAACAACTAATACTAATAAAGTTCCACTCTTTGCAATGTGCGCACGTTGCAAGTGCCACTTGAGTTTCGGCTACGGTTTGCTTTCATTCAGTTCTTTACCTTTTTTTTTTGTATTTTTGAAACAAATACCACCACTCGAAGTCAAAGTGCGAGTGAGTACCCGCTCAGTCGTGCGTCATTTGATTCGCCCTCGCTTTAAAATGCGAATCGCATAACCCAGTGAGAAACCCTGAAAAACTGAAAACTGTCGCAAATCAAAACCTTAAATACGCCACTTCAAATCGAATGGAAACAAAAGTGCGGCACATTCGCAGTACTCAAACTCATACCCATTCACATTCGTATTCGCATTCACATGCACATTTGAATTGAAGCGTAATGGAAACAATTGAAATGCCATAAAGGATTCTCAATTAGAGCGGCCCAGACGCACTCAAAACGATGCCAAGAACTTGGCTTGGTTTTATTTCCAGCGCACTCTCTCTCTCTCTTTCTGCCACTCATGCTTGTTCTCTTTCTTGCTGCTGTCAAATTTTGACGGCCGTTGCATGAATAAGACGCGTGCCACACAGCACACGATGTTGTTGCCGTCGGTGGCATTAAATTGTTGCAAGAACAATGCGAGGCAACAATGCTCGGCTACACAGCTCTATGATTTTGGATGATGCGAATTATGGACAATTGTGCAACGTCTGACTGCCACGTCTGCCCCACAGTTGGTAACCTTTAGCTAGGTGCACCTGGTGCACCGCCTAAGAGTATGCTAAGCTCTCTTTTTCGCTGACGCTGCGCGGGCAGGAAATGCGCGCCGGATAATAAGTGAAATGGATATTCGACTAGAAGTGAATGTAGATGAGTGTATGAGTGAGTGTGTGTGGATGTGTGGGTGTGTGAGTGAGTGTACTCGACAATTGTGCACAAATGAACCACATTCGTTTCTCTCTTTTTCATTTTGTAAGTGCAGTTTTGGTAATGCATTTTCATTTCATCAGCGGAAATGTAACTTGCCCACGTATATGTATATTTTATTTTTCTTTCCTTTTCTATATGCCCATAATGTATTCCGTTTTGGCAGGTCCTTCATTAACATTTGCATAAAACACTTACGAAATACAACTGAAAAACTAAAAAACTAATGTCCTGCAACCACCTTTTTTTTGTGTATTTTTCTTGCAGATCCATATCAAATGTTCGGACCCACCAGCAGCAGACTGGCCAGCTCAGGTGAGTGTCTATTGTGAAATTACAAAAGCATAAAGATACAGGTGCTTAGATTAAGTTGATCAACGAAAAGGGAATAGAAAGAAACAATATAATGTTAAATTGCGTGGGGCACGTGGCCATAAGTCAAGCACCCTCCCAATTCTAGACTTGGACACTTGAACTGCATTTCATTATCATATCAATTTCTGGCTGAGATTCGGCTTAACGTTAGTCACTGACTGCGCCGTCTGGTTGCGCCCTAACAAATTAACCCATTGCATGCATGGCGAATACGTGTTCATATCGAAACCCCTTTTTCCATTTTCCTTCTTTTGCCCGGGCAGTTTTCTAATTTATGCGAAAGGTGCTTTTCGGAAATTTATTATCCGCGCATATCGCACGTGTGTGTGTGTGTGTGTGTGAGCGTTGCAGTGGGCGTGGTCGCGCTATTCTATTCCTTTTTCAACTTTAAGCGATTGCATTTGGTCTGCATAACGTGAACGTAGCACGCGCCCAGAACTGACATTAAAAAATCAAAAAACTTTTTAAAGGGTTAAAAAGTAGGTGTGCATTTATCACTTATGATTAATTGCCAGAGAATGTGAAAAAAATGAGCAATGTGAAAGAGTTTATATGGTGGCTATGATGAATATGTCAGTGGAATATTTATTTTCATTCATTTAAGATATGATTTCGAATGCCACATTTCTAAGTCTGCCTAGCAAGCTTTAATGGGTTAAAGTTCCATTTAATTACAATTTTACTATGTTTGAAAATGTGTTTACAGAATTATTGAGTATATTAATTATTTTTTCTGTTTAAATCAAAATTGTATGACAAAATTTTATAGCCAGAGCATTTATTATAGTTATAATTCATTTGATTAAATAGGTTTTTTTAACAAAATATACATAGTGCTAAATCGTTACTTATTCATGACTTTTTATATTTAAAACTATTTATTCACCTGAGCTTTAATTTGTAAAAAGTACACTTTCTGTTTATTCAATGTTTCGTTTTAAATAAAATCAATAACTTGTATTGATTCTATGCCAGGATGAGCTTTGCCCTGGGCCGCCATGTTGACCATTACTGAACCCCTTGAATAACCCCAACACCACCACCCATTCCCCCAACCCACAAACAGTTGCCAAACATGGCGTTTGAACGGAATTAGCATAAGAATCCAGACGCCCCAACATTTTCCGGCGCGACATTTACACGAACCGAGCGCCATTGCAAAGCGTCTCTTTTTGTTCCCCTTCTCTTTCTCTCTCTCTATTTCTGTCTCGTTCACTCTGTCTTGTTTCATTGCTGCTCTCTTTCTTTCTCACTTTCTCTGTCGCATTCAAGCTCAGTGGGTTTGTTGTTGTGTGGTTTAGACCGTTGCCAAGTTGCCGCTTAACTTCAACTTGAAGTTAATCGCAAAAGCTCACTGCGAAACAAACACACATACAAACAAATATACTAAAACACACACACACACATATATATATATATATATGTATATATGCAGTGTGCGCTTTCGCTTTTTGGGTGGCAAAAATGCTGTTTTTGATTAATTATGGCTTCCTTTGGACACGGAACCGCTTTGTTAGCCAAGTCCGGTCTCGGTCTCGGCCTGCAAGCTGCAGGCGTTGGCCAATACGTGCCTCGTGCCTAGTGCCTCTTGCCTCATTTGCATGTGCGCTCTGACACAGCTGCAACTTGTGCATGCTACCCAAAAGAGTGTAAGAATACATAAAAAAAAATAGTAAAAAAACAAAAAACAAAAACTAAAACAAGCTGTGGGTCTGCGAGTCGTGACATAATTGCCAGGCACAAAAACTTGTTTATAATTAAATAGGTGCTGCCCCCAAGTGCAGCCTCAGTCGGCACATCAAAGTAAAATGTAATAAAAAAGTCTCTTTTTCTTTTGCTAATTACTTCAGCTAATTCGTTTGCTTCTTTACTACTTTTTGCAACCTACATACGGGCATTTAATTAACATTTTTTAGAGGCGCTTTTAACGCCAAAAAAAGAATTAAATAAATGAGCTTTTTATTGAAGAAAGTTCTAGAAAATATTTGGTCTTCCAAAATAGAAAATAGTAAAAATAAAATATTTACAAAATCAAAATTTATTTATATATTTTGTAGAATTTTTTACTTTTTTTTTTTAGAAGAAAATTCTCTGTTTTGTGATAAAAATCTTCATTTTGGACCTTTGTTATTTTATTGCTGTGGTTGTAGTGGTATTAGATCTACCTATTCTCATTTTTTTAACTAATTTTTTTTGTGAGAAATACCGCAAAGATTTACAGATGCCATATAAAAAGCTAATTTATGGCTTTTAGTTGAGTAACTTTTAAATATTATTCAGAAATTTGCTCAAGCATTTCATATATGCATCTTCAGTTGACCTTTGAGTTTCAATAAGAGCTCAAATCAAAATTCAAATGTCGTCGCGCATACTTGGATTTTCTTTTGTGCGTGATAAAACATTTACAAAATTATTATTATTATTGTGTATTGTGTATGGGATTCGGCACGCATTCATTGCAGACATCATAAATCGCTTAATCATTTGGCAATTAGGCCGTGCCCCAGGACAAAGCCTCTCTCTCTCTCTCTTTCACTGTTCTCTGTTCTCTGTCAAGCGAAAGCAGCGCAAACTCAACAAAAAAAGGACACTGGGAGAGGGGAAGGGGTTGGCTGGGCGAGGGATGAAACCTGACAGCCAACGGCCCTGGGAAGTTGAACTTAAGTTGGCTTTCACTGCTCATAGTGGTGGCCCAGGGTTTGTTCATGTGTGAGAGCGTCATGAATATTGCGTTAATTGCAAATCATGGCCAAGAGAATGTGTTAAGTGCCAACACGACGATTGCGACAGCGATGACAAGGATGAATGATAACTTCGCTCGGACGACGCTCATCAAAAGGCGTGGCAAAACAATTGACACGCTATTAAGTCACAAGAACACACAGAATGCGACCTTTTACAAGTTAATGTGCCGCTTATGAAGTCACAGCCTGACAAGGACACTATCATTCAAATATAGTTAAAAACTTTTTTTCAAATTTAGCCAAGTCGTTAGAAAGTAATTGAAAATGGCTGGAATATAAATTTTTTGTCTAAGTAAAGAAAGGAACTTTCAATTAAATATTTTTTAATTTAAAAATAATTTCTTAATATTTTACTTAAAAAGTATTCTCAGTTTAAATCAAGTTCTTAAAAGAATGAAATAAACTAAATAAAAATCATTTCAAATCGTTGGGTGCGTCTTAAGCACTTAGAAGTGCCTGAAATTGTTAGCTAATGTCAAAGTTTCTGGATAAGTTCCGATATTTTAGATTAAAGTAACTAAATCCAAACTTATTTTTTTAAGATTTCGAATTCTTGTCAATATACAAGCGATTTCTCCTATTTTAATCCTTGCATCTCTTGTGTTAAATTTCAGTTTGAAAATTAAATCTAACTTCAAACTTTATTTGGCCCTTGTATTTTATAAAACTAAAAAAAGTAGCACAGTTAATTCTTTTGTCTTAAATTTCGCTTACATGCTTTATCATTTCCGGTGCATTTGACTTAGTTGTAATTCCGAGTTGCAAGTGCCTCAAAATAGAGCGACCACAAAAATATATCGAATAAATCTACGACTATTACTATTATAAATATCGGCAACCCTCGAGTTTGTGATCCCTCCGGCAGTTAAATCCGGAGGGAACTCCAGCGGCGTGTCGGAAATGCTTTATGGCACTTTTGCATGCCACAAAATGCTTACTTTGGGCCACAGCCAGCAGTCAAAGTTAATTTTATGCTTGCTGGTGTCCAGCAACAGCAGCAGCAGCAGGACTAAAGGACTAAAGGATATGCTCTTTTGACGGACATTTAGGCAGGCAAAATACTGCCATTAAATGCTTTTATATATATTTCTATTTCAATTTTGTATTTGAGTGCCAAAAAGTCATAAAGAAGTAATATATGTATATGTGTACTTTCAGGTTCTGGACAGATACAATTATGGCAATTTCTGCTCGAGCTGCTTTCGGACTCCAACAATGCCAGCTGCATTACCTGGGAGGGCACCAACGGCGAGTTCAAGCTAACCGATCCCGATGAAGTCGCCCGTCGCTGGGGAGAACGCAAATCCAAGCCGAACATGAACTACGATAAACTGAGTCGCGCCTTAAGGTAAGTCTCACCAAATTGTTAAATGATTTGTTGCCAATTTGTTGTGGGGTTGTTTGTTGTTTTTGTGCGTTCAAGTGCTGCTAATTAGTCAAGAGTAGTCAAGAATCTGTGGCATTCCAAAAATGCTGGCATGTGTGCAATTTGCTCTAATTCCTCATCAGTGTCCCTCAATCGATTGATTCGCTTGCTGATTAGCCTCTTTGATGACAATTGTTCGAATAAAATGTGTAGAAAATCCACAAAAAAAAACATAGATTTTATTGAGAAAAAATACAACATAAGCGAGTGTTTACCTTCAGTTATGAGGATTTGATTTGGGCGTGTCTCTGCCAACAGAAATTCAATATTAAATTCTTTCTGCTCACAGATGTAATGTAATCAAAAATCCAATAAATCTCGAATTGCAATCTAATTGCTGTACGTCCAGATAAATGTGATTTCTGTATTTTCCTCCCTCTCTCACTCTCTGTGACATGTCCTGCCGCTGTCATGGTTTGTCCTGTTTGCGTAAAAATGCCAGAAACATATGCAGAACTAAATATTTGTGCAACGGTCAATTTACTAAGCACACAAATACACACAGGAGTTAGTTGGAAGCAAAAAGGATTGCAGAGGCAACCCTTCCATTCCATTTAGCTGTTCCTTCCATTTGCTCCTTGAAACTGTCAGTTGCAATCAGGCGGCCAATGAGTGCCAATGCCAATGAAGGAGAAGCTGACAATTCAAGTGGAAGAATCCTGGCAGCCAATTTGCGATAGACACACCAACACACACATGCACACAGTCAACATGTAAATAAATGTAAAAAGTGTTGGATAAAGAGCACACAGACAGACAGACAACAACAAAGCAAAGGAAAGCCTTTTTTTATTTGATGTGCGGATGCTTCAACACGTCCTATGTCCTGACTGTCTGTCTCTTTGTCTGTTGGTCTGAAAATATATGTTGTTGTTGTTGTTTTTTTCTTTCACATTTCAACTCAATTGAACGCAGTTGCCGTCATCATCATCGTTATCATCTCAGCTTTCATGTGTGCAAAGAAATGCGAGTGCTGAAAAGTATGCTATACTTTGTATGTGTGCTCATGTGTGTGTGTGTGTGGGTGTAAATTAAAACGCAGCAGGCATGTAAGTCCTCGCCACACATAAAGACAACAAGGACAAGTGCTTTAATGCTTCATTTGCCTTGTTTATTCACAGCCAGCTGCCCTTTTGTTGGCCACTTGGAAAAACACACACACATACACACTTGCATACATGTGTGAAAATGGGTTTTACTTTAATCCTTTTTTTTGCTGCTGCGCTGTTTGTCTCACTGATTGTGTGCTTTGTCCCGCTTCCATCATCAGTCATTGATTGGTTTTGATTGTTTGCCCTGGGAACATTCCCCTCAAATTGCCCTGCCCTTTGTCTCTTTTTGCTGCTTTTAATTTATGCCGTTAATTGGCATAATTTATGGCCGATTGTACACAAAAAGATTGCAACATAAAATATAAAAAAATAAAGTGAATATTCAAATGTAACGGAATGCATTATTATGCCAATTTGCATTAAAGCATTCGATTGAAAGGCATTCGCATCGACGGTTTTGTAATTTATTTAAATCGTTTTCTTCAACCGAAACGAATATTAAATACGATATAAGCAATTAAACGAATGATCTTGCAGTATTATTAAAGGGTATTTACTATCGCAAATCTAGAAATACTATTAAGGTTACGAGTCTAATAGTCTAGCAAATCATCTACTTAATTAACAATGACTAACATTTTTGCTGGAGTGTAAGGAAAACGACATTTGTTTTTATAGGTCAAATAAAAATTATTTTTATTAGCCTCTATTTATTACAAAATATGTACGTTCGCTTTTGACATAATTTTTGAAAAAAAGGTCTCAAAATAATAAAAAAAATCAAATTTGTGAATATTGAATAACAAATTAAACTGTTTAGAAATTATACTAACATTGAATGAATAATAAGTTTTTAGTGGAAATATTCTATTTTAAAGTATCACATATCTTTATCTATCTTAATTAAGTTTCAGGTTTTAAGTTATTATTTTTCGATAGCCGTTTGTATTTGCTTTTCCCACACTGCAAACTTAATGGATTTTCTAAAAATGTGCAGAGCTAGAGCAGAGCAAGAAAAGCAAATAAATATTTCGGACAGTCGTCTGTCTTGGTCACGGGTGTCAAAGAAGTCCCCAAGTCTACTCCCCCCGTCTGCCCTTCTGACCTCTTGCCCACTTGCCCGCCCGCTGCTTGGCTGCCTGCCCAAACAATTTGATTTTCCCTGTGCCACAAATTTCTATTTGACTTTATGTGCTAGGCGTTGCCATTTAATTGCCACAGTCAGCGGGAGGAAGGGTGGTGTAGATGAAGACCTGGATTGCGGGATTGGGGGAAGATGGAAGATGGAGGACAAGTCTGGGTGTCTAGCACTAAAATCGCTTAATGTCAGCAAATTAACTTAAAACGCATAAAGCGCGCATTATTTTGTAATTATTTATTCTCCGTCGGGCAGAAGCTTTTGTTTGACTTTCCCACACACACACACACAAACAATGGATACATTAGACATGCCACCCTCGAGTTCTCAAGGCTAACGCACCGTATACCAAATGCTTCTATTTGCAGATACTACTATGACAAGAACATCATGACCAAGGTTCATGGCAAGCGCTATGCCTACAAGTTTGATTTCCAGGGTCTTGCAGCGGCCACGCAGCCGGCGGCCAGTGATCCCACCTACAAGTATCAGAGCGACCTGTTCATGACCCCATATCATCACAGCGCCAAGCTCAGCTCGTTTATGAGTCCGCATCATGGCATGACCTCGTCCTCAGGTAAGCTTTCGAATTATAATAATTGTCGATATTCATTTTATTTTTAATTATTTAACTCCATTCATTATTTTTAGTTCAAAAATAAGATTCTAAATTAGTTATTTTATGAATTTTAAATTTTTACTTAAATAGTATAAAGTAAAAAGGTGTATTAACAAATCTATTTAATTTCAATTACATGTTGAGACTTCATAAATAATTTACGAATTGTTGAAGTTAAATAAAATTAATTTTTAAATAGCAGCTTAACTATTAATGTTAAAAAATAATAAATAGAAATAAATAAATTCTTGAATATAACTAAAATGCATTAAATACACTTTGACTACACTTCAATATCTTAAAAAATATTTACCAAAGTTAATTAATTTTTTATTTTAAAAATGTGTTAAATGACATTTGAAGAACATCTTAATTTCAAACAATTCTAAAGATTATTCGAACATTCCTAATATGAGTTTTTAATTAGATGTAATTTCTTCGTATTGATATCAAATCGATAAAGTCATATCTTTTTAGTTATAATATAAATTAAATTTTGAAATTAATTAAAATATTTGTAAATAAAATAAATTTAAATTCCCATAGCAATTGTATTAATATGTTTAGAATTATTTATTAAATTCTATGATCTTTGATCTTTGCAGCCTCCATATTCCCAACGGCCGCTTCTTGGGGCAACTGGGGCAGCCCGGCAACGAATCTGTACCAGCCGCACTCCATGAGCCATGTGACGCCATCGCATGTGGCGCCGCACCTGAGCTCCTATCCACACTACGCATGACCATCATAATATGAGAGCAATGCCAGCGCCGGCGGTGGCAGCGCAGTTGGCGTTGGCGTTGGCGTACCCAGCGGTGCTGGCATTATGAGCGGCTTTGGCACAACCACCACCGGCAGTGGCAGTATCACTGGCAGCGGCAGTGGCAGCAGCAGCACCACCAGCAGCAGCGTCGCCAACAGCAGCAGCAGCAATCTAAACGGATCCCACACGCACCTCTCCAGCAACGCCGAGGCGAGTGTTGGCAACAATCTCAACACGGCCACGTTGACAACCGCGCCGACACACGCCAGTGCTGGCTTTGGCCTCGGTGTGCCCGGCATGAGCATGGGCGTGGGTGTGGGCGTCGGAGTGGGCGTGGGCGTGGGCGTGGGCGGTGGCAATTCCACGCTGAATTCGCTGGTCGTGGGCAATCGGCTGATGAACAGCAGTCTGCCGACGCTGCTCAAATGATGCCACCTGGAGAAGTTCGGGTTGAGTATGTCGGTTGGCGGTGGTCCGCCTCCGCCGGCTGCCACGCCCGCTGCCGCGGACTCAACGCTGGACACCGCTGGAGGAGCAGGAGGAGGAGGAGGAGGAGGCAGCAACAACAGTGGATTGCCATATCCTCCTGCTGGTCATGCTGCTGGCAATTATGGGGCTAGCGAGCGTTCCTTCTATGACTATCTGGACATGAAGGGAGATCAAGCGACGTTTTTATTGTAACTGTAACTGTAATTGTAATTGTAACTGTAACCAAAACCACCAACAACAACAACAACAACAAAAACAAAGCAGCAGCAACTGTAGACGGATTTTACTCTTAGCCACTAGCGAAAGAACCATGTCAAAATAAAAGACGAACAACCCCCAAAATGATATATATGTAGGTGTATGTGTGTGTGCGTGTGAGTGTGTGAGTGTGTGTATGTTTGTGTGAGTGTATTTAGATTATTTTAGTTGTCGTTGTTGCTATAAGTTAAACTCTTTAACTAACATACATATGAGAATCAAACAAAAATAGTTTTCCAATTAACAATTTCCGAATGTTTTAGCATAAATGATATATGTACCATATACATATAAGCAAATCTACAAATAAAAATGTATTTGCAAATATTCAAAACACATTCGCTATATACAAGTATGTATATATATTTGCGATACTTTGAATTGTTGTTAGCATTTGCCACTTGTTAATAGAAAGTGAGTCTTGATACGGAGCATTCATTCTATTTCTCCAATAATACTTATAAAAAACAATAAACAATAGAAAATAAATTGTAAGCAAAATGTATAATTAAATAATAAGCATAAATCGAAAGTTTTCGCTTCAATTTACTATAGAGAACTCTGTAGTGTTTGTTGTCGGCGAACTGTAAATAAATATAGCCATAAGAATGCATATATTTCAAAGGGTTAATATTATTTTCCAGAGATGAAAATTTGTACCCTGTACCCAGTCAAATGTCCTTGGTGATCGTTTTGATCTCGGCGACTTTAATAATCTAAAGACGCTTCTTCTTTGCCCTTTACTGTATCCAATACCAAGTGGTACTGGGTATTTTCCCGTCGAGCACCCTCGATGCTAGTTTTCTACTTTGTTAAAATTCTCTGTTTGATTTTTGCCAATTCATAGACCTGGATTTTTATTTATCAGTTCGATATGGTTGACTGTGATAGTTGATTGTACAGTTAAAACTCTTGAATATTTTTGAAACAACCAAATAATAAACAATGACATCGTATATTAATAATAATTGATAAACTTAAAGTGAATACAAGATCAAACTCTGTGTGTATAAAATATTTGTAAATTTTAAGCGCAAATTTAACACAAGAAATTGAAATAAATCAATGTATTGTATGTAATTTTAAATGTGTGTAATTGAGATATGCAACTTTATGCTAAATCTAAATGTAAACAATTTTTAAATTCTGAATGTAACTTTACAAAATACCTAAGGAATAATTAAAATAACCACCACGCCCACATTGTGTCCCCCCTCCTCCCCCTAAGAATTAAGTTGATTTAAGTGAATAATTTCAACAAAAATAAAACCCGATTCAAGAACAATGTTTATGTTGTACTCGTAAATACAGATTTTATTGTAAATTATACAACTTATTTACACCATCAGATACTAGATATTTTAACTAAACATTTGCCCCCTACCTATTCCGATGCTTTGTTGAACCACTTGAACTCGTAGTGCTTCAATGAATTCTCTTTTGGCAGACTGGCAATTTCATTTGAATCCAGTTTGCGCCAACTGATGTGTGGCTGAAATCCGAACTCATTGGCAATATACTCAATTGTCCGTGCCACAGCATCCTCGCCAATTGCAAAGTAATTTCCCTCCTTGTTGCCATTGCGGCCGCCCGTTTCCTCATGTCCGTTGTAGTCCAGTAGATATTTGAATCGGTACAGATCGCCCATTTGACCCGCTTCGGTATTGGTTGAAGTCGTTGCTAAGGTTGGAGAATTGGATATGGAGGCTTGACCTGTTCCCGTTTTGGTTCCTGTAACTGCTAAGCTCGGAGACTTTGATAGCGTTGGTTTTGTCGCCTGCCCATTAGCGGATAAACTCTGTGCACTGGTTGGTGTCTGGGCTAAACCATTATTTGTTGCTGTTGGAGAAATGTTAGTCGATGGTTGTTGACCCTGCTGTTTTTGGGTTGCTGTCAACGAATTTGTGCCTGAAAATTACAAGTTGGTTAAATTAGAATAATGTTGTGGATTTAAATTTCTAGCTTGATTGATTTGATTGAACTGTTGCAGCTTACTTAGTGGCCGATTCAAACTGGCAGTGTGTGTGTTGCTGTGTGTGTGTGCTGGTGTTGCATGTGTGTGTTGTGCAGTGAGTTTGTGTTGTGTGGGCGTGGCAGACTGCGGTCGGTGTTGAGAAATGAACTTGTTGATTTCTTGCGTTACGGGCAACACAATCTTCTTCATGGAGTGCTCTGCATTAATCTTTAGAGGATTAACAGCTGCAGAATTGATGCTGGAATGCAGCAATGGCGAATTCACTAAATGTGGAACAAACTTCTTGTTCTTATTCTCCAATTTACTGGGATTAAGCAGAGTGTGCACTGGCTGGTAAGCTGACTGAGAGTGCAAATTGCTGGAATTGCTTATAACAGAATGTAAGCCAGGTTGCTTGGCAAACAGTCCATTAACAGGTAAACTTTGTGCACTGGTTGGTGTCTGAGCTAAACCATTATTGCTTGCTGATGGAGAAATGTTAATTGATGGCGGTTGCTGCTGCTGTTTTTGGGTTGCTGTCAATGATGGGAAACTACCAGCCGCGTTGCCAACTGCGCTAAAGGCAAGATAATTCTGATCCTTGGGACCAGTTGCAGCTGCATGTGTAAACTGTCCATAAGCGGGTAGACTTTGTGCACTGGTTGGTGTCTGAGCTAAACCATTATTGCTTGCTGATGGAGAGATGTTAGTTGATGGTTGTTGACCCTGCTGCTGTTTTTGGGTTGCTGTCAATGATGGGAAACTACCAGCTGCGTTGCCAACTGCGCTAAGGGCAAGAGCATTCAGATCTTTGTGACCAGTTGCAGCTGCATGTGCAAACTGCCCATAAGCGGGTAGACCTTGTGCACTGGTTGGTGTCTGAGCTAAACCATTATTGCTTGAAATTGGAGAAATGTTAGTTGATGGTTGTTGCTGCTGGGTTGCTGTCAATGCTGCGCCAAAGGCATGACTATTCAGATCCTTGGGGCCAGTTGCAGCTGCTGGAATCCTTTGCACATTTGCCAGATCAATCGATGGCGTTTGGATATTCACTTTGTTGACATCAACGTTGGTGGGGAATGTGCTTGGATTCAGTAGCGTGTGCAAGGATTGGGAACTGGACACGTGCTGTGTTGGTGCTGTGTGTTGTTGTAGTTGTAGTTGTTGTTGTGTGTGTTGTTGTAGCTGTGTGCTGGGCAGTGTTGCGTGTGTTTGACTCTCTGCCAGTGCTGAGCCGACGCTCTGTGCTATGGACTGCTCGAAGGGCAGCAGGACATTGACGCCCTTGTCAACGTAATCCGCTCCAGCTGAGTCTAACTGAAGTTGGAACTGCGGCTGCCTTTGGACATGTGGTAGAATTTGAGGCAGAACAGTGGATGGATAGTATAACTGTCCCTGGCCAGCAGTAGCTGATTGCAGATGGCTCTGTGGCTGCTTGTAGAATTGGCCATGAGGTAGAAACTGGGGTAAACTATTGGACAGACCATTCTGGGCTGGGAAGCTTGTTGCTTGGCCCAGCAGTTGACCCAGGGGTTGAGGTTGGCCCTGTAGCTGACCCTGAGCCTGGCCAGCTGTAGTTCCAAGTGTCTGACCTTGCGGCAGAAGACCCTGTGGCAAGCCCTGTGATGGACCCTGAGCCTGACCCTGAGTCTGACCCTGAGTCTGACCCTGTGCCTCACCCTGAGCCTGACCCTGTTGTTGACCCTGAGCCTGTGCCTGCAGCTGGCTAACTGCCAACTGGGCTAACTTGTGGGCCTGCGACTGGAAGAACTGTGTGGGCGGCACAAGCTTACCTGGATCAGCAGCTGGCGCTGGTGACAACGGCAACGACAGCGGACGAATCTCAGTTTTGTGACTATGGACACCAGATGACGTTGAGCCCGAAACTGGAGTAACTGCATCAACTGCATTAACTCCATTTGCTGCAGGCGCGGAGTTTGACAGGAAGCAGCCCGAACAGGCAGCTGTATTGAAGTTGTGCTTCTTCAAAGGTGCTCTCGTCGTGGTCGTCGTGGCTGAAAGAGATTGTAACTAGTAGTTGGCATTAGTTGGAGCTATAATTAATATACTCACATGTGCTGGATGCCACGGGACCAGCGTAGGGAAAGCTCTTCATTGATATGATGCGGAATTTGCCATTTTCATCGGTTGCATAGACCGTGACATGGTATTTTCCATCGGCGGTTATAAAACCAAATTCGCCCATAACAATGCCATTTTCATCTACAGTAAGAATTTAATGTGGGAGAGAGAGAATTAGAGAGAGAGAGTAAGATTTAACTGTATACACTCTGTATCACTTTCGTTATAAATACTCGCATCTAAAAATATTAACTCGCATCTCAGCTTCCACTTCATTCAACTGGTTCATTCTTTATATTTTCATAATTTTGATTTTTTTTAACTGCGAATTTTGTTTAAGCCAAACCAGACAAACAGGGGCCATAAAGATACAAATCTAATAAACTGTATCGATAATGACAATCGTCAATAATTTTGTGATCTTGCTGTTGCCTACGCATGCGCATATTTTATGCTTTTGATTCTTTATTCAACATTCTTATTATTATTTGGATATGCAGGCCAAGACTTATGTGTAGCAGAGAACAGAGAACGTTAAATACATCCTGCTTCTGCCACCCACCTGATGGCACCTGTTGACCATCTCTTTATCTCTCTGGTTCTGCTGCCTTTTGTCGTCGTTAAACATCAGCTAAACAAGTTTCATCTCAGACTTATCTGGTCTTATCGATGATCGCACTTTGAAAACGTTTTAATGCCGATTATTTATGTATAAATAATATAATGGCAACAATTCTCGATTTTTGTGGCTTTATATGTTTTATTATTACCCATAACCATAGCCATTAAATTGGTACACATAATTAAAATAAACATTTTAATCTTTAAGCAAAATGTTATGTTTGTAGCCATGAGGATACTCTATAAAATCAAAGTCTAGCCAAATATGTGGCTTTATCTAAATTAATAAAATGTTTGTGATACTCATCGACAAAGTTTTTAATGTTGTAACTTTAGGAAGGGCATTTAATACTTATATATATCCCAATCTGATAGGGTAAAAAATTATAAAGTTTCAAACTGAATTAAACACCCGTTTAAAGGGTATAAATACTGGAATTTTAGGGAGCATTCATAAAATATTCAGCTTTATTTGTTGGAACATCAAATGTTCTAAAGATGTAAATATGCACATGAATAGAAAAGAAAACAAGAAGAAAATCCTGTTTAAAATCATGCTAAACTTGTTTGAAGTGAAATTTTAGAAACTATTTGAATATTTTGAACTTCTTTAGAAATTCTTATAAGATTTATTTGTATAAAGTTCAATGCAAACGACTCTGAACTACGTAAACCAAAGCAATCAATAAATATTGGTTCGTTAACTGAATTAATTTCCGGCAAATACAAGAATGCAAACATCATAATAATTTACGAAAATGACAAGTGTGCATAACATACATTCAAAAATTTGCATCTGCACAACAAGTTACTCAATATCATTTAAAATACAAAAAAAAAAAATAAATAAATAAATATTAAATGTGCACAGATTAAGTATATCCAATATTTGTGTAGTCAACTCTGGCATTTTATATGCCAGTATCAGAATTAGAAACAGAAACAGAATCCGAAACAGAAACAGAATTCGAATCGGAATCCGAGGCAGAATTATTCTTATAAATATTAAAATGTTGCCTGTTGTTTCGGGCTCTTTTTGTGCACGACATTTGAATTGGTATTAAAATAAAGCAAATTCATAAATAAGACACAACATTGTCTATGAATCGTTTGCCTACGTGTTATGCAAATATCACCTGAGATCTTAAGTTGTCTATTGCCAATTCAAGCATAAAATAATAAAAAAGAACCAAAGCAATGTGGATAGATGTGTATGTGATTTGTTAGTTAATCGCACTTAGAACTCTGAGGAATTCCAATTGATGACCTGCTGCACATCAGGTGTCACTTGCAAATGCAGTTGAAGTTGCAGTTGCAATTAAAACTACAAACAAGTATTGTGCGGCATTGCACAAGCATCGTTTGGAGTTGGAGTTTGAAGATGCAGCCAAGCAATTCATAAAAGTTCAAAAGTTGTTGCCTTTTTTGTCGTCGTTGTTGTTGTTGTTGTTGCATTGTGTGTTGCACGTTTGCATTTAGTTGGTGGCAGCTGGCAATGACGATGACAATAATAATGACGCATCTCAATTTGCATAACTTACTTATATCGGTTTTGGTGTCAATCAATTAAGCGTAATACCATATAATACCATAATTACTGTCATACATCATAGTTAACTACATCAGAATCCATCGAAATCCTATTAAGATTTTAAGCTCACCTCGCTGCTCTCGTCGATGCTGCTGCTCCTCGATGGTGAAACCGAATTTGTAGGGACGTACAGTGGTAATTGCTGCCGTTGCTACCAGACTGTTGATGTACAGCACGGCCAGCAGCTTGAATAAATGCAATATTAATTTAATCACTTAACACCCACACTCTCACACACACACACACACACACTTACAATACAATTGGCTGCTAAAAATGTTTGCTTCATTTTCGTTAATTTTAAATTTAATTAATTGTTATTCACACGTTCCGTTAAATTGTTCACGATTTATGAATGCTATCTTTTATTTAATTCAATAATTTATTGCTTAAACGTTAGCTAATTATCATTAATTTGTTTGACAAATTCGTTGCAGAACAGAAAATGAAAGACAGAAGACGACGCGTCTCTCGGCAAATTCGCTTAGTGCAGAGCAAGCAACGTTGAAACACACCCCACGATGTTCGACGACGAATTGACAAACTTAATAATATTTGGTAAACATTTTAAAACATTAGAAACGGTCAGTCAGTCAGAGCTCCCAGCCAGCCACAGAACAGCTATCAAAGCGGACCTGCCTCTGTCTTTATCGCTAACAATGTGTGTGCGAGTGTGTGTGTATGTATGTGTGATTGAGTGTGTGAGTGTTCGCAAGACAGCTAACTCATTGACAGCAATAAGAACCAATATTATACTCTACTAACAACAGAGTTCTTTAGATATGAATATAGTCGATTCTTACGCTAAATGGCTAGAAATAAATTAAAGCTTCGATATAATAATATAATATTTAAACATAGTAACATTTTAACTTTTAATTCAAATTCTAGATTAAAAAATTTATTGGAAATTGGCTGTTCTTTATTAAGAAGAGTGTTGCAAAGTCGGCTTTCAAAAACATATTTAACATACTCTAGTATTTGAATAAAATCATTTATTTCAACTCTTGCATTAATTCATTTTCTTTAGAATGTTTAATATTTCAAATATTCATATTATGCAACTTTTGGCAAGCTGCGAAATCAAATTTGGACATACATACATATAGAGAGTTTAAATTGAATACGAACTGACAGCTGATTAAAAATAGCTAAAATAATTCAAAGAACTAAAAAAATAGAAGAGTATTTACACATTTATAATTTGTTAACTTTTATTTAATAATGTTGCAACATAGTTAGCTGTGTTGAATGGAATGAGGAAGCCATGTTTACAACTAACATCAATTAATCAACAATCCTGAGATGCGTTTTGCTGCCGGATGCACGCAGGTTGTTTCAGGTGTGCTGTCAGTTCATTTTAATTGAAATATTGTTGTCAAGATCCATGGACATCTATTGCATTTGCATATAAATTAATATGCAAACAACTTGAAGCTCATCAATAATTGCAAAGCATAAGAATAATTCGAGCTGCCTGAAAGTATGCAATAAAATTCAGCAACAAGCATCCTCAGTTTGTTGCCTAAGTCTTTCGATTTAGTATTGCTTAAATATGAAAGCCAAAAAGTAGGTAAGCATTTTGAGCTCTATCTGAGTTAAAGATACACACACACACTTGACTGTAATGTTGAACTTGAGTGACCTCAACTGGATATTGTTGTGATGACTTTTATTTTGTGCGGTCTATTGCCCATTGAAAATTGGTTTAGTTAGGAATTGTTGCTTTATGTGTGTAACAGGTACATGCCTCGTCGGAAATGCCTCGACACTATAATTCATATATTTTCCTAAACATAATCATTAGTAGAGTCAAGTTTATTGCAGCGACTTTTAAAAATAGAGATCCTATTTTTATTTTGTATCCAGCCTGATATTTCCTTAGTATAATATCTGAGAATCAAAACAAATGTTATCAAGTGCCTATAACTCTTCTTATTAGCGTAATAACGGCCTTTTTTAACTTGACCAAAATAATCCATTTGAATTAAGATCATTTCTAGGGTCGACACCTTTAAAAAAGGTTAATTAAAATAAATAATTTTGTTCACTTTCAGCAAAACTGGTTTCGATTTTGCATGCCTGTAACTTTTAATTAATACATCACTAGCTAAGCTTCAAGCTTTTTTATTGTGGTGTAAAAATTAGCATTAAATCAAACTTAAGAAATTAACCTTCAAAAAGAAATAATATTGATTTTGATTCACGCAGCTGTTCAACAAATTCGCCGTCTGCTAATTGCTTAAAATGTAGATGCACAGCTTTCATTGTGTACCTATTAATTACAAGGAAAACAAAAAAAAAACACGTTTAAACATAAAAAAAAATTTGCAAATTTCGTTAATGATGATGCAAAATGAATGCGAAGGTCGTGCGGCACAACGACAATGCGTGATGTATGTATGTATGTACATATGTATATATGTCTGTATTAAAAGCAAAGAAGACCACGGAAAAAACCGGGTTGGCATCCAGTTTTTATACTGAAGCAGCTCTTACGTCAGACTTTTCATTTCGTTTCAGGCCCAGAACGCGTTATGTTAATAACTAACTAGTGTTAGCTATTATAAGCTATTATATATGTAGACTATAGACCCGATGAATTCTTTATCTCTTGCTATAAATCTCATTTTATTACTTCTTTTTTTTTTTGTCTTTTTTTGAGAATGTTCAACAGACTTAGAGGTCTATTATATGCATATTTAAAATTATGGGGTCACTTAGGGCACTAGCTTAAAGCTGGGATGATAGCCCGTTTCATCGGCAGTGAAACTTATTTCGTACTTCTTGCCATCGGGGGCCGTCCAGCTAGTTGAGCCGCTAACTGCAAGGACACCCTCTGCATCCCCTTGGGCTGGCTTCAGGACGCCCTCCTCGTTGCGGGTAATGCCATTGCTGGTCTCGTAGCTGTCAAAATCAAGATTATACTTGGATGTATCGATCACTGACTAAAGTTCTTAATGCACTCACGAAAATGAGTATTTGTCTATTCCATTATTTTCGCTCTCCAGGCGTACAGTCTCCGCCTGTGCATCTTCCGAAGCCGGCAATGCCCGACTGATGCCAACTAGAAGGCAGATTGAAAACAGTATGGAATAGAACTTCATCTTAGGGTTACACTTGACTGCACTTTACTGGCAAATCCCATAGCGCAGTTGGCTTTTATAGGCAAGTGATGCTAAAAGTTCTAATGCAAATAAAAATAAACAATAATGCGACTCTAATTGATCAAATTCAATAAAAATAATCGTGCATTTTAATTACACGTCAACACTTTTCTTTTTTTTTTTGCATTGTTTATTGTCATTCCTCTCGTAGACTTAATAAAAGCAAAACAAACAAATATTAAAGGCAAATCGAACGAATCACAAATGTTCATTATTTATCAATGATAAACTTTATGTACAACGCAGAGGCATAAAAGTAAGTTTTTTATATATAGATTTTCAATTACATAACCACAAGCCATTGACAACCCATTATAAAACAGTATTATTAACACTTTGAGGAATAATTCAGTTTTTATTTTAGTTTTACAAGTTTGGTAGTAATTATACTTAAGCTTTAGGAAGATGTGCGCCCTCTGGCTGGAAGCCATTCTCATCGGCGACATATTTAAGGGAATAAACCTGACCATCGTCAGCTGTCCATGAAACAGTGCCTCTCACAGCGATTGCCTCATTTTCTGTGCCCACGTTTTTAAGCTCACCTTGCTCCTGCCTTGATACTCCATCACTTGTCTCATACCTGGAAAACCAAATGAGTTTAAAAATTACAAATTTATATTCAACTGTGCCTTAAACCATTTAGGTCTTGTCAGCTGTAGGAATGGGCATATTATATGTTTTGAACAAGTACTTACGCAAATTTGTAGCCATCTACGCCGATGTTATCATTTTCATATTTCAAAACTTGAGCATCTTGACTATCATCAAACGCGTTCGTGAAGGATACGAACAACAGAGCGCACACGGCAAAAGCACAGGCAGTGAAGAATTTCATTTTTGAAAATTTGTTGATCACGGTAATCGTCACGAAGTTGTCACAATTGAGAGCAAACGTACTATGTGACGATTAAAGAATTGTTAGAGTTTTTTATAGTTGAATCAGATTCACAAGCACCCAGAAACTCGCTCAATTAAGATAAGCATAAAAGAAACACATTTGAATTAAAATTATTTAACTTCGGTCTGAATATATACGCATTAGCATGTGTATATTTTTGCATACACTTGTACATTTATCTATCTGCATTTGTAGAAAACTCTAAAGTTTTAATTAGGCATGTCAAAAACGAGTAAGCACTAGATGAGCACCCAAATCGAATTTCAATTGGCTCTCGAGAGACTCCTCTATTTCTCATATTGCCGCTTTTGTGAACACGTTTGTGCATGATGAAGATGACGATACTCGTAACGGCCAAGTGGTAATCAAATGTGCTTACAAATATTTGCATTGCCGCGCATCTTTAAATTTGTGTGGCAATAGGTCAATGGCTGAGTTTACTTACACAAAAATGATGATAGAAAAGCCAAAAAAATATCAAAATTAAAATAAATCATAATCAAAGCTAAATTGATTATATATTTAGGTATTATATTTATATAAATAGTATTCACCTCTCTCTATGGAAATTAGGTAACTTGTTCAGGCAACACTTTAACTCTTTAATTATATTGTAATAAATTTCATTAATCTAAACTATTTTCTGTAAATAATTGAATAATTAAAGAACAATGTCATTTGATGCGCTACAATATCATCTTGTGGGTGACATACTTAAATTAAGGATGGGCGAATTAACCTTCAGAAACCCCAGAGTTAAATGCTGCACTGCTGATGACAATGAGGACCGAGTCGAGGGCGGGGGCGAGGGCGGATACAACTTGTTCAGTGCAGATGCGACACGCGATTGAAACAATGCTTGCCATATTTCTGTCTCTCTTTGTCTTGTTGTTGACCTTAGTCAATAAAAAAAAATTATAAAAAACGACACAGTGAAACATGAACTCGCTCAGTTGATTGAGCTGACTATGCGCTGCCAACGCCGACAACTTGGCTACGTACTACGGAGCGTATGCGTAATGATTGCAGCGCATTTGCCAGCCTCCGTTGGCTGATAGCATTAATCATTCGAATAATAGCCTAGCAGTCTACAAAATATCTTGGCAAATCCCACGAGCATGTTTGATTATTTTGCAGTTACGATTGATAAATGAGACGCTTGGCCGAAAGATGCGCCACTAATTGGCCAACAATGAGTTGACTTTGCGTGCACTAGTTTGCCCTTTTGCCCGAATCTATTGTTGTTGCTGTTAGTTCAACTCTGCACGTTGTTGCTGTTAATTTTTTCTCTGTTGATTTTGGACGGTTCTCACTTTCGTTGCCATCTTCAGCAAACGTGTTTATTAAACCGGTCCGGCCCTGGCCAGCTGAGTCTGTTATGGCTAAGCTGATGCTGTCGGACAACGGGCTTATATATATAAATATATATTTTTTGTTTTGTTACTGTATAAACATACATACTAAAAGTGTGCATATGCTAATTTAATACTGCGTCTATTAGAATACATTTGGGGGGTGCAAATTTATGGCATCACTTTATCATATACACATTTTATATATGAATATATTATATATACATAGATTTATCATTTCGTTTATCACGTGATCAGCGCATTCTGGTCATTTCCTGCTGTGCCTGGCAATAAAATATATTCTAATCTATAAAATAGATAAGCTCATAGTGGATTATATCCTACTCTACGAGTAAAGCTGCTAATAATATTCAAAATGATTTTGGAAAAACAATCAATTTATTGTAAATTTATAGTCAATATTTAAGCTACTGGTGCCACGGGCAAATGAGCGCCCTGAGGCTGGTAACCGTTCTCATCGGCAATATAGGTGACGGTGTAGGTCTGACCATCATCGGCAACATAGCTGAAGCTGCCCTTAACGGAAATAGCCTCATCCTCTGAGCCAACGTTCTTCAGATGAGCCTCAGCTTCCTCCTTGATGCCATTGGATGTCTCAAAGCTGCAGCATAAGATCATAGAATCAATGAAAGGTTGTTCACCAGGAGTAAGTATGCCAGTAGTAACTTACTCATGCTTGAAGCCTTCGGGTCCAACATCTGATTCCTGTCTCAAGGTTTGGGCGTCTTGATCTGCAGGTGCTGCCAGAGCCAGAGCGAAGAGGGCGACGAAGACGATGAGGAACTTCATGTTTAGATAGAGTGTAGAGCGTTTGAGACTTCAAAGGTAACTATACATTTTGGGGCTGATCCACTGAGTATTTATAGCAATATTTGAGGTTGATTAACATAGACAAATACTGGGGGAACTAGTTTTTCAAATGCATATATTTCGAATCCAAATAAATTTACACTAAAATGTATTCAAATTAAAAACTAGATGCTCGGTAATATTATTCCTTCTACATATTAAATATTGCTTTTAAACTATTCAGGCCTGTTCCGGTTTTCACTTTTTACTTTTTAGCATTTAGTGATGTGCATTTATTCACTTGGAATTAAGACTAACGCGTCAATGTTAAAGCAGAAATGCTGTAGCGTTGGAATGCTTAGATTAGTAAATAAATAAATAAATAAAATAAAAGAATTCCCCAAAAAAAGACTAAGTGTTTGAAAAGGATCGTTTCTCGCTTCATCGGACTTAAACACATCAACTCAAAATGATGTCAATCTGCTGAGATGGTATTAGAGCAGGGTTCAGAAATTCGATTCCGACAAATTTTGTCGAAAGTAAAATTCGGAACAGGCCTGATTATGTTTGCTAGAACATATTGGCACATTGCCTTTATTAAGTTTGTTTAATAAAATTAAATCCATAAGTTTAGAACTCTTCTTTATTATAAAGTAATTTTGCAGTACAACTTAATTGGTAATAACTTAAAGTATATTAAGATAAATGATTATGTGTAACTTATTGGCATTTCACTTGCACTTGAGCCAAATATTCGTACAAGTGACCCCATTTCGCAGGCGAACCATCGATTACACATATCTGTAAACGTGTTTGCCTTAATGGCAACTCATGTTGTGAGTCTCTCTTTGTTTCTTAGGTGAGGTCTGGTCGCAATCAATCAAAGACAATTGCCATCAGCCATATACCAACAGCAGCAACGGCCACAATCAGTTAAGTAATAAAGGTTGGCCACAGGAAACAAAAAACAACCAAAAACAATATAGTAATAATAAAAAAAAATAAAAAAACAAAAAACGGGTATCTTAATTGTAATGTAATTTTTTTTCTCTTTATTTCTGCAATCTTTGCAGGAGCCTGAAGTCTGGGTGCGTGGTATAAATTGGCTAGGGCTTTAATGTTTTGCATGCATTGATTGTCAGTTCCTTGAACGCACCACAAGTCCAGCTAAGCAGTTTCCAGTTTTCAGTTTTCCAGCCATCAGTATGAAGTACACCGTTGCCATTGCCGCCTTTGCCTTGTTGGCCATTGCCGTGAACGCTGCACCACCAGCTGGACAGCAAGAGGCGCAGGTGGTGCGCTTCGATTCCGATGTGCAGCCGGAGAGCTATAAGTTTGCGTGAGTTGATCTTAAACATATGGTAGCTGCTGACTGTGTCAAGGTCACAATATCAAACAGGTTTTATTTATTTTTTCTCTCTTATTTTATTTCTTTCTTTTCTTCCGTACATCTGAATGTGTGTGCAGCGTGGAAACGAGCGATGGCAAGTCACATCAGGAGGAGGGTCAACTGAAGCACGTGGGCACCGATCATGAGGCGATCGCTGTGCGTGGCTTCTACACTTATTTGGGTGATGATGGCCAGACCTACACCATCAACTATGTGGCCGATGAGAACGGCTACCAGCCAGAAGGTGCCCATCTGCCACGTGCCGTTCAATAAGCGTTGCGATTGCAAAGTCAACAAAAAAATGTTAACTAGGTTTAAGTTTCTTCTAAATTTACAAGTAGCAAACAATAAGGAAATCGAATAACACGCTGTCATTTCCAAAACTCATCTTAAAACACAAATTTTTTAAATAAAAACAATAAATTTTACAAGAAATTGTTAAATTACGAATATTATTGGTTACATCGCAATTTATATATGACCGAAAGCTTCGGTTCTTGTACCAGTTATTTAATCCCGCTTTCATACCCAAAAAATATTCAAAAGAATTTTGGAAAACAATCAATTTATTGTAAATTTAAAGTCAATATTTAAGCTTGTGGTGCCACGGGCAAATGAGCGCCCTGGGGCTGGAAACCGTTCTCATCGGCAATGTAGGTGACGGTGTAGGTCTGACCATCATCGGCAACATAGCTGAAGCTACCCTTAACGGAAATAGCCTCATCCTCTGAGCCAACGTTCTTCAGAGTACCCTGAGCTTCCTGCTTGTTGCCATCGGATGTCTCAAAGCTGCAGCATAAAATCATAGAATCAGTGAAAGGTTGTTCTCCAGGAGTAAGTATGCCAGTAGTAACTTACAAATAATTGAAGCCATCGGCTGTAACATCTGATTCCTGTCTCAAGGTTTGGGCATCTTGTGCTGCAGGTGCTGCCAGAGCCAGAGCGAAGAGGGCGACGAAGACGATGAGGAACTTCATGTTTAGATAGAGTGTAGTGCGTTTGAGACTTCAAAGGTAACTATACATTTTGGGGCCCATCCACTGAGTATTTATAGCAATATTTGAGGTTGATTAACGTTGACAAATATTGGTGAAACTAGTTAAGTGCTAAAAATTATAAAAATTCACAACTTGAATTTCAAATGCATACATATATTTCGAATCCAAATAAATTTAAACTAAAATGTATTCAAATTGAAAACTAGATGTTCGCTATACATAAAATATGCAAATTGAAGTCTACTGACGTAGACTACATGGAAGTGAGCACAAACTCACTACGTATGTGTATTCAAATATGAATGCCACTTAAAAGTTACATTTTGAATTTTATTTGGCAAACAGATCTGATAAGGCTTATATGGATCATCGGCAACACTTTTCCAGTGTTACATTTTTTTTGAGTAATTAGCACATGTCAATGTTTTAACAACAAGTCTTTTATAAGAATCTTTATTACCTTCTTGAAACTCTAACAATATTTTAATTAAATGCTAAGTAATTTTTTACCTAATCTTAGTTTTAAGCCTGTGATAACACTGCTCTTTTTAGAAATTTATATTGCATACTTTTAGGTGTCGTCACTAAAGTTCTTATCTAGCATAGAATTTTTAAGCATGACATCTTCAAACGAATTTCAGGTATTTTATAATAAAGTGATGGCAATATTAATAAAAATTAAATGAGAAAACTGAATGCCTCTCGAAAATTTTCAGCTTGATCAGTCGAATGTGAAAATTCGCTCTGAACACTTAGTTATTTTATAGTACAATTTTAAAAATATTTTATTTGTCTTTGCCAAAAGTTTTTGTAAGTAAGTATGATTTGATGTGACTGTAAGACGAACTTCCGGTGAACAACTTAAAAGAGGAAAGAAAAAAAACTAAAAACTTTTGCATTATTTTGGGTTTTGTTTTCATTGAGTTTGTTGTGATGGCTTGTGGCTGCAGGGTAAACCAGCTTTGGGTACAGGTATACAGGTGTATGAGTACTATACAGGGGGAATATGAAATTTTGTTTAAATACTTTATGTGTGTGTCTAAATTATATTGAATCGTTTGATTGATTCACGAAAAATGCAAATTTGTGGCATCGCAGCACCATGATTATGGCAATCATTATGACGATGAGATATTTCCTATAAACATCAATGATTTGTTTGCCTTAGAAGTTTTTGTTATTATCGATAATTTTTTGTGGTTGTTGTTTTTATTGTTTTTGCCGTGCTGTTGGTACGTTTTTCAAGCCAATTTGTTAGCTTATGCGTTTGGCGTGTAATTAGTCATTTTTATTTTGGACAACATTTTCATCAATGTCCACAATTTGGCTATAAAAAGCGTCTGGACAGCCAAACAGACATCAGAAATCAAACAGCGTGCAACAATCGTTCACAGTTTATTCGGAAGCTCAATCTCAAATCGGACTAATAACCAAAATCAACATGAAGTATACAATTGCCATCGTTTTCGCTGCCATCCTTTCGGTGATCCTCGCTGCCCCATTGGACGACAGCCAGAATGCACAGATCGTGCGTCAGTCTGCCGATGTGCAGCCCGATGGCTACAAGTTCGAGTAAGCAGTAAACATACTCCAATCAGATCGATAATATCATCTAATCATAACATCAATTTATCCGTTTGCAGTTGGGAGACCTCTGATGGCCAGAAACATGAAGAGGAGGGCACCCTGACCAATCCCGGAGCTGAGAATGAAGCTATCGCTGTCCGTGGCTCCTTCTCCTTCACGGCTGCCGATGGCCAAGTTTACACCGTGAACTACATTGCCGATGAGAATGGCTTCCAGCCCCAGGGTGCTCATTTGCCCATTCCGTTGACCAACTAATTAATTCCAAACCAAGAGCTGTTCTTCAAATAGATGTTGATTAGTAAATAAATGGAAAGCAAGCATATTTCAAAGCATTTTTTACTCAAAACAAACTGGTATTCAACTATTAGGCTCATCAAAATTTATTCACTAACGAACATATACATAACATCATAAACAATTCTCTATTTAGCATCTGTTTCAGATTTCTAGTTTAACCGGAAATATGGTCAATACAACTTATCTAGCAATATGAATTTATTATGACAATTATAATGAGTTTGTTGACCGTTCAAAGAACTTTCGATGAAACTTAATATGCGGTTCGTGACTTTCACTATCTCGTTCTGAGCTTCTATGGCAAGTATTAAGAAGTGATCCCAATATATGCGAGTAATGGATAACAGTGAGGATATTCATCAACAAACTTTCAGCAATAAAAAATGTCAGAGTTTGAATTCGAATCACAAATTATGTATCGCATAAATTGAACTTTATCTGATACTGATTTTATTTTGGGAACGATGAGTAAAGATAATTTAATACATGTAGTAAGTACACTGATGTTTACTCTGATTTGTTCAATCATTATGTACTGATTACTGATCCATTACAGGTTATGGAACGATATCTGAAAAAATGAATGTACATATTTGAAATTAAAAATATGAATGTACATATTTGAAATTAAAAAAATGAATGTACATATTTGAAATTAAAATTATTGATACTTAAATTATTGTTAAGTCTATAGACTACAATTTGAAAAAATCTAATTAAAGTAAAAACTAAGAAATAAACTAATGTTTTATGCAAGTTATTATAATATTAACTTGAGATTTTTATTTCAACCATAAAAAAAAATATGTATACTTTCAAAACTCGAATTACCATTATCCTAGAAAAAAGTTCGTGTTATGTATAAATATATATTTCCAGATTTAAAAAAATAATATGATATCTTAGGCACTAAAAATATAATAAATGAGATTATATGGTTGACACTTCGTCTTTGGTTCGCAATTCTCTTAGTTCTCTTAACTCTAATCCTTTTCGAGTATATAGTAGTTCCACTGCAATTTAACCTTTTAAAAAGATGTATAAACATAAATATCTACAGAAATGACACAAAAGTAATTTTTTTTTAAAAAACAATGATTTTATTAGAACTTAAAATTGGTGCTTAAGCTTCTGGTGCCACGGGCAAATGAGCGCCCTGAGGCTGGAAACCGTTCTTATCGGCAACATAGTTGATGGTGTAGGTCTGACCATCATCGGCAATAAAGCTGTAGCTGCCGCGAACGGCGATAGCCTCATCCTCTGAGCCAATATTCTCGACATGACCCTGAGCTTCCTGCTTGTTGCCATCGGATGTCTCAAAGCTGCAGCATAAAATCATAGAATCAGTGAAAGGTTGTTCACCAGGAGTAAGTATGCCAGTAGTAACTTACGCATAATTGAAGCTTTCGGGTCCAACATCTGCATCGGATCTCAAGATTGTGACTTCTGGTCCTGCAGGTGCTGCCAGAGCCAGAGCGAAGAGGGCGACGAAGACGATGAGGAACTTCATGTTTAGATAATGTGTAGCGCGTTTGAGACTTCAAAGGTAACTATACATTTTGGGGCTAATCGACAGCCTATTTATAGTGGATTTGTAGTGGTTCATTTTGCATAACAAAAAAGATGCCGACAAACTAGTTTAGCGTTCAACTTGACCAAGAAAGATGCAAAAGCTCGAATAACAATTGATTTTGTAGCGAAATGAATATTAATGTAAACTTGAAATAAACTTTGTGTGTAGCCATATATTTAGTTAGTGGGCGCTATAGGCTTATTTCTACCTATAACTGACGTCTTCGATTTTAATGGGACTTTATTACATATGTATATTTTTCAAGAACAGAAAACCACTTTTGATTTTTTTTAGTATCTACACTTAGGGTGTCCCTTATTTGGTCAAAGTCAATATTTTTAAACGCATACGGGCTAGTTCTGTTCATTAGGTCCCAAAGCACTCAGAAATAAATTTTTACCTCAATCGGAGTATGATAACCCGTGCCGACTTGGATCGGAAAATTTAAAGATTATATGGGACAAAAAAAATTTTTTTTTAATTTTTTTAATTTTTTATTTTTTTATTTTGTTCATTAGATCCTAAAGAACTCAAAACCAAGTTTTCACCTTAATCGGAGTACGATAACCCATTCAAATTTGCATCGAAACATGAAAAATCATCGAAAAATGTATAATCAGTGTTAAAATACTGTTTTTTCATGTTTCGATGCAAATTTGAATGGGTTATCGTACTCCGATTAAGGTGAAAACTTGGTTTTGAGTTCTTTAGGATCTAATGAACAAAATAAAAAAATAAAAAATTAAAAAAATTAAAAAAAAATTTTTTTGTCCCATATAATCTTTAAATTTTCCGATCCAAGTCGGCACGGGTTATCATACTCCGATTGAGGTAAAAATTTATTTCTGAGTGCTTTGGGACCTAATGAACAGAACTAGCCCGTATGCGTTTAAAAATATTGACTTTGACCAAATAAGGGACACCCTAATCTACATATTAATATAGAGAAACATGTTTTTTTTAGATTTTTATTTCTTTTGTTAAATTTAAGGCCTAAGTGGCCAGACAAACTGGAAAGGTTCCGTGTATTTGTTGTAAGTTGGCGATATGTTAATTTAATAATTTCTATATTTAAATGTTTGTTACTAAATTGTTAGTTATGCAGCTATCAGGATAAAAATATATATATATATATATTTAATTATATATAAACGTGAACAGTAGTTATGTAAAAGGGATTTGGTCCATAAAGTGATTTAATTTCTATTTAAATTCTAAAAAATTTAAATCTGAATAATTTTGAAAATAAATATATTTTTTACATATTTTATTAAATTAAAAATAGTATTTCATTGATATTTTTAACATTGTTTAATTGTTTTGAAACAAAATGCCAATAATCAAGATACTGTTGACCAAAAATATTAATACTTCTGCCTTAAAAGACAACAATTAACACATTCAATAATGAAGTGTTAATTTCAATCGCTGTAGTTGGAATATATAAAAGCCCTCTGGAATAGTTGCCACAACCACTCGAGTACTAAAGATATAGTGAACAACATGAAGTCCGCCCTGATCTTCATCTGCCTGTGCATTGCCCTGGGAGTGGCTGCACCTCCGGGTAAAGAGGAGGCTCACATTGTGAAGCAAACTGCGGATGTCCAAGCAAATGGCTACAAATTATCCCTGGAGACTAGTGATGGAACCAAGCGCAGTGATGATGCAACGCTCAAGAATCCTGGGACTGACGACGAGGCGCTTTCCGTGAAGGGATTGTACTCCTATGTGGGTGACGATGGTGTAACCTACACGGTGAATTTTATTGCTGATGAGAACGGTTACCAACCTCAAGGTGCTCACCTTCCACATGTATAGAGAGCACTAAGTTTAAGTTAATTGTAAATGCAAATAAATGAAAAACTTTGGAATTCATTAATCGAAATTCAATTTTAATACGAGTAACAATTATAATGCACGACACTAACTTGACTGACTGACTGACTGACTGACTGATGCACAGCACTTTTAACTTCAACCCCTACAGGATAGATCACTACTTGGGTATATGCGCACCCTCCGGCTGGAATCCATTCTCGTCGGCGACAAAGTTAATGGTGTAGGTTTGTCCATCGGGAGCTACCCAACTGACAGATCCGCGAACGGAAAGGGACTCGTTCTCGGTGCCAGCGTTGTTCACAGTCGCCTCCTCGGTGCGTGTGGTGCCATCGCTGAGCTTATAGCTGAACTTGTAGCCACCAATTCCAATGTTCTCCGACTCATATTCCAGCACCTCCACATCGTTCTGGGGGCGACCGCTGCACGAAATGGCAGCCAGAACAATCAAACCAGCGACTAGCATCTGTTTGTTAAGAGATAGTCAATTGACATTTACGTTAGATCCTTCATTTAATCTTCATCTTCATCTTCATCAATTTACCAATTTCATCCTGTCAAGTGTTTTGTGGAGCGTTCAACTGCGTTTAGATAGACTCTCGAAGATCCAATGTTGCAAATGTAGCGTCTTCGTTCAATTTATACTGCATTCACGGATTTTGCAAACGTCATAAATTTGCACAATTGTGGAAGAAGACTAACGTGGCTCTCGCGGTCGTCCGGTAATGTATTTAATTTACCACCAGTACAACAACAGCGCCAAAGTCGCTGCGACAAGTAACATTTAACGCGAATTTGTGCAGCGACATCGCGAATTCAATGCACATTTTGGCATAACAACTATATAATGCTGTTGGTAATAAACATAAACAAACGATTTTATATTTTTCACTATTTTTAAATTTAATAATATTTTATTTCAATGAGAATACATACTATACAAAAGTGTAGTATATCATACTATAAAAATTAAATAATAATTAAATATGTACAGTAGGGTGTCCCTTATTTGGTCAAAGTCAATATTTTTAAACGCATACGGGCTAGTTCTGTTTATTAGGTCCTAAAGCACTCAGAAATAAATTTTTACCTTAATCGAAGTATGATAACCCGTGCCGACTTGGATCGGAAAATTTAAAGATTATATGGGACAAAAAAAATTTTTTAATTTTTTTAATTTTTTATTTTTTATTTTGTTCATTAGGTCCTAAAGAACCCAAAACCAAGTTTTCACCTTAATCGGAGTACGATAACCCATTCAAATTTGCATCGAAACATGAAAAATTATCGAAAAATGTATAATCAGTGGCCGTGTTCACCAGAACAAATCGACAACAGAAAATCGATGAAATTTGCATGATTATTTTGGTGAAATGCAGTGATTAGCAATCATGATTTTAAATTTTGTGATTATGATGACTGAAAATTCATCACCCAAATAGTACGCTGAAATTTTCTGATTGTGATGCTTTGTTATCGAACAAACAAAATACATGATTACTGATTGATTAGTTCTGGTGAACGCGGCCAGAGTTAAAATACTGGTTTTTCACGTTTCGATGGAAATTTGAATGGGTTATCGTACTCCGATTAAGGTGAAAACTTGGTTTTGAGTTCTTTAAGACCTAATAAACAAAATAAAAAAAAAAAAATTAAAAAAAAAAAAAAAAATTTTTTTTGTCCCATATAATCTTTAAATTTTCCGATCCAAGTCGGCACGGAGTTTATCATACTCCGATTGAGGTAAAAATTTATTTCTGAGTGCTTTAGGACCTAATGAACAGAACTAGCCCGTATGCGTTTAAAAATATTGACTTTGACCAAATAAGGGACACCCTAATGTACAGTTCAAAATGTCTACTATTGGAGTAATATCATGACATTGTTTATAATACAAATAGAAATTTCCCAATATATTTGAATTATCTCAAGTGTATATTAAATTCGATATGGAATCTTCTTGTCCCCAAATGTCTGTTTAATGGATGCGTAAATAGTTAGTTTGACTTTTGAACAATATGTAAACACTATACTAGTTGATGCTTTATGGCCTAAGTTGCTTGACGACCAATGTGTTTTAATGCTGATTTTGGCCAAGCTGCCGACATATCAACTTATGCATGTAGTAAAGACCCTCATTCAAGAACCACAAGAACCACAAATCGCTGCCAACTGCAAGAGGGCCGCAAGTTCACTTCAAGTCCGAAATTCTACCATGTATGTATGTATATACAAACAATACATACGAGTCGGCGTTGGCTATTCGGCAATCAGAGAAACCAGCGAATCTGACATTTGACATATGCAACGGCCTTTGCATCGTTCGATTGATGTTTGTAGTTTGTAGTTTGCAGTTCGAGTAACGGCAGCATAGCAACTACAACTCACATACTTTAAGTTTATACTCGTACTCAGCATTCATTTCTGTTTTTTTGTATACTTTATTTTGTTTTGTTTTTGTATTTTCTTTTTTTTTTCAATTTATTCCACCTTCGTTGACCGCTACAAGTCGAAGAAGCAGCAGATTGGTAAGCCAGTCAGTCGGGTTTACGGTAAGACAATTCCACCGCAACTATAGAAAAGTCACTTTTTAAATAATGTCAACCATTTAAATGCTAATATAATTACTCATAGTCGGAAATTACCTATTGCCCATGGTTGTATAGTTCCTTTATATATTTTAATTTTATTTTTTCCTGATGCTCAAATATCTCTGGCACTATTCAAGGAGCTTTGAAATTAGAATGACCTCATTTTTAATGTCAGTCTTCTTCAGAGCAGCGATCGAGTTTGAATTTCTAAGGCGATGTAATCATGCCGAACATGTACATATTTATATGTTTACATCCTGATATACCAAATGATAAGAACTGTTTTTCTTTTTTAAACAATCATTTATTTTAAACTAAAAATGGGTCCTTAAGCTTCAGGTGCCACGGGCAAATGAGCGCCCTGGGGCTGGAAACCGTTCTCATCGGCAATATAGTTGACGGTGTAGGTCTGACCATCATCGGCAACAAAGCTGAAGCTGCCCTTAACGGAAATAGCCTCATCCTCTGAGCCAACGTTCTTCAGCTGACCCTGCGCGTCCTGGCTGGATCCATCGGATGTCTCATAACTGCAACAAGTAATGCAAGGATCAGTAAATGTTGGTACTATTTTAATTTGTCTTAAATTACCCATATTTGAAGCTCTCGGGCTGAACATCTGATTCCTGTCTCAAGGTTTGGACTTCTTGAGCTGCAGGTGCTGCCAGAGCCAGAGCGAAGAGGGCGACGAAGACGATGAGGAACTTCATGTTTAGATAGATTGTAGTGCGTTTGAGACTTCAAAGGTAACTATACATTTTGGGGCTGATCCACTGAGTATTTATAGCGAAATCGATGGTTGATTAACATTAACAAATAATAGGGAAACTAGTTTAGTGCTAAATATGATCAAAATTCACAACTTGAATTTGACAAAAAAAAAAAAATTAATAGTTGAGTGGCTTCAATAAAAATAAATGTATACCAAAATATATTCAAATGTAAAACTACGATTTAACTTTAAGCTAGACAAAATGTATACATATACTAAGATTTTAATATAAATGCGTCTGACGTCTGAATGAATTTGAATTTTAATAAAATTTGCTTTAAATATGCACAATAAAGTAAGCTCTCATTCCTTAAACAACTCCTGTAGGAATTTATTTAAAGAAGCTTAAAGTAGATAAGTAATTTATATATTTTGTATATATCAGTGCATGAACTACATATATTGCTGATGGTCAAACATATATACAAAGATTTGTCTCTTCTTCACTGTCCCTTTTAATACAAGCTAAAAGACAGATAGACTTATAAGCGTATTCGTCTTCAAATTAATTATTATACTAGCATCTTCAAGGTCAGCGCCACTGTCTCGCCAACTGGCGCTGTGCCCGGCTGTCGTCGTCGTCGTCGTCGTCGTCGTCACAGATGCTGCTGTCGCACACACGCACGCATTACCTAAGCCAGACCTAGACAGACAGACAGATCGGAATACCGGTTGCTCGGATGGTCAGCGACATCTTTTTCGTTTTATCTTCTTCTCAATTAAGCAAGGCTTAAGCACCATAGTCTTTGACGGGCCAGTAAAATTAGCACTTGAACGCAGAGCTCGCAAATAACAGTTAACACTTATTTCTTTTTCGATCTGTTCACTGAAAAAACAGAAAAAAACTAAAACCCAGAAGATTTCTCACTGAGAGAAACACTTACTTCTTTTCGTTTGTGCTCTCTTCTCAGTATTTTCCATTTAGAAAATAAATTCTTTCTGTATACTAATAACAGTTAAAAAAAGACTTTTTAGCTAGTGCTCCCGGAATAACTGTTAGAAAATGAGCAAAACACAAAAGTGTTAGTCAAAAGTGTCTTTTTAATATATATTCCTGTATGTGATGCAGCTGTATCATTCCTAAAGTTTTAATTACAATCTCAGGTTTGCATTCCGATTTATTTAATTTGCCATCATATTTAAAAAAGAATGAGTTTTGTCTCTTAGACGACCCATTTTACGCAAAATTGTAGCAAAAAAAAAAAACGTTTTAAATTTTCAGAAGGCACTTTCGATGTTTTCTTCAGACGAAACAGTTTTTGAATGACACAACCATAAGGAAACAAAATTAAATGTTATTTCTTGACTGATATTCCTACTGAGAAAAAAACATAAATGAATGTTTTGTTTTGATCCCTTTTATCGTTCTGTCAGCTAATAACTGTTATTTTCTGACACACTGAAAGTGTTAACTGTTATTTGCGAGCTCTGCTTGAACGATAATGGCAATGTTTTAATATCTAGTTTTTTGTCCCATACACCTCCGCTATGTTACCATAGACAACATATCGAAATTAATACATATTCAAACACGGTGTGTGTATTGGTCTGATCCAGTAGTAGTCAATGTAATTTGGTACATATTGACATATTTCAACTTTTATAATTATGTACATTTATCGGAATATCGCAATATATACGAGTGTATTAAATGCAAAGATAATTAAGATAACTTAAGAACAGGTTATCAGTATATTTGACTGCGTAAGTAAAAACATACTTTATGTTGCATACTTTTGGGCACAACAAGTAAATGTATCGCTCACTTACTCCCAGGCTGTCATAACTCAAGAAACACGATTATTGTGTAAATGATGCAGAAATATTTTATTTATATAAATCTATATTGAACAAAAATCTAATAAAAATATAGGTACAATATTATTTGACACGTATTTTGGGATTAATTAAAAAGCTTTACCAAATGGCTTCAACGGCTCCATCCGCTGCAATCATTTTTGATAGTCAAAGCCATACCTTTCGATCGGTATAAAACTCCCTTCGTAATGCTTTCATTTCCATGTCTTGAATTTTTTTTATGTAAAAGTTAAAAGAATTTGTCTATTTTTTGCAAGATGGTTTTAAATTAATAACTTTAAGTGCATTTTTTCTCAAACTGTCGTTGCTTAAGTAATGACACTTTTCTAGAAAGTAAGCGATATCATCACATATATGCAAAAATATCTGTCATATTCTGTTCTATATTTTGTTTACATTTTATTTTCATATCGTGTGTACATTTCATGGGAAAAAAAAGTTCGGAGCAATAGGATATTTGTATATTATTTACTTTATCATTTTGAATATAACTTAAGCAATTCATTTCTAAATTAAATCAATTAAAAACCACTTAGTCTACACTTAACTAACAAGAAGTTGTCATGTTCTAAATTCGATGATTTGCATTCGTTTTCTTGAAGAATAAGAAACCACTGCATTACACTGCACTGCACTGCATTTTAACCAGCCAAAGATGCCAGCGATTTAGGTGAAAGTTTTCGATTTTTGAGACCTGGACGACGCGAGGGTCGATCGTTGCGATTAAAGTTGTTGGCATTTTGTAGGTCCTCAGAGGCAGAACGATCGTTAAGCAATTCGCCAACCTCTTCACGATGTGTGCCATTAGGTAAAGTGTAACTGAAATGACATTGAATAAGCCTCCATTTTGTTTTGATTATAAATTTAAATAAACTTACCCGAACTCATAGCCTCCTCGAGTGGGTATATAGGTGAACTGCTCGATCACCACATCGCCGAGTTGAATGTCCAGCACTGTGCCAGGTGCATATGAGGCGGAAACAACGTTCTTTTCCCCCCACTGGACACATGCCACCAGCAACAGCAACAACTTGACACAGTTGTGCTTAGTTTTCCAGCTTCCCGCACACGGATTGTTACAGTTCATGGCTCTCAATAGACGCTACCGTCGCCAAACACAGCTGGCAATAGATTGAAGACTCGCCATCTACCAAACCAGTGCCACAGAGATGGGAACATAATGAGCCCAGGGGTCGACGCATAACGAATATGAATGTACATTCAAAATAAAACAACAAATAAATAAAGCGCTGAGTAAGCCTAAGGTGCAGGTAACATGATTGCTTCACCTGCTGTTGCTGTCTTCGTTTTGAATTTGCATAAGGAAAGCAGCAAAAGAAAAGACAAAACAGCGCAGATGAGGTTTTACATGTTAACCATTGACAAAATAGAAACTCATTAAAAACCTCATAAAAGGAACACAACGGCTTAAATGCCCTACGATCATAAATGGTAAAAATAAACACTGTTGTATGCTACTAAAAATACATAACTAATTAAAATTAAATTCAAAATAAGTTATTCAAAGTAATTAAATTAATTACCGATTTTTAGCTGAACTTAATATTCCTAAAATTCATCAAATTCACCAAGTGTTTGACATAGCTAAAGCATCCGCAACAAACTAATACTCTTACATCCATTTGGACTTTTATTATGCGTGTTACAAGCTCATTAATCAATCTGGTTTTCAAGCTAGGCTTTGAGCTTGAAGCTTTGGGCTTAAGCTTTAAGCTTAGCTGCGACAATAACCCGATGAAGTGTGCTTATAATTCAAGCTTTTTACACTCAAAAAAATGTGTTTATCTGGAAATTAAGAAAGTATAAATAAAAAATATGTATCTTTTATAAATTTTATTTTAATTGATCAGAAATATTTAGAATCTAAGCTTTATCTTTAGCTGGCTGCACTTTGTGAGCCGTAACATAAGGCTGGAACCCATTCTTATTCGCTTTATATAAGACTTGGTACTCATAGCCATCGGCTGATATGAAACTGTATCCACCTCGATACTCCACCGGGCTCCGTGTCTCTGTACCAAGCGGCTCCTCGGTTGTCGGATGATTGGAATGCGCTTTGACCTTGTAGGTAATATCCTCTGATCGCTGATAGCCGTTATCGGTGTGAAAACTGTGAATAATGCCAAGCGTAAGTCAAAGGAATATGACTGTGAATAATTTGATTAAATATGTTTACTCGAAATGTTGCTCCTGCTCTCGCTCTTCTTCCACTGGCGCTGTCATTGCCAACGGCAGCAACAACAACATGAAAATCAACAGACTTTGTGGTAACTGTACAAAAGAAAAACAGTTCGAATTATTTTAATATGAATTAAAACTTTCTGCCAAAATACAAACCGATTTCATAGCACTCGAATTGAATGGATTTCTTCGCATAGAAATAACTGAGTTCTAAAAAGTTTATATGATCTGTTCGTCTGCGTTTCTCAATTTCAACTGAATCACCTCCGGCTCAGATGGGCTCAGACAGCGGCTCAGATGAGCAAAGCAGCCGAAATAAGTCTAAAAGATAATGAAAACAAATACATAACTGAACATCCACTCACTAAGTTAGATTGCGTCATAGTTTATGGCCCAACTTTTGGTTCTAAGCAACCAAAGTAGCTAAAAAAACCGCAACAATAACAATAACAAAAGCAACAGCAAGAACAAGAACAAGAACAAAAGCATTTAAAGAAAGCTAACTACAAAATTTAAAGCGAGTTCTTGTTGAATTTAATAACATTTTGCTCAAATATCTATAAATTTATGTTAAATTTGGATTATTTCTCGGGGTCTAAACAATAGATTATAATTAATAAAAGAGAATGCGTATTTATAACTGTGATTGTTTGTCAGAATGTGCAAAATAAATTAAAAGAAAATTAAATAAAAACGTTAGTAGTTGATTTCAATTAATTTAGATTGATTTTTTTTTTAAATTATTCATTTAAATTTATATTACAAAACCTCAACTTTATATATGAAGTTTCTATGAAAATATATATAAATAATAAGCTTGGATAAATTAAAAATAGTAATATAATTATAATAGAAAATATATATGTATTTTGATTTCTTTTTGTTTGCCAGTGTAATGAACAGTTGTTGAAATTCCCGCGAATCAGATTTCAGACTATGTATCGCTTATAGAGGCTGTCAATGCAAATAATTTATCAAAGATATTAACTTTTAATGTTTATTTAGGCGTAATGAAGAACTTAATCGGGTCCAACCCTCCCCAATTTCCCGTTGGTCAGTCGCTAATTCAGTAATCGACGAAAATGGCAATTAGATCGTTTCGCTCTGTCAAAATGCACTTTATGAAATTTTGGTTTTGCGAGCTCGTCAAATGCGGGCGCGAAATATGTGCAATGGGTGCGTAGCGAAATGACCATGAAGATATGGATATAGATATGGATGTGGATATGGATGATAGATATGAAAGGGGAAGAGGGCGAGGTAGACCGACAATTGTTGGTTTAGGCAGCCGGTGCAGCGTTTGGTGGTTAGTTGGTTGCCTGGTTGGTGGTGGTGGCTTTGCAAACTGGCAACTGGAATCTGGCAACAGCTGACGCTGACACTGAAACAGGTTCAAAAATCCACACACCAAAGTTGGCAGTCGCCTGGGAAGACGTCAGCTGCGCGCCAGCACATTACAAGTAGGACAAGCTGCAAACAACATTGCCATTAGCTTGGATGGCTTGGATTGATTGAAGCCAGGGTTGCCAGGTTACTCTTGCTGTGTGCCACCCCAACGATGCGATATTAGCGTCATCAGTGACGGCACAAGTTGAGCTACCAAAGGCATACCGAACATTGGCAAAAAGTTAATAGACGATTGACTAAAGCCGACAACGTTGTCCTGTTAGCCCAGCGGCTTAACACCCCCTGCGGGACAGGCAAAGTGCATTAGAAATGGACATGGGGTTGCTTCTGCAGGTGTTGCCTGTGCCGTTGCCGCTTCTGATCCTTCAGCCCTCTTTCCTCTTTCCTTTTTTTGCTCTGTCGAAAATTGCGTTTGAATTAAAAGTTTTGTTTGTGGCCGAGCCGGTTTTGTTGTCTTTAGCGATTAGTCTCAGGCATGCCAGATTTTGAGCACACGATTAATCTGAATATTGTCATTTGTTGAATTGCTCAATTGAGTTTAAATCTAAAATATGGACTATTTTTAACTTAATTTAAATTTTATTTTATTATCTCTACTACAAGAAATCCCCTTGAGATCTAACCTTATCTACTTTAAGTCAATATTTTTTATCATTTTGGTAAGATTTATTTAAAAAAAAAATTAAACCTCTCACAATCAAATTTAAAGTTTTTTAGATTCTTTTTTAGATGTTTTTTAGATTCTTTTATTTTTTAGATTTCGAAATTAAAGTCGATTTAAATTTGGAACTTACACACTCCGCACTCCGTTTTTTGCAGTGTAGTCGCATTGGCCCAGTTTCGCATCTCGATTTCGAATTCAATTTGAGGTCGCACACGTGACTGACCCCAGGAGCAACAGGTTGTGGTCAAATGCAACTGTTGGCCATATAAAAACCACAATGTTCGTCGGTCACCATCATCAGTGAGTGGATAAAATGATGGGGGCAACATTAGCGCTACTTATGCTCATCGGCTTGGGCATTGTTGGTGCCCAGCCAGCGGGCTATCCAAGTGCTCGTCCACCGGCAACGTATTTGCCGGCCAAACCACCAGCGCCTGCACCACCGAAGCCCGCACCACCCAGCAACAGTTATGGGCCGCCTAAGAATGGGAATGGGAAACCTCCGCCGCCTAAGAAAAGTTACGGACCTCCAGCCAAACCACCTGCACCGCCCAAGAACAGTTACGGTCCTCCGGCCAAGCCACCTGCACCGCCCAAGAACAGTTACGGTCCTCCGGCCAAGCCACCTGCACCGCCGGCGCCACCTCAGGACAGCTATGGACCGCCGCCCAGCAATGGCAACTATGGCGGTGGAGGTGGCAATGGCGGCGGAGCTCCCGGTGCTGGTTCAGATATACCCATTATCAAACTGGAGTCCAAAATCAACCTCGACGGTTCCTACAAGGTAAAATCGTTCACAAAGTAATCCACAGATTTTAATTTCCGTTTTTATTTAAAGTACGAATATGAGACGGGCAATGGAATCAAGGCTGAGGAGATGGGAGGCCCCGAGGCTCTGAATGTTGAGGGCTCCTTCTCCTACACCAGTCCCGAGGGTCAGCCCATATCCTTAACCTACATTGCCGACGAGAATGGATTCCAGCCGCAAGGGGATCATCTGCCGACACCTCCGCCAGTCCCAATTGAGATACAGGAGCTTCTGGACCAAATCGCAGCTGGTGGTGGCTGTCATGATTGCGATGATAACGCAGCTGGTGGAGACAGCGGAGGCGGTGGCGGGGGCTATGCCTATCGCAGAAAATAGGCTCCCATCCAAGGATAACTGTCTTATAATTAGCTGTAAACTTTGCTCCCAACATGTTGTGGCCTACTTACTTATTTAAAACAAGCAAACACCAAACAAAATTAGCCTCTTCACCTGGTCTGGGTTTTGGGATTGCCACTAAATTGGCTGGGCATGCCTCACTCAAGGGCTGTTCCGGCTGCAACCCCCTCCCCATCCCCTGTTGAGCGGTTGAGCCTGTGTGACTGGCAACACATGTTTTTCGCCTTTTGTCCTGTTGATCGCATCGCATCGCGGATATTTGTTGCGGGGGGTTGATGGCATTGAAGTAATGAAAACATTAGTGTCGTAGCATATTTTGTCATACACAGGAGCGGATTCAACAAGCCTGCGGTTGGGCGCAACAGAGTTTAGGGCGCAATTGAAATGTCTGAAAGTATGTTGAGAAGCGGCACATATAGAATCAATAATAGTTGTTATAATTACAATGAAAAATTTAGTTTCAATGTATCTTAAAAGCTCACGAATGTCAAACTGAATATTTAGGTTTTTTTTAAGAAAAGAAACATATATAATTGTAAAAAATATCTATTTATACTATCATTGATGTCGAGCATAATATTTAGATATTTATAATATCATTATATTAAGTTTCTTTTCAACATTTCAATTTTTGGAGTACAGCTATTTTGGAAAAACGTCTGTCTAAGCTGCGATATGATATGACATGTAGAAAATTACGCAGATACGCACATATGTATTTGTTTAGTATTTTTGTTAAAAAGTTAAACCCAATGATTATAGTGATTACTATCTTTTCTGAAGAATTATATCTACTGAATTTTTCTGATATTTAACAAAATTATATATGTACGCCCTTGGGCGCATGCTAAACCGCATGTCGCCCGAGTTGAAAAATCACGACCCACCCTAAACCACAAATAGTGAAACGATACACACCCATATATTAAGGCATTATCAACAGGATACAACAGGGCACAGGGAGGGGAGGGTGTTACAGGGGATGCGAGGGTATTGACGAAAGCGAATGCGATTTGTACATGGTGGCATTACAATAACAATAAGAATACTACGCAACGACAACGACAACAAACGATCGTTTAATTTCAATTAAAAGCCAAAAAGGGCCAACGCCAGTTGAGGGGGGAGAGGAAGTGGGCGAGCGGAGTATGAGAGGATTAGGCATAGGAATACGCACACTTGCTACAGGGACGCTTAGCTTGGCTTAGTGCCTTAGTGCTGAGTACATGATGTTGCACTTGCCGCGCACAGTCACCACCACTGAGGCAAAGGAACGAGACCAGAACCAGGACAAGCACCAGGCAGCAGGCAGCAGTCGAATGGCGAATGGCGAAAGGGATGCCCGACCGGTCGGCTGGTTGGGATGTGTGGCAAGTGTGAGTGAGGCGGTCGCAAAGTGCGTAGCAATGTCGGCCGAGGCAGGCTGGCTGGGAATTCTTGCACTTGACGCCAGTGTTTTGACACTGCAAGCCGTAACAAATCCCAAACAACGGGGCGGGCAAGGACGCGGACACGGACGCGACAAGGGCAAGGACAAGGGCGGAAGCTGCGACGGGCAATGCGGTATAAAAGCAGCGACCGCTTTCCAATTGGAAAACAGAATCAATTCCAAGCGCGAGCGATGCACACGACAGCTCATCTGGATAGCCTCGAGTTGGATGAATCTGCTTCGAGTCCGGCACAGAAACGTTCCTCTGGCATGATCTTTCGCATTGAGCAGCTGCTGCCTGGCAGTGTTACAACAACAACAACAGCAGCAACCACAGCAGCAACAACAACAACAACACTTAGAACTGCAATGGATATGGCATCAAATACAAAGCGAATCCGTGCCAATTTACGTCCGGGTGTTTATACCGCACAATTCACGCCGAAGGACACGTGCTCCAATCCCGTGCCGACAACGGCGCTGCTCAGCTGCATGACCACGCCCACACCGAGTGACGGACACGCCCACTGCCCAGTGGCGAACGGGCAGCTGGTCGTGTCAGCATCGCTGCTCAGGCATATCAAGCTGTCGGAGGACATTTACAGCTTCAATGCGCTGTTCGAGCTGCAGGCGGGACAGTTGCGCATACGCCTCGTGCGCGACGTGGCACGCGAGGACGAGATCGTGGCCTGGTTCGGCGAGGAGCTGGTGCTGCTCATGGGCATACCATTTCTCACGCCATTGAATATACAAGGTAAGCTGCAATTAAAGTTGATATATTTATTTTTATAGTATTTATTTTTCAATATTTATTTATTTATTTTTCACTTCACTAACATTCACCTGTCTCTTTCAAATAGGAAACAATCGATACACTTGCCACCTGTGCCACCTGACCTTTGAGACGCCCCATCCGCTCAAGATTCATCTGGCCTTGAGCTGTGGCCGCAGTGTCATGGACTTGCTCTGGATGCGTCTACATTATGCCCTCAAGGCAGCCACACGATCGGCAGCCACAACCATTCCGCTGTCCCCGCCGCTGGCCACCTCCACCTCCACATCATCAGCCTCGCCCCCACGCACTTCACCACCTCCCCCGCCGCCCTCGGCGACTGCGACGCGCTTCTCCGCCTTTCGACCCATGGCATCGATGCAAGCGTTGGCATTGCCCCTGGCCAACTCGCCGCCGTCGGCGGGAACACTCTCCTACCTGCCCTCCATGTCGATGGCCGCGCCGCTGTCGTCGCATCCAATGAATGCGGCGGCACAGATCGAGGCCATTGTCAGTAATATGGGCGCCTCGAAGCAGGGCCATCTCTGCATCTACTGCGGCAAGGTCTACTCCCGCAAGTACGGCCTGAAGATTCACATTCGCACCCACACCGGATTCAAGCCACTCAAGTGCAAGTTCTGCCTGCGTCCGTTCGGTGATCCCAGCAATCTAAACAAGCACGTCCGCCTCCATCTACAAACCCAACCCAGTGGTGGCAGCGATGGGGACATCAATGTCGACGATGATCCCGAGTCGGGATTCCAGTGCCAATTGTGCCACAAGACTCTCGCCCGCGCCCGTGATCTGCAGCGGCACATGGAGACCCGGCATGGTGGTGGCACCTCAGCGCATGCAACACCCAGCTCAGCAACAACAGCAACAACAACCACGACTGGCCCTTCGATGTCCAATCAGAGCTAAAATCTTGCCCTCAATTACGAGAATTTAACGTACTTTTATACGTTCGACTGTGATAAAGAAAGATAACCAGGCCAGAAGAAGAGCTTGACTGGGAATCCGAATATGAAATATACGATTCGTAATTATAATAAAACCCAACATGTCTTTATTTTTAACTGATTCTTAGCTTTTACAGCCTTAAATTAGAGATCAAGCAATGAAACAGTTGACCTTTGACAGGAGTTTTAAATTATAGAATACAAATTCTGTTTTTTAAACAAACAAAAACGAAGAAAAATTAAGAAATGGGTAAAACAATGAATGAAAATCGGCTAAGTCTTGGCAAAGTGTTTGAAATTATTAAGAAACTTTCAAGGGGTAGGTATGAAATAAAATATAAAATTATCGAAAAATTTAATTTTAAAAAAAAAATACAAATAAAATGCAGAACAAAAATAAGATCAAGCAATAAACACAATGACATTCCGAGTGCGAATGGTTAAGTTTTGACAGAGCTATAAAAGTCTGGCATTATGAAAAAGTGTAGAGCATTTTTTTCATCTTAAAAAAAATAGTTTTTTCTTCTCCACCCAAATGAATTTAAATGCCGCATTAATCTAGAGTAAAATCTGTGATTTAAGATCCATTCTGCAATCAATAACAAAATTTTATACTTTGTTCCTAATAATATCTGATATAAATGGCAATCAAACACAAATCGGTTTATGTTTTTTATTTGTAACTTTCAATATGAATTCAAAGGTGAACGTCTTTCGGATAATTCACAAATCATATAATTAGACAATGAACGCTAATATTTTAGAACAGTTATCGCATACATTTACATAATTGCTGATATATATGTACTCCTCATGTACATATGTGAGTACATAAATACATACGAATGCTATTCATTCACATTCACTCATTTTGCTTACGAATACAGTACAAAGTGTGAAAGGACAAAGCAATCACAAGCAAATTCTTACCTAACTATTTACATACATTATATGTAAATGTATGTATATACGTGTGTTTGTGTGTGTGTGTGTAGAAAAACTATTGAGCAAAATATTTAGTGGACTTAGAAAAATATTCAAAAATACAAGATTTATAATTACGGATAGAAAATGCGACGGTAAGTTATAAATATATGTCTGTATGTATCGTATGTGTGTGTATATAATATTTTTAAATATTTAGTATATAGTTCGGAGCATAAAGTTAACTATTTAGTGAGATTATTGATTATTGAACAAAATTGTTGGTTTTTTTGTTTTCTTCGCAATTGGTTTTCATACACTTCTACAAAGTTTAAGGCACTACCTCAAGGAATTTCTATCCCAGAGTGTCCCTTGGGGATTGTTTCGATTAGTTCTGTCCGATAAAACAAACAATGAAAAGTAAGACAAATGTTTAGCAAGCGATGTGAACTAGACTTTAGTATATGTTATCAACTATGTATGTATTTGTAAGTATTAGTGTGTAGTTTTATCACTTTATTGAAATTGTTATGATTTTATTATGTATATTGGATATTTGACGATACGTTTGTGTTTTTGTTTGTATGTTTTTGTTGCTTTGTTGAAGTCTCTACTCGTTATATTATATATGTATGTATATATTTTTAGACACCGATCATAATTAGTTAAGACATTGAATTAGGAATACATACATTTAGTATATAGTACACTAACTTACTTGGGGATATTGGAATTTGAAATTTTATTGCATTGTAAAAATCGTAACATAAATTCTTACTTGAAGCACACTTGGGTTCGGTTTACTATATAATATTTACTAATTAGTTATTAGTTCTTTTTAGTACTTTTAAATCTGTTTAATTTTAACTTGATAAGCTTACAAATTAATATGTTTTCTCAATTCGCATTAACAAAATATTTATGTTATTTTTAGGTTTACATCTTAACAAAATTCATTTCAATTTCATTAGCTTGTTATAGGCATTTGTATTCTTGTTTTAAATCGTATAATGAAGTTTTGGTTTTATTACAGTTGCGTACTGATCGTTGTTGTTCCCGCTTGTTGTTCTTGTTCTTTAAGAGATAGTTTATTAAGCTTTTTCATTCATAACTACTCATTAAATGTATTAATTCACTTTTTGGTTTTCGAATGGAAACCTTTGTTTAGATAGATTTTTGTTGGATTTTATTAAGTTGGCTTAGTTGAAATACTGAACTGCTGAACACACAGACAAAATTCATTAAATTATTAAATGTTTCACTCTTAATGCTTAATGCAATTGTTAATATTAAAATGCATGCATATATTTGTAAATATATGTATGTCTGCGATCAAGGATTAATTTTTTTTTCCGTTTTTTTTTTTTTTTTAAGACTTTAATGTTCACAATTGTTGTTAGTTTGTTATTGGACGTTTGGTATTTTGCAATCTTATTAATTATAATTATAATTATTACGAATAAGTATATCTTATTTCGTATGCACTTAAACAAACTGCTTAAAGCTGCGCACAAGACTTTGTCTACAGTTTTGTCAAATTTCAAATTAATTATTTGTATTTGTTTTTGAATTTAATTTTAGTCAATCAGCTTAAAGGTAATACTTCAAGTGCCCAAGTTGAATGCTTGCTTAATATATAAAAGACACACAGTATGTAAGACTACATATCTACTTACCAATACATATACATATGCATATGGTGTATGGTTAAATGGTTTACAACAAATTTTTATACGTATGTTAACCCTTTCGCGATTGAATTCGACAGTTTTCATTGAAATTTACAATGCATTAGGTAAGGCATTTTGCACAAGGGAAGGATTCGGTTGTTGTTGGATATTAAACAAACATATCATATATTTGGGGAAGACAACACAGGGAAATATTATTATGTTTGCTATATATATTATTAAATTGAGTATTTTATTTAATGCTAGATCAATTGAACTGCAAGCTAAATCGTTAATTGCATTGAACCAATCTCTGATAAGTGAGGACTTAGCTATTCCGTATGCCGATTCCTTTTCAATGTAGGACATTATTGCAGTAATTATTGCTGTTTGTTCTAGTGTATAATTATTTTATGGTGTGCTTGTGTCTGTGTGTGTGTGTGTTTTTGAATGTGCCAGCAACAAAAATTGATTTTTCTTTTTCCTTGGTTAAAGTTATATTTCACAATGTGTTTAACTTAAATCTGTGTTTCTTGTTTTGTTTAGTTTTGTTTTTCATTTTTATCAAATACCCTGCAACTTCATTTAATTATCACAGTTTACATCAGAGATAGTTTAAACATTCTTTTACGTTTCATTTACATATTTTTGCAAAAATAAAAGCAAGCGATTTGAAGTTTGTGCAAGCATTTGTATGTTTTTTTTTTTCTTTGTTTTGGTTAGAGCATACATACTATACATTCTCATGCCAAGCCTTTATTTTGAAACAAGACCTGAAACTTACGACTAAGCTTTAACATACATTTTTGTTTTTTTATTATTATTATTATTTTAATATTAAATCCCCATGCGCTTGTCTACTACGAATCTCTCCTTTATATCATTTGACAGTGGGATTTATGTGTGTTAATGTCTTGTGTGTTTTATCGTGGGATATATATAAAAAAAGGAATTCGCGGCCTAACGGTTGAGCTGATATGTTGCGTCCTCAACTATTGACCTTTCATTGGTTTTGTGTATTTAAATTAATTGATATTATGAAAATGGTATGCAATAAAATTGTGTAAAATAAACGTCAATTTAACTTTTTTAAGTAGTTTTGTTTTTATTGTTTAAACGTAAATATAATTGTAATTATTTGGAAGCAAAAGATGGCATAATTGTTTATCATTTCGTTTTAACACAAACATTCTTTCAGGCGACAAATTTAAATAAATCAAACGCAACAACAACAAAGCTCTTTAAAATTACACAAAATATATATAATTATATGATACGATTAAAATGTCTTCTTGGAAAGTCTAAATGATTTGCATATTTTGTATCGATTAAAAAAGTATAAAAAGGATATAGTTTATGCGATTCATATATAAATATGATTTATGCTCAGATTATCCGTGTCGTGGCAAAAATGCTTGCTGTTGTCGTTTTTTCTCTTTTGTTTTGTTTTTTTTTTTAGTTCTCAGTTTTGTACTTTCGACGTTGAATACATTTTTTGGTGAAACTCAATTGGTTGAACAAAAGAATAATAAGGGGCATAGTATAAATACATATACTAATTGTGCTTGCAGCATATGTGTGTGACGTGTGTGTGTGTGTATACATGTATGTGTATGCTTGTGGTAAGATTTTAGTGATCTTTTGGTTTTTTTTAAAAAAATACATACAATAAATACAAGAGTCCAATTAAATATTACAAAAAAAAAAGAATAAACGTATAGTACATCAGTATGCTCAGATCAAGTTATGAACAATTACAAAATTTATTTGTTGTTACTTTTAGTAATGCTCATTTCTTGTCTAACACATTGAGAGTATTGTAGAATTGTAGAAGAAACTAGATAAAGATACAAAAACAAATTACAGCTTATTTTAATAAATAGGAAATTGGCAATACGACGTGCGAGGAATTGTAGGAATGAATAACATACTTTCCAATTCATCATCAATATCTTTATCCTTTTACTATTAGTTTTTGTTTTTCTCATTTTTGATTTGGGCGGGCTCGGGATTTACAAATACACAAATCGTTTGTTGTACTATGCAAACTATGTGTATATATTATATATATATATAGGCATCGATGCTATATAGTATGTACGTATAGTAGTAGTATTTAGTGTAGTGTTGTGTATATATATTCAATTAGGCATGTAAATATGTATGCATGATTATGTATAAGAGATGACCAAAGAGCAAATCAAAGGCTTTTATGTTTACAACTTTTCGACATATTTTACGCTATACAAATTGCAATTGCTGAAGTGGTATTTGTATGTATGTGTGTGTGTGTGTGTGCGGGTGTCGGCACATTTATGTGGTCGTTGTTGCATTTTCAGCAATGGTTTTTGCAGCCGCTACGTTTATACAATCAGACTTCTGCGGCTGATGCTGTTCCTGCTCCGATCCCGTCGTGATGTTGCTATCGTCGCAAGCGTCGTTGCTGCTGCTGTTGTCGTTGGCATGGTTGCTGAAATTAAATAATGTGTCTTTATAATCTTTACTTATATTTTTAAATTAGTTTTCTTACAGTTCATTAACTTTGCTGGGTCCATTTGAAATTGGCGCAGACTGTTGATCCGTAGACGTGGTATTGCCACCTAGTGGCTTGGTCCACATACCCTCATCATCCTCGTAGTCATCCTCGCCAGCCAGCAACACCGACTGCAACCTGCTGACAATGGACGTGGCTGCGGAAGCCGTTGTTGCACCAGTGTCGGCATCGTTTAGTTCGATAAATTTATCGCTGATAGCTTTCTCCACATTGGCATTGTTATCGTACTCAGCCTGCTGATCGTCTTTCTTGGTTGCAGTCATAGACACATCGTCTTCGTTATGCGCTGGTTGCTCCACATCGCTGTTGATCCTCGGTGACAGCTCAGTTGCCTCAGTTGATTGTGATGCTTCGCTAATGGTTGGTGGCTGTGTCTGCGGCATTCCTAAATCACTGCCAAAGGTGCTGAAGTGAGCATCGAAATCGGCAAAGTTGTCACTGTTGCTGAATTCCGTCCCCCAGTTACCGCTACTGGGATTAGCAGAGCTGGTTTCTGTGGCGGCGCCCGTAATATCATATACGTCCATGTCCCAGGGATCAGCAGCCAGATTGTTTAATGTGATGGAATTCTTGGTAAACATGCCATGACCATGACCATCGCCACTGCTGCCACCGTGCTCATCGTCGTCATCATCATCATCGTCGATATTCTGGCCAAATTGAAACAGATACTGATCGTTGTCCATTGTAAACACAATATCCTGCAGAGTGTTATCCAAATCGCTGTAAGAAACATTGCTGTGCGATGGCGTGCCAATGTCCCATGTATTCTCGCCCAGAAAATCCTTCGAGCCAGAATTGTACTCATTGTCCTCGTGCGGATTGCAGTTGGCCAATAGTTTACTCTGCTGCGACACCGCCTTCGTAAATTCACCTTCCTCAGCGTCAATCAGCGATTGCCAGAGCTTCAGCTCTGACTCATCCACAAAATTAGATTCAATCAAGGCAGCGATATGTTCAGATTCTGATATACAATTCGTAATATGTCTTAGAATTTTGATGAGGTGGCCCATATAGCCGAGTCGGCGACCCTTTTCGACAGATCTGCGTGAATGTCAAAGTGATATAAACTCATATATTTATACATATCTGGGAATGAAGCTGTTTACTTACTGCGCTTCTGTATTGTGACGCCAGTAATTGACCAATTTAGATACCAGCTGGCAATTGACAATCAGCTGCAAAAGACGTACAAGTCGAGATTTTAATATAAAATAGGATTTTCTATTCTTAATAAATATGTATCTGATAAAATAACGATTTTCATTCCAGATAAAGTAAAATAATATTTAAAAAAAAAGTATGAATTAGATTCTTGTCCATACCTTTTAAATTTCGATAAGAATTACTAATCAACTAGATTATTTTTGGAAATAATCGTAGTGAAAAATTTGTGATTATTTAATGATTACGATAATAAAAAATCAAAAATAATCTAAATTTATTACAAAAATAATAATCAGAAATAATAAAAGATAAAATCGATTTTTTGGTTATTCGGATTATTTTTCATTATTTTTAATATTTCTGATTTTTTATGACAATTTAGTAAAAATCAAATTACATATTTTTAATTTACACAATCAAAGTAGCCAAAGCTTTTGATTATAGTTGCTTTTAATGCTTTGGCTACTTTTATTGTGAAAATTTAAAATAATTTGATTTTTACTAAATAGTCATAAAAAATCAGAAATATTTAAAATAATCAGAAATAATGAGAAAAAAATCAAAAATAATCCGAATACCCAAAAATAATTTTTTCATTATTTTTGATTAGTTCTGATTATTTTCGAATTATTGTTATTATTTTAGATTATTTCTGATTTTTAATAATCGTAATTATTAAATGGGCAAAAACGAAAATAATCGTAATTTAATCATTAGTTCGACTTTTAAACAAAAATAATCTTATTATTAATGATTGTGATTACTAATCATTATTTAACAGGCATGTTCTTGTCCAAACTGAACTTCTAAGCCTAACTTTAGTCTAATTATTATTTTAGTTTTTGTCGCAATACTCACATATGTTTGCATCTCTGTGGGCGGGTTATTAATTGGCGTCTTGGTCTTGTCAAGATCATTTTGAGCTGGCTGCGCATCCGTCGTCGCCTTTGGCTCTGATTGAGCATCAACATCAGCAACAGCATCAGGAGCAGGAGCAGGAGCAGCAATAGTCGCCTCAGCGTCATCAGTTGTTTCGCTCTTAATGTGATTCTCCTGGGCGGCGTCTGCATCAACTGCATCCGTTGCATTTACATTCTCATTCTCATTTTGGTCTTCAGTGACAGATGCTTCTGGCTGAGCCGACGCAGATTCCAAATCGATATTTGTATTTGGGGTTTGTTCATCCTTGCCGCCCTCAGCGCGCTTAACATCGTTTAAGGCATTTTTTGTCTCGACCTCAGCCGAGATCGGAGCAAAAGTGTCCACGCCCTTCATTATGCAGTTGAATAAGTAATCATCCTGGAATATATCCGTGCAGTCGGTTGACGTGGTGTGGTTCGACAGCTCATTGTAGAAGACCATGTGCAGTGCCTTTTCCAGCTCACTGTGCAGAAAATTATTCCAGCAGTATTCCTTGAAATAGTCGAGCAGTAAACCAAAATAGTCCGTAGCACAGATACTAATAGAATATTTAAATGATTATCAGAGGAAGTCTCTTGGAATTGACTATTAAAGGAACTTACGCCTGGTGAATGGTCTCGTGCTTCGTCTCCAGCAATGCGGTAAAGACGCGACACACCTGCAACCGCGTCTTGCCAAACGGTGGCGACAGCACCGCCGCAGTGGTCTCCAAGTCCGGTTTCTGCAAGCATTTAACGACTTAATGAGTTCAGATATCAATAGCAGGAAGAGTCAACAACTAACCGCTGGTGGATTCTTGAGCACATGTACAAATTCCTGAAGGCGTGGCGCAATTACTGTGATCACAGTCTCCTGCACCTCCAAATGAAATTCACGCTCCCGCTTCTGTAACAAACGCTGGCGATCCGAGTTTGGCTCATCACTGGAGAACAAGGAGAAAAGCATTGTCAATCACAATTGGGGGTGGAAACCATTTACAAATGTGACTCACGTGAATGTTATGGGTTTGATAAGCGTAAGTACAACCGATATTCCTGATAAGATGGCGCTCTCTAGAGCGTTTGGTTCCAAAATCACATTTAACAAGGCTTCTATTGTCTGTACGGATTCAATGTTTCGCAATATGGGATTGGAGCCATCAAAGGCTGGCTCAAATGAATCGTTCTCCTGCTCGGTTTGCCGCATTAGACGACCTTGGTTAATAAGATCACAGAAAAAGTCCGCAACATTTGCATGTTTATCGGTTTCTTGAGGATTACGCATTATTGCAATCAGTCTCTCTACAATTTTATCTTCAGTTAGCCACTGTAAAAACAATAATAATACAAATTAGTAGTTGGATAAGAGATAAATTACGATCTTATAGCTTGGACATGTTCCGGTTTTTAAGTTTTGTGAACCTGAACAGACCTTAGTTTAAATAATAAAATATGTATTTAATTGAAATGCTTTTTACTTCGTATAGGTTGCGCTTCAGTTGACCGCCATCGATGTCCTTCATCATTTGCATTATTAAATCAGGTATGACCGGTGTGTCGAAGTGGTTGCAAATGAAATCCAAAAATGTCTTCTGCGATTTAATATACTCCAAAAGTTGTAGGCACATTTGTTGATACAAAAACCAATCTTGTTCAGGCTTTTTGGTAAAGAGCATGCTAAACGTTTTGCTAAAAAACGACGATAGCAATGGATTCAACGGTGGTTTCTTCTCCAGATATGAGTACAGCAGCTGCAGCGTCTCCGCATCCGACAGTAGCTTCTCATCTAGGGACGGCAGGCCGCTGTGCGGTATTAAAAATCAATGAAATACAAATAATACAAATGTATATTTTACAGGTGACTTGTTGCAAGGGGTTCAAGGGGGAGGGGTAGGGGGAGTTGCTTCACTTACAGTGTAAGTATCTCACATGCCATGTTTGCATAGCGAAAACGCTGCGCCATGGGAACATCCTCGGCGGGTTCCGTAGTGATCAGCTCGACAAGTCGCCGTATGACTTCGGGCCGTGTTAAATAGTTGACGAGGTTCTTCTTTAGCGTTTTGCATTCCTGTAGTATATCCTCCTCGTCGAGAAATTCCTCAATCGTGGAGTTCTGTGGATACACATTTGTCGCAATAATTCAAGTTATCTTTCTGCTGAACACACACACACACACACACATAACAGATCGCGAATAATACAAATATACCAACCTCCCTCTCCAGCAGCGCCTCTATGTTGGCTGAGGGCGCATAACCCTTGTCCCAAAACATTTTTCGCACGTACGTCTTGGCGGTGACACTTTCGGGCTTGGGGATAAGAAATTGGCAGCAAGCTTGCTTTGTTTAGCTTGTTGTGTATATAGTTGCACTGATTTCCAGCTATTTCGATGCACAGCACTGCTGTATTTTTGCACTTTTACAACGATTTTAATAATTTTTCACCCAAAAATTGCGTTGCCACGCTGATGTAAAAAGGGTACTGTTATGCTCAAAATGGTTATGTTTAACTCAATATGGTAACAGCCAGTGCTCGAAATGGCATAAATAGAGTTAAAATCGGTTTATGCGCATAGCATTTCTGTTAAATAGTTTGTGATAAACGCAAATGGTCAATATGTTGTAAATGATTTTTATAGCTGCAATTTATGTTTATATAATTACAAAATAAAACGACAATTTAATTATAGCACACTGCTATCACGTAATTTACAAGTCTGCTGTGAACAATTGAATTTGTTTATGTTGTAATAAAAACTTTATTCAGTATTTTCGCCAGTATATTTGGTATTTTTGTGCTTAGTGCCTGCGGTCACATTGAATATGCGGCAGTGTCCATGAAGCAATAACATAAGGAGGTCTCGTCGACTTTTGTACCTTCACGTACAGCGAAGTGCTCTCTATCCCTTTCTCTCGCGCTGATTATCAGTATAGTCAAGGGACAGCTTTTTGCCGACCAGACCTCCTTATACTTATTGCTTCATGGCAGTGTCAATGCAATAAATTGTCAATGTCGCTTGCCTATTTACGATTCTGGCAATTTGCCAGCGCAATTCCCAAATTATTAGTTAGATGTTTTCGTTCCGGCTGCGAGCATCACCCACACCACGATGTACACGGTGCGATCTGAGATCTACAGTGAGACCAACTATCAGCCCGTGAGCGGTGAAAACGGTCACATTGTGTCCCAGTTCCGTTTCCGTTATCCTCCCGCTCCGGGTGAGAATGAAGTCGCCGCTGCCGTGGACAGCGATGGTGACCTGGACGTGCAGCGCCCGCGACACGGCACCATCGAACTCGAGCATTCCGGGGCCACAGAAATAAAGCTGGTCGGTCTGCAGGTTTGGCGCGGTGCGCTGCTCCTGGCGGATTACTTGTTCGCGCAGCGGAAGGAGCTCGGCGGGAAGACGATCTTGGAGCTGGGCGCTGGCGTCGGGCTCTCGAGCATCGCGGCCGCCATTCACGGCAGTGGTCAGGTCTACTGCACGGACGTGAATCTGGGCAACATTCTGGAGCTGATCCGCGGCAATGTCCAGCGCAATGCTCGGCTGCTCCAAGGTCGCGTGTCGGTCTTAGAATACGACTTTATGGCCCCCAAGTCGCAGCTGTCGGCGGAGTTAATGGAGGCCATCGATGCCAGCGATGTCATCATGGCAGCTGACGTCATCTACGACGACGCCCTGACCGACGCCTTCGTCGCCGTCGTCGAGCACATCTTCGCCAGGGCCAAGGCGGCGGGCAGGCCCAAGTGCATCTACATGGCGCTGGAGAAGCGCTACGTCTTCACGCTGGAGGACTGCGACTCGGTGGCGCCCATGTACGAGCACTTCCTCCGCCGGACGGCGCACAAGCCGTGGATCATCGACAACCTCCCGCTGGACTTTCCCCAGTACTTCGAGTACGAGCGTTGTCCACAGCTCATTCTGGTGCGGATCAAGAGTCGTTGACTTGATTTTGTTAAATAAACATAAACATTGTACATTAGTTTGTTATTACATTTGCTCTGTGCCCCCGACCAAGGTGGATTTATACATGGTCATGTATTCGCTCTCTCTCGGGGCGAATCTGTCAAACAGAGTCTGACGTGAGAGAGATGACAGAGATAGATGTATAGAAAAATAGTTTTGTTTGCTTTTCTATACTCTTCCCTGATTTTCGTTTTGTGCGCTGTGCAATATATAAAATGAAAATAAAATGCAATGGCATTTTTGTCTTGTTGTTGTTCCTGTAATGACCCGAAGGTCACCACTTAATTAATTGCGATTATGGAGATCTGTTAAGCTCCTGTTAGCGGTCAGCATCGACGCTGTTATCCCTGTTGCTCTCTTTGTGGAAGCTGCTCACCGGTGCATGCTCCCACACAAGATGTATTTACTATTAGGTGACGTTGTCACCACAGCTGCTCTCTTTCGAGGATACAAACATTTGACAGTATGCCTGCAAACGTTGTCGAAAGAGGTTGTGTATCGCATGTTTTTTTATTGTCTTCTTCTTTACGAATAAACTCGTAACAAAAAAAAAATGAAAAAAATAAGCTGATAATATTGTTTTTGGAATGCATAAAAATATTATAAACTTTTTTGAATTATTTCGTTTTATTTATTTTGCGACAACATTTTCTTTTCTGTCAGCTGAAACAATAACAAACGAAGAGTTCAGAGTTCTCTCTGAAAGCGGAGAGGTGAAAAAATGATTGTATCCTCCCCACATCGAACGACGTCACCTCTATAGTAAATACACCTTGCGCTTACTACGATGTTTGCTTTCGCAATGACGTTTGCGCCCCGAAAAAGAGAGCAGGTCAAACGAATACATCACCAGGTATAAATTCATCTTGACTTGAGTTTGTTAAATAAACATTGTACATTAATTTATTATTACATTTGTTCTCTGCCCCCGACTTGATCTCTCTTGATCTCTACAAGCTAATGTCATTGTACTATAATTAAAACCTGAACCCATTCAACTGTCGCCCCGTCACAAGTCCTGCATCGCCAGGATGATGTTCTCCAGCGCCTGTCGCGCGTCCGTGTCCGGGAAGTGCTGCAGGACGCCCAGGGCCGCCTCCGTGTGCTTGCGCTGCAGCGCCTTGGTCTTGGCCAGCGCCGGTCCGGCCACGATGGCCTTGTGGATCTTGTCGTAGTCAATGAGCTCCACGGATTTCTTGCCCGGCTCCAGCAGTGCGTACATGTCGGGATCATGCTCCAGATGGAACAGAACCGGTGCACTGACCAGGCTGAAGGTAGCGTCCAGGGGCAGGGTGGGACTCTGGAAGGACTCGGCATCGAGGCAGGCTTGCCAGGCCAGGGCCAGATGCTTGCCGAACCGGTAGGCGTGGCGCTGCATCTGCTCGCTCTGGCCGGCCAGCTTGAGCGACGCCTGGCAGGATTTGCCCAGCAGGCTGCCGGCGTTGAGGATGTTGCGGCACTCCCACTCCTGCTCGGGATTGCCCAGCACCTGGGCGATGGGCATGGGCGCCATCACGTCGTGCTCGTTGAAGTCGACGCCCACGGCGAGCGAGGGACGCTGGAAGGTGCCCGGCTTGAAGGGCAGCGGATTGTTCTGCTCGTCGCGCTCCCCGATGAACTCCGACTCGGAGAAGTCGCGCACGGCGGACGAGATGAGCTCGACGACCTCCTGGTTGCGCAGGTTGGCCAGCTCGGCGCTGGAGTGGCCCAGCAGATAGTCGCCCGTCAGCAGGCCAATCTTGTTGCCGAAGGACATGTCGTCGAAGGTGGTCACATCCTGTCCAGCCTGAGTGCCCGATTGCAGATTAACCACGCTCTAAATGGAAATGGACACACTTGGAAAAAGGGATTCATAGAGGAGTATGTGGACATACTCACATTGTGCACCAGGTGGGAGATGCGTATCATCTCCGTGACCTCGGCCAGGGCACGCTGGGAGTGGAGGACGCCCGCGCTCTTGTCCTGCTCCACATCCGGGATGCTGGCCGCATGTCCGCCCGCCTTGGACACCAGCAGCACGATCAATCCCCAGGCCTGCATGGTGTTCTTGCCATTGTACAAGAGATGTCTGGCGGGGATTGAGATTAGCAGGAATACATTTAACTATAAAATTCCACTACTCACTTGGCCGTCTTCATCAGGGGATGGGCGCTGCCCACCAGCTTGCGCAGGTGCAGCGCCACATTGGCGATCTCGTCGCTGAGCAGCCAGCGCAGGCTGAGGAACGAGGTGGGATAGCCCACGATGCGCTCCGCCTCGCTGACGGCCCGATTCCAGTCGTGCTTCGGCGGCGGCGTTGCCTGCTTGCTGCTCACTGTCGACGTTGCTGTAAAGCGATGTTGCTGTTGTTGTTGCTGCTGTAATTTGGTGAAAGTTGGCAACACTCGCTGGAGACATTGCAGCTGTTGTTGTTGTTGTTGTTGCAGCATCCTGTGCCGCACAAACTGTTGCATAATCCGCGAACTGGTTCGTTGCATCTTTAAATTGATTTAAAATTCAACTTTATGCTTAATTACACTTTCAATCAGATCATAGAAATTCCAATTGCACTTTAAAAATTCCACACTTTCTGCTGTTGCTGCTGCTGCTGCCGTTGTTGCTGCTGCTCTGTGGCAAACTGACGAAAAGTGAAATCACAGTTTTGACTCGGGCGTAACTTCTTCGCTGTTGTTGTTGTTGTTTTCGTTGCTACTGCTGCTGCTTCTTCGCTAGCGGCCCACTTTTACAATTGGCTTTGGCGGGCGCCGCAACCGTTTTGTTTGTTTGCTCTTGACGGGGAAACAGGTTTTCGTGTGGTCGCCCACTTCCTCCGCGCCCGCAAGCATTTTTGCTCCGCTAAATTGTTTTTGCTTTATTTACATTCGTATAGAAAAACAGCTGAGCGGTGGTGTTGGCTAATTCATGAGTGAGTGAACAAAAAATAAAATGAGCTAGTGAACTAGTAAGAGATGTATCGATAACATTGATAACAGCGCGGGTGTAATCGATTTTTAAATACTTCAGAAGATATCAATACACATACAGTATTTAATCAATTATTTTGCGTTTGCCAACTTAAGTATTTTAAAATGCAAAAGTTCAGTATTTTCCATAAACAGCGTAATATCGAGATCCCGCAAATACAAAATTCGTAGCATACTTTGAAATTTGCCTGCTTATCAGTGGAATAAATAAAAACTTATCAATTGTCAAGGCTTATTGATAAACATGCAAGCATACTTATGTATGTTTTATCAGCATGCAAAAGGCCAACTGTTGTTGAGTTTCACATTTTTCAGTTATTTGCAGTCAACTGAACGCGTGTCACTTTTCGGGCTTAAAAATGCACAACCAAGTGAAGTAAATGCAAGTGTAAGGGAATTGTTATCAATCGCAGGTTGAAAGCCAAAAGAAGCAGTTGAAATTTGAATTCTAAGCAAGGCGCATGTGTTAATTGTGACAACGCCATGAATGAACATGTTTGTGCATTGAGCACACGCACCCTTCATTTTGCTCGCCCACTCTCACTCTCTCGCTCTCGCTCTCCCTCTCTTGGTTTTGTTCTCTCGCAACATAACGGTGTATGCGTGGAAAAACTGCTACAACGGTATTCAAATCGCAATCGATAAGTACGCAAAGAACAGCGTGAAAAACGCTGCGTGAAAAAGGGAAAATTGCACACCAATTGGATAAATAAAATAATTTTCTACTAAAGTGTTTGGTAGCCAACTCGCAACAACAACAAAGCATGTCCAAAAAAAGTGTTAGAACATGAAATTTATTAAAATCGTAGTGCTCGGAAAAGCAAGGAACATTTGAACGAGCTTTGCTTGAATAGAAATCGATACGAGCGAAAAGGGCAAAGTGGCCAGGGAGGACTGGAGTCGTGGGCTGCTCCAGTGAAAGTTTTCATCAATTTTGTCGCATCATTTATTGATTATCTAAACTTACAGTGGCTTAATGAAATGATTTTCCATATTCACACACGCTTTTATTACATAAGTTTTGCTTGGTAACTATTCATTAACTATAAGCTTTTTCACCACCCACTTGTGCCCCCCGCCCCGCCCACCATCTTACATTTTCAGCTGCTTGAGGTAATGTAAAGACATTTGATTGGAGCCCGAGAACAACAAACAAACAAACCGCTTCTGCTTGATAGAAAGAACTGTGCCCAATTTTGTGCTAGTAGCAAAGCTATCAGAATGCAGCCGCCTCCACGCAAGGTAAAAATCCAACTCAAGACTTTTTTTTACAGTGTGTCAAGTAATTCTTTTATCAAAAAAACACATTTTTTTTATTTAAAAAATCGTTGAACCCAATATAAATTTCTTGGTAATTTATTTTTCTATGAAAAAAGAAACATGATTTTTTTTGTCTTCTTAAATCAGTTACAAAAAAATTTATAAAAAAAAAATATTTTTAAAAAATTTGACACTTATTTATTTATTTTTATTTATTTATTTTTATTTATTTATCTTTATTTATTTATTTATTTTTATTTATTTATTTTTTTCTTTACAGGGATTCCATGCACTACAAGTATAACCTTATTAATTTTTATTTAGTATAACCCTTATAATTTTACAATTATTTAATTTACTTAAATTTTTAATTAATTTTGATTTAATTAATAATTACTTAAACTAATGTCTGCAGATGTTGTTTAAGCTTAATATTAAATTGCGATTTAATTTGATTTTAAAATGTAATTTAACTCAAATTTAAAAACAGAAAAATAATTATTAAAACATTATTTTAAGTTGGATTCATTAAAGATTAAGGATTCTTTTTATTTTACTTTATGTTATATTTTTAAAAACTTAAAAGCAATTTAATTTGTTTTGCATAAATTTGAAACAAATTTTAAACTAGCGGCCTGGATTTACTTCTATGTATATAAGATTTATAGATTTGCATCTATCATTTATAATTACTCTTACATCATATTAATCCACTTTCTCATGCAGGGTAACTATGTGAAATTCCTGAAGAATTTGCACACGGAGCAGGTGGCCAAGTTGCAGCTGAAGAATCAACATGAGTGCGATCTGCTGGAGGATATACGCCAGTTCACCATCAAGCGATCGGCCATTGAGAAATCGTATAGTGAAAATCTGCTCAAGATCTCGTCGCAGTATCTCAACAAGAAGATCCCAAACATACCCGATATCAAAATGGATGGCATGGAGGAACGCTGGTAAGTGTTTCAGTTTAATTACTGTTTATCTTTTGAATCCTTTCATCATTTTAAATCTTATTATTGAATAGGAATATGTGGAGCGTTTGGCGCACCGTGCTTGAGGAGAATGAGAAATTGGCGCGTGCTCGGCTTGCCGCCATCGAGGTGTTCCAGCAACAGATTGCCGATGAGGCCAAGGTGCTCCGGGATTACAAGCTGGCCATTGCCAAGCGATCGCTCTCTGGAATTGTCAACGTGCAGAAGGAGCTCCATTTAAGCGTGGGCGATGTCGACAAGACCAAAAAATCGTACTTCGATGAGGAGCACTGTGCCCACGATGTGCGCGACAAGGCCAAAGATATTGAAGAGAAGTTGAAGAAGAAGAAGGGCTCCTTCTTCCAGTCCATCACGTCATTGCAAAAGAACAGCGCCCGAGTCACTTCTCGAAAGGAACTGCTGGAGGAGAAGTCTTCCGGTGCCCGGAATGATTATATACTCAGTCTAGCTGCTGCCAATGCGCATCAGAATCGTTACTTTACCGTCGATCTACAGACCACGATGACCACCATGGAGAACTATGTCTTTGAGCGCGTCGCCGAGTACCTGATGCTAATGGGGTGAGTTTTGTGTTAAGCACATACTCTTTTCAACTAGTCACGCTCACAGTGACAGCACTGTACCGATTACTGACTGCTACTTTTCGCTTTTTTTTAAACCTCACACTCACAGAGACAGCCCTGTACCGATTTCTGACTGCTACTTATTTTTTTTACTACTCACACTCACAGAGACACCGCTGTAACTGATTTCATGCTATTAATCTGCTCTTCTATGTAAAGTCATAGAGACATCACTGTAGTTAATTCTTTACTGTGACTCTTCTCGTTTGAACTATTCACTCTTACAGAGACATTGAACAAAATTCATTTTTTATAACTATACACATTGACAAAGACATCACTGTCCTGTGTATTTCTGCATTTTTCTTATATTAAAGAAAGACACAATCATGATTCCCACATTATCTAGATCAGCGGTGGGCACGCAGTGGCTCCGGGAGCAGCGGCTGCTTCCAGCTTTATTTCTGTCTATTCGACGCCTTGATATCGGACACAAAACTCGCAAGCAAGCTAATAACAACAACATAGGAGCAGCTTGACATTGCAATTTAAAATTTATGACCGTCATAAAAAAGTTGTTGTTGTTGTAGTTCTTGTTGTCGTACTCCCGACTTAAGATTTTGTGCCCACCGCTGATCTAGATTCTAGAAGAATAGTAAATCTAGACTTCTAGGTCTTACCGTTTGAGCTCCGCAATGATTAGTTGTCAAATTCTTCAAGCTGGAAAGAGAGTTTTATAATCATACTTTGTATTTCACAATCATATTTTATAGACGCACGGAGCTGCTCACTTGCTCGGCCACGCAGAACAGCTTTGGCAAGATCAGGGATCAGGCGCAGCAGCTGACGCGGGAATACAATCTGCAGTGCTGCTACCTGTTCTATCCGGTGCTGAAGCAGCACATCCAGTACGACTTTGAGGCTTGCGACAATGATCCGGTGCGCAAGGTGACCACTGAGCACGATTCAGCGACCGAGACGCTGACCAAGGAGGCGAAGAATTTGGCTGGACGAGTGGTTAAGGAGAACGCATCGATACGGGAGCATGCCAAGAAATTGGCATTGTGTCAATCGATGCGGGACGCGGGACAGCGCTCAGATCCCAATGATCCCAATGGACCCGATTTAGATACCAAAATCGATGAGTTCCGCGATCAAATCCGTCGCTCCGAGACGGAAAAGGCCAAGGCGGAGGCGTGTCTGCAGTGTCTGCGCGACGGCGGCATCAATGTCGACGAATGGGTTCAGGAGGCAGAGATTATGGGTGTGCAGGAATTGACGCGCTCGGCTAGCTCCATTTCCATGCGCACCGATGCATCCGGTCAGGGTGAAAATCCCAGCTCCGATTCATTCTACGACAGTGACAAGGAGGAGGCGGCTGGTGCCGCTGCCGCTACCACTTCCAAGCCCAAACAGGAGCAGCAACTGTCGCGGGATCGAACCTTCAGTGACAGCGAGGACGAGCCTGAGGAGCGGGAACGTGTCCAGCCTTCGGCTGCGGCACCTGTGCCCATGATGACTGCCAGTGGCGGTTGGGAAGATCCCACTGAGGTGAATTGGGAAGAGGAAGAGGACAAGGACGAGCCCATTGTGCCCGAGCCCAAGGAGGCAATCTTCAAGTGCACAGCGCTCTACAGCTACACGGTGAGTAAACAATTGGACACTTATGTATTTCACCCAGAACAAATGGAATCTCTCCACGTTTGCAGGCACAAAATCCCGATGAGCTGACCATCGTTGAGAATGAGCAGTTGGAGGTCGTGGGCGAGGGCGACGGAGATGGTTGGCTGCGTGCCCGCAATTATCGCGGCGAGGAAGGCTACGTGCCCCACAATTATCTGGACATTGAGCAGGATGCCGCTGGTGGCGCCTTTAATGGTAGTTCCGGCAATCAATTGCGCTCGCAAATCTCATTCTCATCGGTCGATTATACTGTTGACAACGAGGATCAAACGGTGGACTCGATGCAATCGCCCGACCAGGTATCTGTCATAATGGCACCGCAGAAGCGCATCAAATCCGATGTCGAGTGGTGCATTGCGCTCTACGACTACGATGCGACCGCCGAGGATGAGCTGACCTTTGAGGAGGGCGACAAGATCAAGATCATTACCAAAACGGCCCACGGAGTCGACGATGGCTGGTGGGAGGGTGAGCTGGATGGCAAATTTGGCAATTTCCCATCGCTGGTCGTCGAGGAGTGCGATGAGATGGGCGAGCTGCTCAGCGATGGAGGCGACGAGTCACCGCCACCGATGGAACCGCCCAACTTTGCATTGCCGCCGGCACCCGCATTGCCGCCAGAGTACGCCCATGAATTGACCGACATCACGGAGGATATGTTCGCCTCTCAGGACACGGCAGGTGAGTGGCCACAAAGTCGAGATCTCAAGATGTATTTTAGTTGAAATCTATATCTTTTCTCGTCGTGCTGCAGATGAGGATAGAGATAGCGGTTATATACCAAACGGCGCTGCAGTTCCCAGCATGCCTCCGCCAGGTAATTAAGCTGCCCCTCCAAATTCTCTGGTGGCACACAGACACCTTTCTCTCTCTCTCTCTACTCTTTTTCAATACCTCACGAACTCAACTCTACTTATATTTCACACAATATCGTTTCCTATAGTACAAATCTGTTTTTATTTCAAAATCAAAAAGTATTGTTATACCTGCTTCTATATTCTCTAGAGGTACCCAAACTTATTCTTCAAATGCAGCTCGTCTAACTACTCGTACTAACCACTACCAAATACTTGTACCACCACCACAACCATCACTGTAACTATTCTCCATCACTCTCTCTCGCTGTATCTCTCAATCTTTAAATGTGCTATCTACATCGATCCAAAATCAAACACCTAACCAAAACTACTATAACTATAAAATGTCTTAAGAAAGTGCCAAAGGAAAGAACTTAACTTCAATTTTTTACAGTGTTCTTTAGGCTTAACAACGTGTCTCCTCTGTGTGTGTGTGTGTGTTGGTTTATTGGTGTTACCTGCTATGCCAATGTCTACGATTCCATTTTGAAGCTTCTCTTAAGTTTTATTCTTCTTAATTTTTTTTTGTAATATACTTAAATTTATAATTCTATTCAATATCGTATGCTGCAAATCGCATTCTAATTATCTAATTCAGCGGTGGGCACGAAACCTGAATTCGAAACACACAACAATAACAACTACAACAGTAGGCAGAAAAATTATTGTGTGCAGTCACTGCTCCCGGAGCCACTGCGTGCCCACCGCTGATCTAATTACTTGCTTTACTTTTTGAATCAATGTAAGCATTTCTTTAATGTTTCTAAAATCCAAAACTTTATTGTTACTTAAATGGTTTTTGACTTAAATCAACTGTTGCCTGTTTTCAACTTCTTTCCCAAACTTCTAAATATATAAATTAACTAATTATACTTACATATGTACTTCTGAAGGCTTAAATAACTTGACTTTTACCTGATATTACTTGCAATATTAAAACTTTTAAAGAGTCTGATCTCTAAAAAAGTTAAATCATTTTATTGTATATAGTATATAACAGAATCAAAACTATGAATGTTTCAATGAAATACTTTTTATTAAATAGTGAGTGTATCACCTTAGATTCATATAATTTTTATTATTTTAATAGTAAATCAAGGTTCCCCTTAAACGATCGTCACTCCGCTTGTTCTTAATAGCGGCGGAGATACCTTACCTGTTAAATATACCATATTATACAGACATATTATTACCCTTTTAAGCTCCTTATTTTAACCAGTTAAAAAAATAGTTTCCACCTTTGTCACATATTTAATTTATATCGCATGTGCATCCACCTACCACGAAAAATGTGTATAAATATAATTTTGTATTCAATGTAATGTCTGTAATACCCTTTAAACGTGTATTTGGCTCTTGGACATGCTCCCCGTTCAAGAACTTTCACTCTGGATTGAGCCTTAAACGTTCTACACACTTGAAAATGGGTTTAATTTTGATAAAAATCTATAATTTGATAACTGAAACTAGAGTAATGATCAAGTGAACTAAGTGAATTATTTTTCTCTCCTTTGTATTTAATGCTAACTCAGTTCTTATACAAGAGCCTGGCACGGAGGTAAAACAAACATAAAAATAGAAAACAATGTCTAAATTAAAAATAAAACTAATGAATTGATTTATTATTGGACGTTGCAGGACGATCTCAGTGACGATGGGAAGATGCCACCGTCACTGCCGCCACCGCAGTTGTCCAAGGGACTGGAGGGCGGTGCAGCTAAAAGCAGCGCCAATGCGAATACTTTGAACTTAGGTATGGCACAAATAATTGTTACCGCTGCAACCCCAATGGTTGAAGACGGTGCCGATAAATCTTTCCCACCAGTAGGAGAGAGTGAACAGTCAAAGTCCACTGCGGCTAGCGATAAGCAGCAGCAACAGCAGCAGCCGCCGCAGCCGCAGAAGCAGGAACAACAGCAGCCGGAGGAGAAGAAGGAACCACAATCCAAGGAACAGCCAGTGGTGGATAAAAAGCCCGTTATTGTGCCGAAGCCAACGGCTAAAGTGTTGCAGCAAAAGCAACGGTCGTCACAGGCAGTGACAACTGTACAAGAAGGTAATGCTGTTGATGTTGATGGTGGCGGTCAAGTGGGGCCAGCTGTAACCATAACACTGACCGAGTATCCTGTATCCTGTAATGCAGAGGATCAACAGTCGAGCCTGGATGCCACTGACACGGCCTCGGATGATGGGCCCGTCCTGCCGGATGTTGAGGATCCATTCACTGACAAATCAAATTCGGGCGCATCCGCTGAAGTCGCCAGCAGTGCATTTGAAGCCAACTTTGAGGCCAATTTTGATGCCAATTTCGATGATGCATTTGCCAGCGGTGCAGGTGCAGGTGGAGGTGGAGGCGGGGGCGAGCAGTCCCACGATTTGGATATGAATTGCGAGGCACCAGCCGAGGATGTTATTGAGGCACCCAAACAGGTGGTCGGCGGCCGGGCTAGCATACCCGAGGAATTGGACTCAAATCAATTGGCACGTTTGGAGAACCTCAAAGAATCGAACGCCTAAGAAGCGTCGCAATCGCAGACTCGGTCTCAATCTCCAACTTTGATGTTGTTCGTTAACTTCTAGGCACTCCAAGCATGAGCACAATACGTTTTATATAGACTATATATACACTATATCCAAGGACAGTTATAGAGCGCTCATAGCTGCAGCACCACTACCAGCACTCTGTTTGCATTTAAGATTGTCACCTACGAATTGTAATTGAGGGTCGCTTTGTCTTTTGTCCATACTCGTACCAAATACATGCAATATTCAATGAAAATACTAAATCTAATACAACGACGCCATAGTGTACACAGCTCAAGAATCATACCAAACCACCATACGAGTAGACATCTAGACATCTTAAATAATATACATAAAATGCATATAACACTGTTTATATATGTATATTAGTTTGTAATATGTTAAACGCTCTAAATCGCAAATGATAAGTATAGCAGGCGTGTTCCCAATTCCACTTTCGCAGCAATTTCACACACGAATAATTTAAAGCTTTATTTTCGGATCAGTATAGAAGTATAGTATTAATTATCAATGATTCTTTAATTAAGCTTTATTAATTTTAATGAAATTGTTGCAACAGTGAGTCTTAGAACTCTCCTTGACATAAGTATATCGATATATGTATATTATAATCGTTTTTTGATAGGTAACTGTCGCAATCGTTGTACTTGTAGTTCTCTCTCAGTCCCTGAAGCGGATGTTCGAATATCAGCTAATAATCGAGCAATAAAAAGTACATATAGATGTATGTGTATATATCTAAGTCAACTAATTAGTAAAATACTTTAGTAAAAATTATGTTTTAATTGTTTAAACGCTTAAATAACAGTAATAATATCAGCCAAAGCAAATGTTTTAACTAGCTCAGAGACAATTTATAGTTTGCAATACTCGAAAATCAGTATACTTATTGTTAGCACATATATATGTATGAAATAAGGAATTGTGCCCATCGTAGGAAATTTCCAATTTAAGTTTTCTTTAATATAAACACTTAAGCAATGTTGTATGTTGTTATGAAAAGTTTATTCTTATTAGTTAAATTATTTGCATCATTGAGAGCATACAAGTTTGGTCAAATTACTTATCTCGGTTTATACCTGAAATGCCTAACCAAAATTTGCAAATCGAATAACTACAAAAATACTCAAAGCTTAAATTAAAAGATGAAACTGACTCTCTTAGAGTTAACTTAATTAAATGAATAACTATATATCTTAAAAAATATATATGTATATTAACAAAGTAATTAAAATATACCACAACGTATTGTATTGTATGTTATTTTCAAATGAGGTCATAAAACTTCTGTTTAAAGAACAAATAAATAAATTAACACATAAAAACCGTACAGCAGTTGTCTTTCAGTTATGAAATAAATACATTTGTAAAAATATTAGTGATGTAAAAGTACATCGAAAAACGGACATCTGGATTTTCGCTAAAGGGATTTATACGTATAAGTGTCTTAACTCAATAATTTTCTTGACTATCAATCGAGTTAGTTAAATAAAATTTCATGAAAAATCGTCAATCCCCATCCCATTAAAAACAATCGTGGATCTGTAATTTTTGTTTTTTACATATTTTTATTCGTATTCGCTTCATTTGCAATATTATAATAATTATCTTCTTGGTTTGGATGTTTCCCACTGTCTTTGCTTGACGCATTTCATTTAATTTAGCCTTCAACTTAATGTTATAGGTTCTATTTGGTTTTTATTTTTTGTTTTGATTTTCATCTTTCTGTAACATTTATTGCGTGTTTTGTTTTGTTTTGTTATATGTGTATTTATTTTTATACGCTATAGATATTTCATTATACTTTTGTCTTCTCCTTTCTTTTCCCATTTCCTTTTATTTTTATGTATATATAACGAAATTAACACAGTCAAAATTTGTGATCAGTGATCAATCATTACATACGCATTACGCTTTAAATTATTTGTTCTTTGTTTTTTGTTTTTCTTTTTACCTTACATATATTTGGTTTTTCATTTCTTTTATTTTTTCGGTTTTATTTCGTTTTCAAACAGTTGCATAATGCTTGCTTATCTACTATGTCGGGGTATTATACTGGATTGGTTATTTTGAGCAACGAAAACAATGTGCAGTAAGTATTCGATAAGTAAAACCAATGCCTGAGGTTAAACTGGGATAAGTTAGGAATAAAGAGAGATGGAAAGAACAAATTGTAATTGACGAGAGGCCAACTTGTGAATCAATAATTATAATCAAAATGGAAATTATGATAAAAATTGACTGCTTCGTGGGAGTTGTTCTTGTTGTTGTTGTTGTTGTTGTTGGCTGCTGACGTGGTGAATAATCATAACAAATATTCATTTATTGCAAATAGGAACTTTTATTTAATGGACGGATAAACAAAAAATTATAGATACGCGTTTATAGCATTTATAGCATCTGTCATCATGGTACAAGTATAAGGAAACCAGCAAAACTTTAAATAAATCCTTGAAAATTAATTAAATCGATAGTCTGCAGCAGTCCGGAGTAAGTAGTTTGAGTTGTGCTGAGATAATTGAGTTAATTGATCATGAATATGCTAAGCGAGTAAATGCTAAATTAGATTATTTGAGTAATGCTTGAGCAACAAATGAAACTAATAATTAGATAACAAGATTTCAGTTTTTTCAACACTTTAATTGGGGTTACCTTTTTTTTTTTATCTAGCTGTTAAATAAAAACTAAAAACAATTTCAAATACAAATCTACAATAAGGTGTACAACCATAAGTATGTTTGAATGTATGTGTGTGTGTGTGTGTATTCAATTTCATTTTGCAAGTTAATTTGTGCAATTTTCCAATCTTTGCTATTTTGGGGAGAATTACCAACTATCAATAATTATATTTGTTTCATAAACATTTTATTATAATATTATTTTTTTTGGGTTGCATTAAAAAATGTTCTGGTGCAATTTTATGAATGTATGTATGTGTGTGTTCTTAGTGTGTGTGTGTGTGTGTAGGGAATTGTTTATTATTATTTATTTTTAATCATTTTCTTGTGATTTATGTTTCAACTCGAACTAAATATTTTAGCTTATGTTTGTAACTTCTTTTTTTAGTTCTTTGCTTTTTGTTCATTTGCTTATCTAAATACTTTAGAATTTTATGTTTTGAGACCATCATACATACATATATATAATACATACATTATTATACATAATCTATACGTACACAATGTAATTATTACATCATGTACATACATGCAACTTCATGCTTTATATACGAGTATGTATATGTAACTCTCTATATGTATACATATTTTTATTTCTCATATTTTACTTATTATGTACTATGTAGTATATAAAACGCTGGTGTTGGTGCCCTCGTCTAAGCGATGGCACCAAAAATGCTTCAAACATTTCATTGTGTTGTTGCTTTTTCTGTTTTTCTCTGTTTTTGTTGTATATAAGTAATTCATTTCAGGGCTTGTATCATTATTTGTCCTAAATGCTTTGCCTCTTACTTATTTAGTTTTAATTTAATGTTTTATTTGCTATTTACTTATATACTTAAATACAACTAAATTTTAACAAATTATATAAATAACTAGGTGTAGAGTAAAAAAGAATATGAAAAGTAAATACAATTAACTTAATAAGTTGTCCTTGTTCTTTGCTTGTTCTTAAAAATGCTCAGCTATTTGTTTAAAACTAAAATGTTTTGCTTAATTTTCTTTGGAAATACGCTCCGAAACCGTTGAGCAGCTATTTGTTGTTGTTTTTTTCGTCGTTTTCTTTTTTTGCATAGAACTTAATTTATAGATAAGCCTATGCATTATCCATTTTATTTTTTGTTCAATTTATAAACATTTTGATTTAACTATTTTGTTATGTTTTTTTCCATCTTCACTATATCTTTATCTTGCATACGAGTATAATTGAATTTCGACATCTGTATAGCTACAAAATATATATATGTTCTCGTTTATATCCACATATATACTTGAATTTTGTTTTTGTTGTCTTTATCACCGATTTCACTTGATGTCGAGTTGCGTTTACTGCCTGATTCTGATTCTGATTCTAGCTATTTGTTGAAAATATGTATTGTGTTCCTAAGAATATTCATTTTCTACTTCTTATTGTTGTTGTTGTTGTTGTTCTTGTTCGTCTTTTGGTAGATGTAAATCAATTGCAGTTGCTTTATTTCAAATCCATGTATTCAAGTACTTGGCTCAACTGATCCTTTAGACTTTGTAGCATACAAAAATGTTGCGAGTGTATGTGTAAGTGTGTGTGTGTGTGTGAGTGTGTGTGTCTAGAAAGTTAATAAAGTAATTTTCGTTCAGATGCTATATATTTGTTGGATTATAGGTGTGGTTAAGCATAGATCAATTACGTGCAAAACTATCGTTAGTATTAACGGGAACTTGGGGGATACCAGTCTTAAATATATCAGTAAAAGACGTATCAAAAAAACAATAATATATTACAACGGATAGCAGTTTTTTTGATAGATTTAAAATTAACATCTATATCTTAGACTAGTATCGATACCCAGCTGATGATAATACTATTGATAGCTCTGCTCTAACATGATGCATAGTATGGGCCACGAGTATTTGGGGTCGCTGTGCCTTGTGGACTGTGTAGAATTAGCTATTTTTCTTCGATATTCTCGTCTCCAAACATTTAGACAGTATTGAGCCTAGAATTTAAATGTTATATTCATTTTTCTTATTCTTTATGGGATTACTGTGTATATAAAATAATTTGTTTTTGGTTTACATATAAAAAACTCGTGCTACATATAGGTGCTTAAGTACGTTCTGTTATTGTAAAGTACATTCATAACATGCATACATACATATTTAATATATATATATATCGTATCGCACATACATATTCTATGTATATTATGTGTGGGATGCTGCTGTCATATATAAAGTATGTATGTATGAATGTATAAGTGTGTTTTTTTTGTATAACTATCATACTTGTATTATCCATATCCATAAATTGTTAGATGCTACTCATGTGGTGTATACCTCAGCTATAACTTAGCTATAACTTTAGCTAGCTGTACAAAAAACTTTAGCCTTAGATATAGCGCATATTAAGGCGCATTCACATCGTCTTAGGATAGCTATTAAATTAAAATTCAGTGATGATATTTTTCATGATCTCGATAATTGTTTATTTTTTTCTCTTATTTTTGTGCCAGGTTTTTTTGTTTGCTTTTGTTTTCCCTTTTATCTTGTTTAACTCACTTGCCTTCTTTTTTATTTAAACTAAATAATTTGAGTGACTTATTGAGGAACTTCACCAAAACTTTAAATATGTTTAGGGTGTAAATGTCTGTTAGTGTGTCTGTGTAACTGTGAATGTGTGTGTGTGTATATATATTCTAAGCTAATTTAAATGGTGCATTGGTTTTTACTGCTATATTAATCGCTTATTGACTCCTTGAACGTTTTTCTGAGTTACGGTAACTAGATGTAACTATATTAATTTAGCTAATATTAATTAATTCATAATTTCCTTGCGAAGTTTTGCTCCTACTTTGCTTTCAGAATGTGCTTATTTCACTTTAAGTACAATATATACAACTGTTCAAATTAATTTGCTATCAACTATCCTCTTTTGTTAAACAACTATTTGTGATCCTTATTTGCTAGGTTCTTAGGCAGTTTCATTTAAATTTGTGTACATAAGTATCTATAACTATTTATTTTCGATTTGCATCTCAATTATTGATTTCAAAGTTTACCTTACTCATTTTTTAATAGTTTTTTTTTTTTTGAATGGTGCCGCAAAGTTGTCTTGAAGATGGATTTTTGTGTGCAATTAAAATATGTTCTTATTGGATTTTCTTATTTTTGCATTAATTTTTTCAACATTTTCTATAAAATTGGTGAAACTAAAACCGTTCATTAAAATTCAGATTAATAATCGTTATCATTTTGTATTTGTTATTAACTATTTTGTTTTTCTTTATGCCCGATGCCCTTTGTTTTCAAAAGGTGCCATTAAAGGTAATATTGTACATAAGAACTTTCCCCTTATTTGTATTTATTTAATTTAATGTGCAAATTATTAAAAATTTTAGTTTTTATGGTGGAGTAATTTTATGCTTTTTCTTTTTTTATATATAAATTAATTAAATGAGTTCATTTATATGTATAAGTACGATTTGCATTTTGAAAATTTATCGTTTTAAATTCCTAAAAAATTTGGCCATTTTTCTTGGAAGCGCTAAAAAGTGGTCAGTTTTGAGAAATCAAATAAAATAACATATGGGATCGCTTTAAAATAGATTTTCGATTTTAACTGCGTGCAGCTTAAAGGGGTTTCAAGAACCAAAAGCACAAAAACTAAAGTTAAGATTAAAATTAAAACTAAGTTTGCCTAAATTAAGGAAGACTCTTCAAGTGTCTGCTTAAGGGAAGTAGTGGGCAAGATAAATTAAATTAAGGAATAACCTAAGAATGCCATAGCCGAGAGGGCTCGATCATATGTATGTATAAGCACCTATATGATATAGACAAGTTATATAGTCAGTGGTTCTCTCGTATATCTATCAGATATACATAATCTATCGATTCGGTATCAGACAGATAGAAAGAGCCCTTCAATGCTTGTTCGATTTTTAAATTCTTTGTTATGGCTGTTATCAATTAAAATAATTGAAAATTATTGGAAAATATCTAAGATTATTATTTATGTTCTCTAATTCACTTATGTAAATTGCATCGGGTGTATTTAAATTTGAATTATGTGAGTCTGCAATAAATTATTGATTGTGCTATTATTTGTTCTTGCTTTTGTATTTATCTATGCTGCGACTGTTTCCACGACATTCCCTCTTCTTTTTATTATTATTATATTATTTATCAATGTATTACGATTTTTAATTTACTTTTGCTTTTGCTTTTTGTTTACTGTCTCTACTATTTGCTATATTTGCTGCTTTTGATTATTCATCGTGTTGTTGCTGTTATTCGATTCTTAATTCTAAATTTATCTGTTTTATTTTTCACGTAAATATATTTAACAATATCCTTTGCTCTCCGTCCATAATATGTGTGTCCTTTTCGTATTTAACAATAATATGTTGCTTTTGCATTTTTCATATCGCTAGTTAAAATTAATTTGGGTAATGATCTTTTTTTTTTTGGTTTTTTCGTTTTTTGTTCTCTATTTTGTTGTTTTTCAGCGCCCTGCATAGTTTGACTCTCACGTGCGCTGCTCACTTGTCTCCTGCATCTTCTCCATGTCCTCCATGGTCTGGCCATTTATTCCTCTCCCAGCAGGACGAGATCGTCGGCAACGACGTCACTCACGTGCAGATAGATGATCCAGTACATCAGATTGAAGCAGACAAAGCAAACGGGAAACACAATGCGCGAGTATTTGTCGATATCCGAGGGCGTTATGCCCAGAAGCTTGTTAATATCCTGCGGGGAATTAAAAATATAATTAAATTATTACAGATAATAATAATAAATATTTTATTTTATTCAATTTTTTGTTTTTATTGGTAATGCCGCATCTTGTACGATCTTTACCTTTACCTTTTTTACTTTGCCCGGATGGAGTAAGTGTGCTGGCACTGCTGCCTCCGGATCACCGCCGGCATCTGGAGGGCCACCACCGCCTCCAGCGCCACCGCCAGGTCCAGGGCCGCCGCCAGGCGCCGGGCCAGGTCCATGGGATTGGGGTCCGCCACGACCGCCATTCACAGTGTTCTCCAGGGTGCCTCCCTTGGAGTGTGCCTTTGGGTCATGGACCTTGAATCTCACCTCCTGGAACAAGGGTCCCACTATCGAGCAACCGCGCGTACCAACGTTTTGTTGGATATTTGAAAAGCCGATTGGGCGGTTACTCACTGTTTGTTTGGGCGCATGCGGATGACCATGGCTGTGGGCATGATGACCATGCCCATGTCCATGCTCCGGGCCGGGTCCGCCTCCGACATTCGGATTCGGATTGGCCTGCTGCTGCACACCATCGAGCTGTTGCTTTTTTTGTTCAGCTATCTTTTGGATCGCCATAAATCTTTGTTTTCGCATTTGAATTCGTTTTGCCATATAGCCGACGGTGGCGTATTCTATGATTGCGACATGATTTGAATATAGTTTCGAATTGTTTTTGTCAGTTTAGTATAGCGATTTTGAGATATTGTTAATGTAAGAATTCGATATTTTGATTGATTGCGATTGCGATATTGATTTTGATTTTGATATTGATTTTGATATTGATATTGAAATGGGGCAAACGGTGGTTGGCGGTTCGGGGTTTATGGCGGATGCACAAAATTTTGAATCAAGTCGCGTTCCATATGAGTTTTGATGATGATTTTTGTTGATAGTTTTTTGTTGTAGTTGTAGTTGTTGTTGTTGTTATTGTTGTTGTCAAAAGTTGAATGGTTGCACAGTTTGTAATTTTGAAGTTCGGTATTGAAAAAGTATGGGGAGAATGGAGCGTTGTTGGAGCATATTAATTTTTGGCATTAGTTTTTCAAATATACATATATAGATGTACATAAGTATGCACATGTATACATATATATATATAATAGTAGATAAAGTAAGATAAATAGAAAAGAATTATGAGAATTATGAATTTATGTTGATTTGTTTAAAACATGTAAATTAAACTCGAAGGGGATATTGGACTTTGGTCTAGCATTAGAAGTAAAAAAGCAAGTAAGAATAATACAGTCGAGAGTGCTCAACCAGCAGATACCATGTACCTAGATCTTATGCACACTAAACCCATTTAATGCGATTTTTATAAATCATTCAATTAAGTTGGACGACTTTTATCAATATGTTGATATTACTTGAAATAAAAAGCATCTAGTACCTATTCTGTTGACAATTTAATCAGACGACGAACGGTTCAGATAAGGATTTTCTTGATTTGGGTACAGGGTATAGATAATCAACATGAAGCAATATTGCCCCAGTGTATTTGAAGATATTAAAAATAAAGAAAATTAAAAAATTATTTAGTTTGTTAGCCAGGCAAAGGAAAAATTGTGAAAAGCGAGTGTTGTGTAGGTGTAAGAGTGTGTGTGGGTGTACTCGTATGGTGTACAGTGTACGGTGTAAGAGAGGTTGGTTTAGATAGAGCGAGAGATTTAGAATAATTAAAGTGTAGCGACTAAATGACTGTGAATGTGAATGTTAATGTTAATGTATATGTATGTCTGTGTCTGTGTGAGTGTGTATTCGTGTGAGTGTGTGTGTAAGTGTTTGTCAGTTACTGTCTGTCTGCTTCTGTTGTTATATGTAGCTGTTGCTGTAGTTGTTTGTTTTGTTTGTTTATTGAGAAATGAGTGAAAAAAATTCATTTGTATCCAAATGGTTTATGTACAAATATTATATCTGCAGTTGAGACCATCATTCAAGGAAAATGTCTATGTGCGTGCCGTAAATGCAAATTCATTGAACAGTCGCCTGTGTAGGGGACACACACATTTCCGTGTTCCGTGTTCCGTGTTACATATTACGTATACGTAATGCGTATATGTGTACGTTTGTATACCAATCCGAAGAAGTTATAGCATGCATCGGATATAAAAGGGATCGGGATCCAACATAACTATATGTCGCTAAGCTGCGCTATAGTTACACTTATACTGTACTTATTGTTCGTGCTCTATTCTTAGTTTTTGTTTTTATTTTGGGGGGGTAGAAAAGAGCCACTCGTCGAACTGTTTGGATAACCAACAATGAGGGATAAGAATAAACGTTGAACGAGTAACTAACGAGTTGGAATGAATTACTTACCCCATCCTAGAACGTCTTTTTGCTGTAAATGCATAGAATAGAACGAAAACAAAATAGACAGAGACCAATCTATCATATCTTACCTAAAAGCTCAAGCATATCGTATATTTGTATGATATTGCCGTTCACATTTCGAATTTTCATGTCTGTGGCACAGACACATAGTTGAATGTGACACAGACTTGACAATCCAAATGTTATCTGGTATTTTGATTTGTTGGCAACATCTCTTGAGGCTTTTGACTGAAAGATGTTGATATATCCGATATCTATGTGATGCTACGCCGAGCACATCTTTCATGGACTTTATTTACAGTGTACTATGTTTTTGTTCTTTTATTCAATTCAATCGCGACTCAAGCCAGGTGTGACGCAAGGCATGCTGGTTCATTTCAATTGTATCTTTTCCTTAGTCTTTTTGATTTTTGGATTTTTTTTTGGCGCTTGGTTTCAGCTCTTACCATGGGCTGGAGATTGATGGTTGATTGTGTTTTGTTTTTGATTTTGAATTTTGATTAATTTGAATTTAGCTGTTCGTTGTATTTTTAATGCGTTATAGTAGTGGAAGCTGGGCGTATATTAATATCTGGGTACCATTACAGGTTGAAATGTGTTCGCTCATGTGCATTTTGTATGCAGTTCTCATGATTTGCTGATTGTTTTCATTTTCATTATATTTTTCATTTTTTTTTTCGTTTTTTTTTTTCGTTTTTTGTTTTGTTTTTGAGTGCTAAAACACAAAGTCAACCTGAGGCGGCTATAACAATACGAGTACAGTTAAGTGGAAGCTAAAAGGCTAAAATAATTTCATAGCATGCTTCGATTGTTTAGGGCTATCTAAAAGCTTTTCTTGTGTAGCTAACATTGAGTTTGTGTGTTTATTGTGTGTGTGTTTTTGTGTGCGGGGGTGGGAAAGTGTGTGTGTTTGTGTGTGTGTTTGGAAATATTGTGTCCTTACTTAGGCAACGCATATCTATGAATTTGCATACATTTTCCTTAGATGATAGTTGCATTGTTTCTTTGTATAGAAGAAATTAACAATAACATACAAATACGAAAAAAGAGATTTCATTTTTTTTTTTTTTTTCATCTTGTTGACCTGAGTACAGTTTTTGTAGGTTAGTGTGAGTTGTTGCTTAAGATGTTAGGATTTTAAGAGAGAAAGTTTAAAGTTAGAGCATTGATTCGACTTGAAATACAGTTTGAAATATACTTGATATTGGTATACTTAGTTCAATCAAATATATTTCAAACAATTCTTAATTATGAAAGAGCCTTCAAAAGTGCCCAAACAATTTAATCATAAACATTTATCAGTACTCTACTTCCAGGATTATTGGAAATTAAAGAAATTTTTAATGAGAACTATCTGATTCATTTGCCAATTGCAAAAGTAAAAAGGATTTTGAATTTGTCATAAGAGCATTTGGTTTTCTTTATACTTAAGTATTATTGAAAAAGTGTTATTGTACTTTGTTGTTATTTGCTGCAAAACGCGAAGCTGAAGAACAGTGTTAAAGTGTAATAAAAATATGTTTTAAAATAGGTGAAGGAAACCAAATGCAAATTTCTTGTTGCTTTTTTTGTTTGATTTGCATTGTCTATGGCCTTAACAGTTGAAGTGTTGTTCGGCCATGTTGTATAAATATAATATTTAAATAATGTAAATAAAATAATTATAATAATAATTGTGTATGTTGGTGTGTATGTGAGAGAGTATGATAGTAAGTTGTTTATGCCCGTGTGGTGCTGTGTGGAGTTATGGAAATTGTAATTTGACTACTTGATTGGTTTGGATTTATTGTTGGTTTGTTAAATGTTTTTCGCTAGATTTTGTTTACCCAGTAGACTGGCAAAGACCATAACGAAGCATGTTCCCAGATAGACGTCAATCGACTTGACGTACGAAATCTTTGGCAGCGCTGCATTTGTTGACGACATCAAAGTGGTCATTGTCAACACGGTTGTCACACCGAGCGCCACACGCGCCGGCGTTGCATTGCGATTGAGCCAAAATGATACCCATGATATAATAACGATCAGTCCAGAGGGTATGTAGATTTGTATAAGATAATAGCCCATCGAACGCACGAATTGAATTTCGCAGGCTAAACGTGAATAGTTGCCTGTTTATCATGAATTTTTTTTTTTTTTTTTATAATATGTTTTTAGTGGTATTTTTTTAGTATTAATTTTTGAATATTATTTTTGTTGGCACAGATTGCAATATATGCAATATGTTTTTAAATTTATATTTGCATACATGAAAAGAGAACGGGAGAGAAAGAGAAAAAGAGAGTAGAGAGTAATATATTATTAGTCAATGTTTTCATAATTTTTTTTTTATGAAGTATATATAGGTATTAAACAAAGAAATAGTTATTATTAACAATAATAAGATTTCGTCACTTAACTGAAAAATATGAAATATTAACGTAAATCAACCAATCAATACAGAGCAAAAGGGCTAAAAACAAAAAAAGAATTAATTTAAATTATAATCTATAGTAAGCATTTTCATAAGTATGAGCGCATTATTAACTGAGATACGAGTATTTCGATAGCTGCAACATTAAAGTTGATAGCTTATTTCCGATACACATTTATCGACGTGTATCAATGCTTATAAGTAAAAAAAACTTTATAATATAAAATATGTGTATGCAATAGGTATTATTATGTGGTAAGGTATATTTGTATTGGCTCTTTAGTAGCAACAAGTTAAATTATGTAAACGAAAAACTCAAAGAAAAAAAAAATTAAATGTTTTATTGACTGCGCTATAGCATTAAATTTTCTATCAAACTTTTAATTTGTGCTTAAATCAAAAGGAATACTTAAGATTGCAGTCGCCTACTTGCAGCACTGCAAACTCATTTGATATGTATATTTAACAGAAATAATATTTTATTAAAGAGAGAACAGCTCATAAGAGTGCCCGTAAATGCATTTTATTGCTGCAATAGCAAAAAAATTAAATTAAATATAATCATAAATTATAGTACGAATGAGCAGATATGAGCAGAGCTAGTCAAAGACCCAGTTGGTCACAATATTTTTCTCATTTTCTTAATCCAACGAGAGTTTGTTTTTTTTATGTAATACGAAACGAAACTTTAAAGATGAGAGCATGCTTGGGAGGGCGTCGTGTCTTTGATTTTGTTTAGTATATATTTATTTATATATATATGTATAGTGATCAGTTTTGTTCTCTTCTTGATTATGGTGTTTTTTCATCTAATTAAGTATTAAAAAGCTTTAATGATTTGCGTTTAGATTTTATTAATAGGAGTAACTTTGATTATTTTTAAAGTTTATTGTGTTTTTTTTGTAATTTTTGTACAATACAAATGTTTTAGGTTAGATCTGTAGATTTTGCTGTAGTTATTTAGGTTATACTAATCAATCAATGGCATTTTGAATTTCGACAAATTTGACTTTTTTCTAATATGTATTTGCATGGTAGTAAAACTAAATGTGACAAGATAATAGATTTTATATATAGAAAATTATTTGAATGTGTCTTGGTCTGTGTGTGGCAGTTGAAAAATATTAAAATTACTATTATTAATATCAGGCATAAATCGAAAGGATGATATTCTAAGTATAAGCCATATAAGGATAAGCATCGCAAGATGTTTTATTTTATTTAAGAAATTGTGTTGTAACCCAATATTTATATGCATTTTTTTATTAATTGCTTATATTGCTTATTGCATTTATGGCACAAAGTTCACTAAGTAAATGTCAGTTTGATTGAATTTTCATTTTATTCTTAAAATTTATTAGTTGGAGAATGAAACACTTTTAATGGCGGTATCAATTGCTATTTGAGTTTGCTTGGCATTGCTATTTATATATTTTGTTCTATTTTTTATTGTAATTATGAAATAATGACTGAAATGAAAAGCACAAAATGAAGGCAATCCGAGAGCTAGAAAATATTGAAACAAATCGAAAAAGTGAGTTAAATGAATTTCTAAAAAATATGAAGTTTCTCTAGCTTTACATGCACTATTTCTTCGCTAAGTTGTTAGTATAAATTCTGAAAGATTCGAGTTCAAGTCAAACCGCTAAATGGCACACAGGCTTTTAAGTAGAAGTATCCCTGAAAAGTGGGTTGAATAACCTTGCAGAGGGTGTTATAAATTTGACGACGAAAGAAATATATGTATATTAGAAGCACTTGAAAGAATACCGCTCTTTTCCTATATTTATGAATTTTATTGTACAACTTTTATAAAAAGAACAATAAAGAAACAAAATTATATCACGAATTCATTTTTATTTAAATTTTTTTAATGCATACTAAACATTAAAGATAATATTTATTTTGTTGATAAAAATCACAAATTATTTAAAATTTGTAAATTATATTTTAAAATTTAAAATAGTTACGGCTCTTGGCTTGAACCATCTGCAAGGTTATTAAAATTTCGGCGACTTGAAGATTGTTATTTATTTTTTTAATTTGTTCAATACTTTTTAGGGTTCTTTTCAAAATTTTTAAAAATTTGATAGATTGGCTTTTGTTGATATCACTAATTTGGAGCTATTGGTAAATGGAGTTGTAAAGATAGCAAAATATTATGCTTAAGTACATGCATTTGTTGCAGGTTTGCCGCCATTTTCAGTTGTAGCCTCAGCAATTGGCACTTCTTATGTGTGTATATATATAATAAGGAGGCTTAGTCCGACATAACTGCAAGTCAGTCGTTTTAGTTGAATGAAGTAGTACGAGTGCTTTAAAAAATGGTTTGGATTAAAAGTAATTGAAATTTTAAGGTAAAGCAAATTATCAAACGGAAGATCAAAAGGCAAAATCATAATAAACAAAAATAAAAAATAAAAAATATAGATATATACATCGATGGATGTATATATGTATATTTAAGTAAGCATAAGTATATTGTCATCATTCATCACCACTATTTTTCATATACATATATTTGTGTATATGAATTAGTATTAAAGGTTAATATAAATATAATATATAAATATATGTAATATGTAAAGTTAAAAGTAAAGTTAAAAAAATCGGTAACCGTCTACAGGTACCTGTGGTAAGACTGATCTCCATAGCTCTCTGACGATGACCCAAGACCTTAAATTGGGGCAGCGATACCTCACTTGAGACACCAACCGAGTTAGGGCCCTCGTTCCATTTATATCGTATGTCACGCATCGTGTAGCCGACTATCCATTAGTGTATATATATTAATACATACATGTATGTGTAATTTAATATATATATGTATTTATATATATTTTGTTTGTAGTGGGATTGATAAATTTATCGATGATTTCAATTTTCAAGTTGCATTTTATTATCAATTAATATTTTATTGTTTCGATATATATTTTTTATAGTTGTAGTTCGGCACATTTCGGTGTGTGGTTGTCGTTGTAGTTCATTTGACGAAAAATATGCACAAAACAAAAAATACATTTCGTGAGACTATTAATGATTGGCATAAAAATAATTTCGTATAGCTAGTTGATCAAATTTATGATGATTTTTCAAATCTTTCTTTTTGTTTATTTTATTAATTAATAGTCTCATTCAGAACTTGTTGCTTAAAGTGTTGTTAAATATATTTTTTGATTTACATTATAATATATAGAGCTCTTATATATTACAATTTCAATTTACAATTAATATACAAGTGGATATTCCAGTATTTGGATTATTTTTCAACTAGACTTAAAGCTACTGTTTGTTCTTATTGGCAGTAGTTAATTTTTTTATTTTACCTTTAGCAATTAAGGTGTCAGAAATGGGTGCTCTTGTGTGTTCTGTTAAGTATATTTATTTAGTATATGTATTTATAGGGGATTATATTATTGTTTTGATTCTGTAGTTTGTTACACATTGTTAGCCTACCCAAGCAAATGCGCTAACTGGACGACAATTGGAATTGGTACGGGACAATAAGTAAAATTGCGACTCGATAACTGAAAAGTTTAAAATAAGAATCGGTAACAAATCGTTATCGTAATCGTAGCTGCCTTGCAATGCTTCCACTGGACTACAACTGCTGCGTACTGACTAAACAGTTAATAAATCGATTAAGTGATCAATCAATCAAATCAATCAAAGGCACAACAGAGGTTAGTAGAGAACACTCGAAACACAATATGTATGTATGTAGTTAGTAGAACAAGTTACAGTTAGCACTCGATATATAGGTGAACACAAAACTAAAGAAAATGTGCATGTTGTATGTTGAATATGCGCTAAAACCCTTTGAAAGTAAATCAAAACTAAACAATTTATTACGAAATATGAACAAAAACAAGATTGTATAAAAATGTTGTCACAACAAAGAAGATGTTAATGTCAATCATTAACAATGTTTATTGTATTTTTTTTTATTTTTGTTTTTTTTTTTTGACATTTGTTTTGGTATGAATTTTTAATGTATGGGGGTACCTGTGGTTAGGTTTATTTCGGTCGCCCTCTGCCTGTGTCCCAAAACTCGGAACTGCGGTAGTTCGACCTCACTGCTCATGCCAACACTACTCAGTCCATCTCTCCAGAAATATCGGATATCTCGCATCGTGTAACCGACTGGTTGTAGTTGTTGTAGTTGATTGCATGAAATTGTTGTTGTTGTTGTTGTTGTTATTTGTTGCAAAAAGGGGGCGGTAGTTAATTAAATATAGTAATTGGTTTATTTTGTTTGTTTTCATGTTTGTTTTTTATGGTTTGTTATTGTTGTTTTTGTTGTAGTTGTAGTTAAAAGGAGGTGGAGGATTGTATCAATATTCTCGGATAGATCGATTAACACTTAAAAATGCACTCACTCATAAGTAAGATCGATATACGTATACGAGCTGGGTGCTTACAAGTATCTTAAGATTAGACTTTAAAAGGTATTTCACAACTTATCTATGGTGATTAATATCTTTTCCCCGATAATGTGAAGTGTGTATTTAATTCTTTTATTTTAACAAAGAAAACATATATTGATTTCGATTCCGATATCGATTTAAATGTATTTACATTAGGTATTTGTGTGACCTCTGAGTAAAAGCGTGCTGCGTATTTACGATTACGAGTATTTAAATAAATTCCTTTTTGTAATTTACATAGAATTGTTTTAAAAGTAAGTTATAGCATTATAGTTGTACGTTTTTGACAGAAAACAGCATCGATACTATTAAGCACATTTTATTCAGTTATGTTCTGTGTTCGGTTTTCAGTATAATCGATCGATCAATATCAGGAGCCTTCTGCGGTTGCTGTAAGTGAGAAGGCGACCGAAAACTAACCAATCATATGAAATATTTTGGTTTTGGTTTTGTTTTAATTTTTTTTTTTTTTTTTTTTTTTTTTAATAACTGGGAATTTGAGTCGAGGGCACATGGATGAAACATGAGAATAAAATAGTTATACGATATGCTACAGGATAAATCGTGGAAAAAATACGGTTAAATCATCTGAATTAGCGTCTGTGCAAAATTGCCACATCGAATTGGCTTAAAGTAAACATAAAAAGTTGAAAATGTACGCAGAAAACTCTATCTATTATTATGTATATAGTTTGTTTATAAGCAGAACTTATTAATCATATGTATATCTTTTTTTTTGTGTTTCTGTGAGTCCATTCTCTTAACAAATAAGATTTACAATGAACAACAGAAAACGATTGAAAATATAAGTTGAGAACTAGAAAACGAGCGATGTGCCTGATAACTACGGAAACCTCACTTGATTTGGGTATACAATTCAATGTCAATGCTATTATAAACAAAAGAGTCATCAATCCTGGTCCGTCCAATTGCCTGGATGTCAGACAATTTCAACTATGCATACATGTATTGCATTTATATATTGATAGATGTGTGTTTACTGTACTGTGTAATATGACTTACATTTGCATTTCTTCAAATAAATATTTTCTTGTTATTGTTAAATATGCTTTAGTTCAATTTCAATTCAATTTAAATGTTCTGCCCACACTGAACAAACAGCGCGTGGCCTTAAGCTGAGTGGCCAGAGTTTGGTGCAGATGCAATTAGTTATGGGCTGGATATCATAGAAATACTAAACGGTGAGCCAAAAAAAGCTATTCGTGTGTGTAGGAAAGAGATATTGGAGATTCGAATCTTCAAATTTAAATTGGGCCAATACTAAGCGCATCGGCACTTTACTTTAGCCACTTGTATTTGTTTTAGTTAAGTGCTTCTTATTCTGAATGAGTTTTGTTAATACAACTTGTATTTTATTTTCATATTAAATTGCATTTAATATTTTTTTTGCCTTGTTTACTTTTATTTGCATACAAATTTAATTTGGAATTAATAAGCAAACGGTGTACTTACAGCTTTCGATTTCGATGTGACACAACTGCCGATCCATGGGGAAATATTGTAGATTCATTGGACACGATGCTGTGATAGTCAATCTGAAAATTTATTTTGTTTTTGTTTTTTTTTTTTGTATATAAGAAAAAGAGTGTCGATTAGCTAATTGTTATGAAAGTATGTGTTGAGCACAGCTATTTGTTACAACAATTAAACAAGCAGGAGGATCAAATAATTTACGACATTAAGGGGATATTAATATTAGAGAAGGTTGGATTAGGGCTAGTTCATTTGGCTAGTTGAAACAGAGCGAGTTCAATTGGATATGAGTTATTATTATTGTTGAATATTATTATCATTATTATAATTACAATGACTAAGTATTATTAATTTTCATAACGTTTGTAGTTGTAAGTGAAAGATACGAGTGACATTTGGTTATAAAGAGAGAGAAAGTGAGGCGAGTGGCTCTTACACGGGGTTTAGCATGAGATTTGGCTTTATGTTTTAAGCTATCTGTTAATTGTTGTTGCTGCTGTTTTTCTTGTTGTGATATTTTTGGAATTTTATTTTTATTTTTTATGAAATTGTTGTATGGACAGGAGTAATTGTAGTAGAGCTACAGAGCTATGTACGTCTATGGTTACAACTATAAACCCAAATTTAAAGCATACTTGGTTAGATGGCGGCTCTTTGGTCTCGTTCAAATGCTTCATGGTTGCGATTTTGGACAGATTCTTGTTTAAAGGTAGTAGAAAATGTACATATGCCCAGTAGCCGAGTAGCTACTGTGACCAGTGCAACCTTTTTGCGGTGTAAAGTACACATGAGAGACATGCAACTGGTACCAATTTCATTTTCTTATACGCATTTTGTTACCTTTGCTGTTGTTGTTGTTGTGTGGGGGTCAGTCAGCTTTGCATACTTCATGCGCCCACCTACCCTTACATTGAAGGGGGTGTTCTTTCATGAAATGTGCAAAAGATATTTATCTCGCTTTATCGCTCGCATTTCGCCAACTTGCCAATTGAACTCACTTGATTAAAATATTAACTTATTTTGATATTGATATTGCTTCAAAAACTTTTTTCATTTTGTTGAACTTTTCGTTTCGTTTTGCTTTTTTTTTTGTTTTGTTTGGTTTTGTTTTAGTAAATTACAACATTAATTTATACACACGCACACACATCAAAAATTGTACAAAGTTGCAAAAAGGGTTGAAAAATAATTGAAATGAAAAAAAATCTTTAGTTTGTTATTAAATCAATTAGGTTTTTTTAATTTAATATTTTTTTTTTTTTTTTTTTTTGGTTAGTTTAAGTTTGTAAAAAGATATAAATTCCAATACACATACACATATAGATGGAAAAAAAGTTTGAAATTGCATTTGAATTGATTTGCTGGAGTTGATGTTTTTACCTAATACTTCTTGTTATCGATCCAGAATGATGCACTCGAATGAACTCATTACTGGTTGTTGCAATGTGAAAATATGATTGTTTTTCATTTACAAAAAAGGTGTCAGGTACCCAAATATTCTTAATGAATTCTGATCCAACCGATAGTGTTTCTACACCAGGTCGTTTTCTATACGCTAAACGAGGATCGGTCCAAAATTGACGAAAGTAAAAATCCAATGTAAAGTCCTATTACGGGTGTATTAAACCAATTTCGATACGATTCACGATACGATATCAAACGCATCGCGTTGCAATGTTGCAATTGGGAGGCAAAAAGAGATGTTTATTTCTTATTAGTAAACTCGATAGAACTTATCACTAATTTAATTAAGTATGTAAGTATTTGTAAAGATTCAACATAAAAGTTTCTCATAAGTAAGTATTTTAAAATAAAAGTCTAAGTGTAAATTGTGTAAATAAGGCTGAGAATTATAAGAGATCATAATTTACAAATCAATAAAAAGTTCTATAAACAATAAATGCGCTTCACAATAACACACAATAAAAGATTTTTGCGGTGAAAAAATTGAAATCGATAATTGAAATTTGTATATTAATATCATGCAACAATTTGGCAACATAATAATACAATAATAAATTTGGCAATAAATGCAATGGCATGCAAAAACATCAAATTTAGTTTTCTTTATTTTTTACAGTGTTTTCTGGAAAGTGTTAAATTTCTTTTTGAAAACTGAGAAGAAAATAAATAACTAAATGTTAAGAAAATTAAATATTTGAAATAGTTAAGCTATATACATTATTTGCTAATGGTTAAATAAAGCTGCTCAGAAACCTTTCACAAATTTATGGTATTGCTGTGATGTGAAGTATTTAAGAATTTCTGATTAATTGAGAAAATATTATGCTTATATTATGTACTATGGCAAAATATATCTCATTTGTACAATTGTATTTGTATCTTTAGCTAGCATGGGCTTGGCTCTTTGTTGTTCTGCTGCTGCTGTTGGGACTGTTGCGACTGTTGCGACTGTTGCTGCTGTTGTGGCTGCTGCTGCTGTTGTGGCTGTTGGCAGTGCCTTGAAGCTATAGCGCAAGGCGTACTACTGAGAGAGACACAGAAGCGATTTTGGGAGGCGGGTTCTATTTATGTTACAGGTCAGACAAGTAAAGCAGGCTGAGTTACGAGTATTTGTAACTGTGTACTTCGTGTGTGTGTATGTGTGTTGGTAAAGAGATGGGTTTCGTTTCGGGAATTTGTTAATTGTATCTTTTGTGACCGCGTCAAAAAGAAAACTAAAATACAATATTTTACATGTTGTGAGCTTAGTTCAGGGTACTTTTCGAGTACTTTCACGCTCGCAAATTCATATTTGCTAGAGTATTTAATAAATGCTAGTTAATTGCTTGCAAAGTTAATCGAAAATTGTCGGTTGCACTCGTGACGTGTGTGCAATTCTCGTTAATTGAATTCAATTTCAATTAATATGATATTATTTAGTTTAAAGCTTAAGTTCAACTAGAAGATTTGGTTTCCACTCGGTTCAGGCACGCCTTAAAAACAAAACTTAAATACAAATTTGGTGTAGTAAATTTCAAAACAGCAAACTCAAAATAATTATTAAAGCTATTTAGGCAAGATTACGCATTATTTGTTGGGTAGGCTCCACTCCAGCAACCAGCTAATACACACAAAAACAGATTGAAATTATTTAAAAGAAAGCCCACATAATAAAATATATGCTTATATATAGTTTTGTATTCGTCTTATTTTAAAATTACTGCAATTTAATTTGAACGCGAAGCAGTTCCTGAGATAGTTTTTTCTGTTATTATTATCCCTGTTTTTAATACCATTTACTTAACTTACTAACGAACATGTATCTGTATCTGTATCTGTATTTGCATCTGTATATGTGCTCGCATTTTTTGTTGAAACTGTAAATGTTTTGTTTGTGCTTACTCGGTTGGTTGGCTTTACTGTTTGGATTTGTTAATTTTAGTTTGAATTTCCGGCTCGGTTTATTTTCAATGGTTTTTGTTTCAAATATTCATTACTGGTTTACTTTAATGAGTTTTTAAATGTATGGAATGGAACAGATAGTTATATTCGGCCAGCCGATTATGAAATACCCTTGTAGATCGTATTATAATTTAACACAGTAAAAAAATGGGTATAGTTTAGTTTAACAAAATTGGACTGAAAATTTTGCAAAGTCGATAAAACCAATACTTCTTTATTAGAGCTTTAAAATGTCCTTCAGGACAATGAGCACAGATTAAGCTTTAATTTATCTAGAATAATTTTCATGAATTTATACGGATATATTTGAAGCACATTACATGATGACATACAGTAAATATGTATGATATATAAAAATTCATCAGTTATTCCCTTTTGGGGGTCAAATTTTTAAACTAGTCTGTGGAAACTTTGTAGTTTTTATGTGTTTCTCTTGGCAATACTGTAATTCCCACTGCATGGGTATATTTATTACTAAAGCGGAAAGGTTATGTATAAATGGGTTTATGTGAATGTTGTTGCAATTTGTTGTTACTGCTGGTAATGTTGTTCTTGTTGTTGTTGTTACAAAAGTTGTTGCTACTGTTGTTGGCATGTGTCATCTGAGGTATTGTTCGTGTTTGGTATTTCGTGTTGTTCCTGTCGCTTCTCGTGCTCATTTACATTTTAACCACGTTAGTTTCGTATAAATTGTTGGCTGTTGACTTGATGCCAAAGCCAAATGGTGCACGTGTCAATCCGCCTAGCTTTATGCACTATGTAATGGTGCAATTGGTGCTGGTCTGTGTTGGTGTACGTACTTTATAAATAGTACACACTGTGCTAAATTTCACTGAAACGAAAACTAAAGCTGAAGTAATGTAGGCGATGCTGTTTCTTGGATTGGATTTGGATTTTGGGTATGGACCAATTAAATGCTGTTCTCTATCGACCCCATTCTCCGTGATATGGATTTGCATGTTGGTGTGAATGGGTATTTAGATATGTAAAATTATGCCAATTTTCATTGATGATCGGGAGGGGTCTAACTATGTTGGGGACAAAAGTTAAACTAATAAGCAGGTTCGATAAGGTTGAAATTAAAAAGATTTGTAATTTTAACTTCATTTGTTCAATATTTAAAAGGAAAGGAATAACTTGTAAAGTGTCATTTTTTGTTGGAAGTCAAAATCAGTTAAAATCGAATCCCAAACATCTCAATTTAGTTTTGAATTTAGTAAGAAATGGAAAAAATATGAAAAATTAAATTGTAACCTTTCGCATTAAAATAAACACAGAAGTACCTTATACACTTATATTTGTCTTGCTATATAGATATAGTGTATATATATATGTATATCACATATGACATCGAGCTTTTTAGTACTGTACGAGTATGCTATACGAGTATTGCGTACATTATTCATATACATATATATCATATATTCATTCATATTTTTTTATTTTTTTGAATAATTTTATTTTGAACAGAAACGCATGCGCGCAGCCAATGTCGACAGGACTGCTGTGAAAATCTTTTGCCTTTGGCCACAATAAAGTACGTTTGATTAGCATACTAAGTGAATATTGAAATTAGTAAATGATTTCAACATGTTAACTATCGCAAGTAGTCTGATTGTGATTCTCGATTGGTTAACATGAACGGCAACTCAAGGAATAAAAAACAAATACGAGTACTTGGCGGATGCAATTAAAATTTAGAGCATGATTAATTGAAGTATAATTTTATAGTAAATGCTTAAGCTTGAAAGCTAAAATATATAGAGAGAGAAAGAGTTGAGGGCAGAGGGAGAGAGAGGGAGAGAAAGAGCAAAACCAGGCAATACCCAAGAGAGTGTATTGCAGTTTTAATTATTGTTCAAGAAATGAGTTGATTATTCAATTAGATCGAACATAATACACCCAATAGCTTAATTTTACAACAATGAAAAAATAAAATTGTAACATTTCTTCTCTATTTTTTTTCTTGATTTTTTTTTTATTTGGTTCTTTACTGTACTTTATTTTGGCGCAATGACAAACTTGACGGCATCGCATAACAATTTTAAACACAACATTTAATTTAAAAAATTTTGGAATATTTGTATATATAAATATATCATATAACTGGAGTATATGCATTGGAAATTCGCAATTTGCTTTGTTCCAAACAATAAGAAATGAATAAGAATTTAAATGTAATTTAATGAATATGTTTTTGGACTGCAAATAATCGAAATGATATATGAACAAATGTTACACAAAGTATGTGTTAAGCAAGAGAAAAGAAAGAGAGACAGACTGAGAGAGAGCGAGAGAAAGATACAGAGAAATAGTGGTACTGGTTGATAGTTGGGAATAGAGAGATATATAATAGAGAAATCAAGAAGTTGACGAGAAGATATATGATTGGATTTCTGTTGATTGTTTTTTAGAACAAAAAAGTTGAGAATTTTTTTTCTTGGTAAAATGTTTTTAGACTGTATGTGTTTTTTTATTATTTATTTATTTGTTTTGGTATGTACCATGAGAACTTCCGAAACCGAACTGATACTGAGGACATACATTGTGACGCCAACTTCCACAGGGGGACCTGCAACATACATATACACACACACGTTTGATGGGTTTTTGTTTGTTTGTTTGTTTTCATAATACTTAATTGATTCCTATGAACGTAGGTTTTGTTGTTGAATCGGTTCTGAACCATTGTGTGTTAACCCAAAAGATCTTAATAAACTAAGTAGTAATGTAACTATCGCAGACTTTGTATTTTTTAATTTATTATTACCTTTTTTTTTACTTTTATTCATGTATATGTTTAATTTTCGTTTGCAAAATCAAATATACAATATATATATAACATTTTTTTTTGTTTTTTAAATTAGTGCGCGTTTTTCTTCAAGCTTTAACTAAATTTGTGCGAATGATTTTGCTTTATTTTGCTTGAACGCGCCTAATGAAAACCAAATCGACTACTTGAGTTTTTGTTTGAATTTAAATTATTTTGTTGTTGTCATTTTGCTTTAGATGTTTTACTGCTAAGGCACAGCTATAAAAATTGAATGCAAATATAAAATATAGTATTACGTAGTGATTGAAAAATAGTACTAGCGAAACATATGGATAAACTAGCAATACTAGAAGTTGTTTGTACTTAGTTTTCACTCAGTGATAGCGGATTTAACACACCATTTGAAAAAGCATTGAATTTTCGGAAACTTGCCAGCTGCAAGTTAAGTTAAGTACGAGTAAATTGATCTTGAAGCATTTTGTATGAATAAAATGTGGTCCTATAAAAAGTAGATGAAAATAAAATCCATGAAGTGAACAGAATAAGTTTTGGTATTTGATTGGGGGGAAAGTGGGATGAGTTGTATGTCGTTGCTGTATTTGGGGGAATTGTGTTTTGGGAAATTATCATTTTCTGTGCTCTTCGACCAATCTAAAAGTGTACTCAAATTGTCAACGACAACGACACATACACACAGAGAAACTCGTTTCAAAATTTATGCATTAAACTAAATTGTGAGTTCATATTTACTTATAAGTAAGAAAAAAGCATTGCCAATGGTAAGTTATTAGTTGTGGTAGTAGTTTTACTTGTAGTAGTAGTAGTTGACAGTTACTTAGACAGTTACTAAACAATATCAGTTGATAGCCTCACTTTAATTGGGTTTGTTTGAAAGTCAGCACTTATGAAGTGCACTAAAGTAAGAACTTCAATAGGAAACCCTATTCAGTTATTCAATAGAAGATTAGCTAAATCAATAAACATAACTTATAAGAGAAATTATAAAATAGTAATTGAAATTCGTTTGAAATGAAATAATACTTTCAACTGGTGTACTTTGGTTAATCGTTTGTTTTTATTTTATATTTATTATTTTTTGAAATGATTGTGTGTGTGTTAGAACGTTTGTATTTATGTAAAGTGACAATTAAATGTAACCGAAGCATTGTATTTAATCGAAAGAGTTAAGAGTAGTTAAAGTAAAATATAGTAATATACTCGTAAGTAAATAAAACTAAAAATCAAAGCAAATTCCAACAACAGAGGCGAAAAAGTAATGCGAGAGAGCGCTTTACGATAGATAGATTATATACGAGTAAGAGGTACAAAGGTCAATTAGTTTGTACCATTTTCACTTCTGAGAGCGAGCTGATTGATAGCACATACATGGTGACTCCGACTTCAACGGGAGGTCCTGAAACACGTACAGTTTGTTTTGGCATGTTATAGTTATCATATCATATCATTACACAATTACAGTAGTTCAAAGACTATCAAATGTTGGCAAATAAATAGATTATTTCACTTCGCCTAGTGTATAGTAAACTAGGTTGGTTTGATTACCTTGGGCTTATTGCCAACTCACTAAATCATAGTTATGCATTTTCTTATTCAATTCGGTTACAAGTTGGCCCCCATTTGAGCTAGCTTGATAGTGTGGGTAACTAAGTAGTTTAAGCTACTTACATATGAGATTTAAATTGGTCTTACTTACCACCATAATTGGGTCTTACTCTTTTGTCGTAACTAACACTAAAGGAGTCGAGAATAGCGGATATGTTAACGTCACCCAACATGCTGCCTCCTCCAGTTCTAAAGAAGAGAGAACAAATTATTACAATTAATTAAGATGTATTAAATACAGTGAATAAAGTATGATTATAATTCAGAAAGTTCTGCATGCAATGTTTTGTATATGAGTAGTAGTATTTCAAATATTTAAATTGAATATAATATATGAATATAGAATCTATCTTATGATAATCAATTTATTGTAATTTGTTAACAATGTTTATTTATTTATTATTTATTCCCAACCGATCTTTTATTTTAAGAATGTAATTTATTGCATTTGGTATCACCAAATGTAGATATTGCTAATCCATAATACGATATACCATTTTTAGAGTCAAAGATATGCCCTCATTCTGCTTGCTAAATTTTATGATACCCTTTATAGGTATTTTCATGGATACTTGTCATAAAAATCGGATAAAATGAAAGCTGAAAAAGGAGACCTGGCTGCTGCAGGTGTGTGTGTGTGTGTGTGTGTGCATATGCCAGCATATATATAAATATAAATATATGTATATGTATGTGTGTGTACTTGTGCTACATTTACTTTGTTTGGCATCAAGTGTGCACACTCACGCAGAGTCAAACAGTCAAATGGGCAAGTCGCCCTAGCAAACCATATGTGTATGTCCTTTTGGTATATATATATTTGTGTGTGTGTGTGTGTTTGAGTGTGTTTTCGTATACAGGGTGACCAGAAAAAACGGAGACAAACTTTAATATGTCCGTAAGCAAAAGTATGTTACCGGATTTAATTAAATGTTATTTTATTGTATTCTCCATTCTTTTCTGTACTAGTCACAACATTTTTTATCCATTGCTGTTAAATTTTCCTGTGGTTTCAGAATGTCAAGTAAACGTTGTGCAATTTTAGAGCTGTTTCATCAAGAAAAACGTCAAATGTGAATTTGTTCGTTTGCTCGAGGTGCCTAGGTAGACTGTGTCCAAGGCCACCCGCCACTTTAATGAGATTGACCATGAAGGCTATCGTCCGGGAAGAGGAAAAAAAAGCACTGTCAATACTTCTGCCAATCGTCAAATCATTCGAAAGCGGGTGATGCGAAATCCGAGGGTCTCCATGAGGAAAATTGCCCGTGAGACCGGAATGAAACGTGATTCTGTTTGGTAAATGGCGAAGAAGCACCTTGGACTCAAGCCGTACAAGCTCAAAAATTTCAGATCCTCACGGATGAAAACAAGCGCGTGCGACTGCAAAGATGCCACCAACTCAAGCGTCGGGCCGCAGGTCAGCGATAGGAGCGCGTCCTTCTCACGGATGAGAAGCTGGTAACCGTCGAGCAGGCTCACAACCACTAAACTGCAGGATCTGGTCCGCCGAACCTTCGGGTACGTCGGCCATTGTCAAACATCGCCAAAATCCGAAGTCCGTTATGGTCTAGGGCGGCATTTGCGCCAGCGGCAAAAAACCCCCGGTTTTCGTGGATCAAGGGATTAAAAGAAACCAAGAAGTGTACCGCCACGACATTCTCGACGCCGTGGTAATTCCTTGGGCCCAACTGCACTTCGGCGATGCGGACTGGACTTTTCAACAGGACTCTGGCCGGCTCACAAGGCGAAAATGACGCAAGACTGGTGCAAAACCCATTTTCCGGACTTCATCTCGTCTGCTGAATGGCCACCCTACTCGCCGGATCTCAACCCGATGGACTACAGCGTGTGGTCGATATTGGAGGCCAGGACCTGTGCTAAGCCTCACAAAAGTTTGGAGGCGCTGATGCAATCGCTGCTCTTGGAATGGAACCGACTGTCTCCCGAGGACCTGCGGCCCATGGCCTATAATTTTAAATCACGTTTGGACCTGTGCATGGCAGCTGGAGGAGACCATTTCGAAACCGGCTGAGAATCTTACTACTAGTGATCCACTTTATCGTTACTAATTGTTGCTTTGCTAAATTTCTCTCGTTTAGTAAAATTATAGTTAAAAATGTTTGTCTCCGTTATTTCTGGTCACCCTGTATATATTTTATTTATGGCAAGTCCCTGGTGCTGAAGGCGCAGGCATGCCTGTTTATTTGCGTCTATTCTGCGCTAAACTGTGCTATTAAAGCGCGTTTGTTGGTATTTTAACTGTCTCGCTCGTCGGATGTACACAAGTGCTTGTTTATTTGAATGTGTGTATGTGTGTGTGTGTGTGTGCGTATGCGTGTGTATGTCAATGTGTGTGTGAGTAAAATCACAATTTAATAAAAGTTACGCCTGCAAATAAACACCCAATATGGGCCATTTTGTTACTTTCCAACTTTTTCTGGTTTCTACGCGCGCGCGCAGTTTTAGCTACTGACATAATTGTTAAAATTTGTTCTATTGTTAATTTGATATATGAACTTTAATATCAATTATTATAGAGTTTATTTAGATGTAAGGTTCAATCGGCAATCTGTAATCAAGAAGTACGCTCTCGAACTTCTTTAACCTCTCAGAAAATTTCTCTCTCTCTCTCTCATTAGCTCTCTCTCTCTTTCTCTCTCTCTCCCTCTATTTTCTCTTCTCTCTCGGCTGCTGTCTGCTTGCTGCGCATGTTGTGCTTGTGTATGCGTAGCGTTGGTATTTCAAAAAAAAGTCGACAAAAAAATGCTAGCCTATTTATAAATAAGTGTGTGTGTGTGTGAGCTTGTGTGCATACACATACATACATACATACACACATACAAATATAAGAACAAATAGTGGCAAGCCGCAGAGTTGGCAGAGCTGCTGCTGCTATTTGTTGTTATTGCTGCGCAATGGCCTGACAACAGTTGATATGCGGTTGCTTTGAGTTTGGGTTTGGGTCTTAGTTTGGTTCTGTTGACTGTTGACTGTTGACTGCTGCCTGCCTGTGGATAATGAAAAGTTTTGATTGCTATTTGATTTGAGTTTAAGATACAATTGGTATGAGGCTCGCGTACATCGCTGCGTATACGCAATATTCATTGTCATTAGCTGGCTTAAAGCGCGCCAGCTGCTGTCAATAAGTTTTAACCACTGCTAATGGCATACCAACATCACATCCTACTATATACATACATAAGTATGGCGAGGCAAGCTGCCAACTTGGCGTATACGTAATAATATGCAAATGAAAGTGCCAGCGAGCCCAACTGAAACTAATTACGAATACTATGACACATTTGATCAAATTATATATGCAGCTGGGCCTTCTCACTTACGTGTGTGTGAGTATATCTGAGTGTGTGTGTGTGTGTGTGTGGAATGCTTGTTATTGAGTGCACTAGAAAATGTCAATGAGCCATCAAATATTTTCCTATTGAAGCAATCAAATTTATTTAAAGTAGACACACAATATTTACATAAAATTATGAATGAATAAAGTTAAATTCTCTAGCCAGTATCTAACAATAAATTGGAAGAGTTATGGAGTTATGATAACAAATAGAACTGCAATTTTCTTCAGTTCATATATAATAAAGATCCATATAATTATCCAAACGAATATATTAATCAATATGCAAAGAGAAAGCTTAATCCTTATAAATATATAAATTTATACATAATTTCTAATTGCATCATATGGACGTTATATATCGATTTATATTACAAATATTTGAGCTTTCGAATGTAATAATAAGTATTTATTTCTCAGTTTATATACTCGTACTCTTTCCACTGCAGAGTTTCATATGTATATGTATGTATATTTTTTTTCAACTTTACACTCATCTTTTGTTGTTAAATGTATACATTTGTTGGAAATTGTGCAGGCAACAGATACGAGGTCAAAAATATGTGTTAAAACGCAAAAAAGTAGGTGAACTCTGTAGTGGAAGGAGGATATTAAACATGTAACATAAATAGTGAAAGCTTAAGTTGACGCGTAAAATTGTGGGCTTGAGCTTCGTTGAGGAAGAGCCCGCATAAGTAGGCAATACTTTTTGTATTACGAGAACACAAAGTGTAGAAAGTGACTTGCACAATCAGAAGGACAATAAGAGAATGTAACGGCAACAACAACAAAAACGAGAGCCACAACAACAGCAACTGGGAACAATAACATCAACTGTAACAAACCAATGTCATGCGCAGCAGCAGCAGCAGCAGCAGCAGCAAGTCCAAGCCCAAAACGTGTCGCCAACACCATCCACATTCACATCCACATCCACATTCACTTCTACAGACTCATCCACAGCCTTATTCACATCCTCATTCGCATTCAACGTCAGCCATATTATCGCTGGCCACAGTTTGTTGTCTTATCTGAAGCCGCTGCTGATGTTTTGTTTGTCCACATCTAATGTATTTGTCTGTGTGTGTGTTTGTGTGTGTGTGTGTGTGTGTGTGTGTGTGTGTGCCAGCGGCAACGCCCCAGCAGTGTTCACTGCGTAACTGATGATGGTCGACAGTGAAATGAAAATGTAAGAAATATCTTTGTTATTGTTTGTTGTCGTTGTTGTTGTTGTTGCCGTTGTTGTTGCCGCTGTCGTCTTTGTTGTTAGTGTTATTTTTGAGTGCTTTGCTGGCCATTACGTATACGCGGCGTTGGACACGCGCCATTGCATAAATTCAAGTGATATGTTAAAACAAAGCGGAAATGCGAAAACTGCTAGAAAACATTATCTCGCTGCCAGTCGACACGTTACCCATGTCACACAATAGTCTTGGTGGCAACAGCAACAGCAACAGCAACAGCAACAACAACAGCAACCAATGCCAACGCTAAATAAAAAGATAAGCCAAAAGTTGGCAAAGCCCATTTTTGTTTTTGTAACGCAGTAAAACACTTTGGCTATTGCTCTGTCCCTACCACGCACTTCTCTGTGTGTGTGTGTGAGTAAGCGTTTTTTAATAAAGTGATAACTTGATGGCCGACATTTTCTAAAAATAAATGTATCCGTTAATAAGCTTGTCAGAGTGCAAAAGTATGTTATGTTGTCTCTCATTTTTACAGTGTTGACCACGCCCATGCACAGAGGAAAAAAAACATTCTAAAATTCAAGTTTAGCACGTATTTTTGAAGTAAGTATTCAGGATAAAGAAATAGTCAATAGAGCCCCAATAATCAATTTATTCGCGAAGAAAATCCGGGACTACCGAACTTTCGACACCGCTTTGAATTGATTTCAGAATACCTGTTTTTTTCTGTGTATTTTTGAATCGACTTAACAAGTCGAATTGATTTGTTTCGAGCATCTATAAATAGGTCTGTGCTCAATTCTTTGATTAAACAAAAGTCAATTTCAATTGATGTGACAGCTCAGAGTGAGGTAAATGCATATGAAATTGAAATTGCATTGGCTCGACAAGTCCTTGACATTTTCGAAATGAGCATCAGCGGACAGAAGAGAAGAGAACAGACAGCAGTCAGCAACCAGGCAAAAGGGCAAGAATACGAGCATACAAGTAGTTGTGAAAAAAATAGTTGACTGGCGAAAAATGGATTTGAGAAAAAATGAAATTGAAGTAACCGTGTCTGGGCATTATTAAATATTTGATATTTGAAAAGCGGCTGGGGAAATGGCAGCGGCTGGCTGAACATTCAGCTCAGCAACAGTGCCCCCTTTGCCCATTTCAACAGTGTGTCCCCGTCTGTTTGTGGATATTCTCAATCATACTCAAAATGTGAAGGAACAACAATTTACGCTCAATGACACTCAACGGCGAGCTGTTGTCTCAGCAGCTGCCAACGTCTCAGTCAGCGTTTGTTGAATGATGCAGCCTGCCACAACACACACACACACACACAAAGACAGAACAGAGTCACACACACACACACACACAGAGATGTTCTTCTGTCGTCATCATCAGCGTGCTGCTTTCAGACTAGGCGGTGTTGCTTTGCCGCTGCTGCCACTTTGGCATTATCTGCCATCAATAAATTCCAAGTGAAGTGTGCACTTGTGTGGCAAGTGGTGCACAACGGAGCACAGCAGCTAGTCCGAGTCTTTGGCTCCCCTTTTTCATTTTCCCTTGCCCCTTCTCCGACTCTCTGTGTCTTTCTTAGTCTCTGGGGCACAGGAAGTTCAGGAGTGTAAAGTGAGCAGCAGGCGGCTGAAAATTGTGTCGTTGTATTTCTGTGGCCTTTAACCTTTCTTAGCGGCAACAAATGCATTGTATTTGTGTGAGTGTGTATATATATATATATATATGTTTGTGTGTGTGTGTGTGTATGTACGATACAAGGCTATCATTTTGTGCTGCACACTTTGCGGCGTCGTCGCCTGTGCAATGTTGCATGAAAAAGTGGCGTAAACTTTACTTTAGCCTGGCCCAAATAAGCAGCCAACTGTGCCAGAGTCGTGTGACTTGCGACATTTCCACGACATTTGAGTTTGCCTCCTTGCATTGCCACTTTTGTTTGTTTTTTTGTTGTTGTTGTTACGCTTTTACACGCGATCAGGCCAGAAACATTCCCAGTCTCAGTCTCAGTTTCAGTTGTAGTCGCAGTCTCAGTCAGAATTAGAGAACCTTTGATTTAGCCAAATTGCCTGTTTGGCTTATGCAAATGTGTGTGTGTGTGTGTTTGTATACACTCAGTAAATGTAGACTAATGAGCGTTAACCCGAAAAGGAAAACATTTCAAATGCGATGGCAAGTGCCACAATTGTGGCAACTTCTTTCGCGTTGCGGCTAATCAAATATGTCGCATGCACTTCGCCAAGCCAAACAACACTGTCAATTTAGCCGTGTAATTACAAGTTGACCCGACCGTTGCCTGGCACTTGTCATTTTTCAAGCCAAAAACATTTTTATTGCCGCCACATGCAAATGTGACAATGACGAGCTTAATTAATTGACTGCATTTATTCAAAAATAAAAAAAGGGTCGTACTGTTGTTTATTTACTGCTAGCAGGTCAAACGTACTGTCTGTCATTCTGTCTAATTAGTCCTCTGTTTCCAGCGCCATTTTGTTTTAAGTCCTGTTTCCACTGTTTACAACTAAATTCGAGTGCTTATTTGAATAATCGTAAATTACCATGAGTTATTACACCGTGGGGACACACACGCACCTGGACACTGCCCCAACGCCCCTCTGCACCACTGCCACATTGCCCCACTGGACACTAGAGTCGCGCAATGCAGCAAAAAGTGTCGCGCCGGCAAATTTATTGTTCTTGTTATTACAAAACCCAGCTGAAAGTCTTTTAAATGTTCACCCTGTAAATAATAAAATAATATGATGTTTTTTTTTTTATAATATTTGGATTAGAACTTTTTCTTGTTCAATCAAATAATTATGGGGAATAATATTGCTGATTGGTTTCTAAACGCCCGAGGCCGAAAGAGCCTCATGATCTGATCCACTCTAAAAAATCAAATGTAAGAATCCGTTAAAAGCAGAACAAATTAATAAATATAAATAAACACATAATTAAAGTATTGAGAAATTATGTTGTTACAAATTATTAAACAAATTTTTCAGGTCAGATTTTTTCCAAGAGCTTCACGGAGCGCTGAGTATTTATTTTTTCTCTCCTCTGCTGACTGTCAAAATGTGAGCGCTCAATCGGTTCTCTCTCTACAAATTTTTATAGAAAGAGCGTAGCTAGAATAGTTCAACTGAGCCTACTCAACCGAAAACAAAAGGAAGAGAGTCGAAGTGTTCTGCTCAGACAGAGAATGTTTGTTGTATGTTTTTTTCGGTAATGTTCGTGAGTAGATCGAAAAAGGAAAAAACGGTCAACTGTTATTTCCAAGTCTGTAAAACAGTTCGTTTTATTTTTTTTCAATAATCAATCAATTTATTTTGAACTGCAAGTCCCGCTTTAATGGGCAGGGTCGACGGGCAAATGAGCGCCCTGAGGCTGGAAACCGTTCTCATCGGCGACATAGGTGACTGTGAATTTCTCACCAGTCTTCTCATCAACCCAGGAGTATGAGCCATGAACGACCTGAGCCTCATGCTCTGTGCCAACATTGTTGGTCTTAGCCTCTGCAGAATGCCCAGTACCATCAGATGTTTCAAATCTGCAATATCAAATACAAGGATCAGCGAATGCTGGCATACCAAAAATTTTGGTAAATTACCCAAACTTGTATCCCTCGGCGTTGACGTCTGAGTCCTGTCTTGTGATTTCGACAGCATTTGGTGCTGCCAGGGCAACGGCGAAGAGGGCGACGAAAACGATGAGGAACTTCATGTTTAGATAGAGTGTAGTGCGTTTGAGACTTCAAAGGTAACTATGCATTTTGGGGCTAATCGACTGGCTATTTATAGCAAAATCAATGCTCAAATATTTCGAATAATACTGGCAATGCATAGATAAAACTAGTTTAATTTTGAGAACGATAAAAACCAGCAGCAATTGACATTTCAAATGCAAATGTCATAATGAGGAATCAATATATGCTACTACATATTTAATTAAAAAACTTGTTTATAATTATTTATAACGCCAAAATATAAGGTAGCGGGGAGAGATTTTTATCATTTTTAAAAATTCTGGCTGATGAAATGTTTTTTAAATTGAAATGTACTGTATATAAGGTCCCATATGAATCGTATAAAAACTTTTCATGTTGTTTTTATGTAAGCTAGTGATATTTTGTTTTCCGCTAACGTGCAGGCAGTTATTTTGAAACATGTCGCTTATGTTTAATAATTTATATAAAACTATACTAGCTTAGAAGTTTTTAAATCAATTTGCTACATTTTTTAAAGCTAAAATTTAAAAAAAAAAATTGGTTTGATTCCCACATTGCCAAGCTTAAAAAAAGAACAGTCGTACAAATAAATGTTCCATCACCATCATTTAAAGCAAAACATGTGTTTTTAAGATCCTCGGAATGAAACAAATACAGTCGAGTTATGGAGACATTCGACTTATAGAATCCTTTTTCTTAAGTTTATTAATTTGACTGCCACTCATTTAGCTCGAGCTAAAGAAGTTCGAGTTTTGGAAGTTCAACTGTTCATACTTTTCGTCATATCACAAAAAGAATTTTAAACAATTAAATTTTGAACATTTTATTAAATTTAAATAAAAAATTAATTAGTTTCTTCGCTGAGCTTAGGAAATAATTACTTAGAGTCATATCAATGATAGCTAGAATCATTCCTGTTAAATAATGATAAGTAATCATAATCATTAGTAATTAGATTGCCCAATTTTTTAATGATTACGACTACAAATTCAAAATTCAATTATTCAAAAACAATCAGAAAATATCAAAAATAATCTAATTGATTAGTAATTCTAATCGAAATTTAACAGCTATGCCTAGAATATTTTATTAAATGCGTATGCACTTTTCTTGTTTAATTCAATCATATTTAATATATCCTTGCAGAGAATAAAAGAATTTTATCACGAAATGCGAAAGACATTAGATGAAACACCACCAGGCTCTCCTTAGTAATTTTTAAACCCCAGTTGGGCTGTCCTGTTACTTGGAGTGCCTTGTAACTGGGTTTACTTTTAATTTTCGTATAGTCTTAAAGCTTAATGGGCCAACGATATTGCAATGTAACAAAACCATATTATTTGTTTAATATTCTCGTATTTATATATATAGGTATGCCACAGAAATCTCTTCCACTTGAATTTCACGTCAATTTCATTTCTCCGTGCCACAGTCCAATCACCTGAACAATTTTGAGTGAAACGAAATCATCACTCAATTCACTGGCATCCGATGCCATGAGAATAATGTCACATTTTTTGTCCGAATTTTTGAATTTAGAGTTGTCGAGTAACATTTATTGTTTGCCGCGCCAATAACTTTTAAATTTTTTTAAGCTATACAATATCAATTATTATATAAATAAATTGAATTATGTAAATTAAATAAGAAATAAAATAAAAATTGTATATTCTGCAATGATAAACTTAAAAAAGTTGCTAAGCAAACCCTTGGGAAATTTAATCTGAGAAGGGGCCAACCCTGGCAGCCTAGTACGAAAAGGTTGATGTACATGCTAAAAAACCTAAATCACACGAATTTCTGTGGCACGGAGAAATTTTCGAAGTGGATTTGCTTTTCTCTGAATTCGCTTTAACTAGTGATTTCTGTGGCATACTTGATAATGTAGTCGTATACATCTAGGTGAATGATAATTTATGGGGTAATTTATATTTTCTCCTTTCAATATATTTAAAACAGCTTACGCCCACAAGACAAACAAAAGTTTTTTTTTAATAGTCAATCAATTTATTTTTAACTGCAAGTCCCGCTTTAATGGGCAGGGTCGACGGGCAAATGAGCGCCCTGAGGCTGGAAACCGTTCTCATCGGCGACATAGGTGACTGTGAATTTCTCACCAGTCTTCTCATCAACCCAGGAGTATGAGCCATGAACGACCTGAGCCTCATGCTCTGTGCCAACATTGTTGGTCTTAGCCTCAGCAGAATGCGCAGTACCATCAGATGTTTCAAATCTGCAATATCAAATACAAGGATCAGCGAATGCTGGCATACCAAAAATTTTGGTAAATTACCCAAACTTGTATCCCTCGGCGTTAACGTCTGAGTCCAGTCTTGTGATTTCGACAGCATTTGGTGCTGCCAGGGCAACGGCGAAGAGGGCGACGAAAACGATGAGGAACTTCATGTTTAGATAGAGTGTAGTGCGTTTGAGACTTCAAAGGTAACTATGCATTTTGGGGCTAATCGACTGGGTATTTATAGCAAAATCAATGCTCAAATATTTCGAATAACACTGGCAAAGCATTGATAAAACTAGTTTAATTTTGAGAACGATAAAAACAAGCATCAATTGACATTTCAAATGCAAATGTCATTAAGAGGATTTAATATATTCAATGATAAATTTAAATAACAACTTGTTTATAATAAAATCTAATCGAAAAAAACCATAAAGATAAAATGAAACTATTAAGTGGGAGAGCTTTTTTTTTTAATTTTCTTAAAATTCTTTCCACTTTTAAAACTGTATGTGTACTTAGCCTTAGAACTCATATAAATATAATAATAGAACATTTTTTAGGATGCCTTTGTGTGAAATATATATTTTTTGTCGCGTATGTTTAGTGTTAAGTCCAATGTAATATATTTGGCTTGATGTTTTTTATATATGAGTGAAGTGAAGAAGTAAGTAATAATTACATATGAAAAAATACTTTAAAAAATCGACAACTCGATTTTCGACGAAGCGATTTTCAATTACTTTTACTCGATCATTTTTTTTTTTAACTATCAATCAAGTTAGTTGAATCGAAATTATTGAAATAACGAATAAACTGTTTTAATGATTTTGCAGAGATATGAAAGCTTCAAGTTGTGTGTGTGGTCACACTTCTGTTCTACCAAATTTGACACGTCAAGATATTTGTTAATTCTGACATGACTTTTTTCAAAATGGAATGGTCTTAGAATTAAGCTGATTACAATCTTAAACTTAAGATTAAAAATTTTAAATTTAAAAAAAAGCTGGCATCAAATTCGCCTTCAGGCGAAATAAATTATTTTTTCGAAACAAATAATCAGGGATGCCACAGAAATCGCAAGCAAAATAGAAATCCGCAGAAAGCGATTCCGGAAATTTCCGAGGTGCCACAGAACTTCGAATGATTTAATGTTTTTTAGCAATTTCACCAACCTTTTCGAGCTGGGCTGCTAAGGGTTGACACCTTCTCAGATTAAATTACACAAGGGTTTGTTTAGCAACATTTTTAGGTTTTTTATTGCTGAACAAAAAGTTTTTAATTTTTTTCTTATTTAATTTATATAATTTATATAATAATTGACTATGTTTAGCACCAACAAATTTAAATGCAATTGGCGGGACAAAATAAAAGTTACTCGACAACTCTAGCGACTGTCTGCCATTAGTCTGTCAACTCTTCGTGACAAATGTTTTGACAAATTGCACAATAAGTTAAAGGTTTTTTTCTGAAAAACTTGATTTACCTCAAAAGAGCTTATTTTTGAATGCTTAATTTAAAGAAAACAGAAGTGGTTCCATATATATATTTAAAATATCTTACTTCGAACTCTAACTAAAATATGTGGCAACGTGGCATGTTGCATCAAAATCTGATTCCAGGTGAATGATTTCAAATAAGGTTTATAAATTTTCTTTTACAATATCTTCGAAATGACCTATGGAAAAAAACATAAGTCATTTTTTCAATTTTAAATCATTTATTTTCAATTTGGGTATTTTTTAAGCGTGAGGTGCGACGGGCAAGTGAGAGCCCTGAGGTTGGAAACCGTTCTCATCAGCGGTGTAGGTGACTGTGAATTTCTCACCGGTCTTCTCATCAACCCAGGAGTATGAGCCGTGAACGGACAGAGCCTCATGCTCTGTGCCAATATTGTTGGTCTTAGCCTCAGCAGAATGCTCAGAACCATCAGAAGTGGCGTATCTGCAATATCAAATACAAGGATCAGCAAATGTTTGCATACCAAAATTTTGGTGAATTACCCAAACTTGTATCCCTCGGGGTTGACATCTGAGTCCTGTCTTGTGGTTTCGACAGCATTTGGTGCTGCCAGGGCAACGGCGAAGAGGGCGACGAAAACGATAAGGAACTTCATGTTTAGATAGAGTGTAGTGCGTTTGAGACTTCAAAGGTAACTATACATTTTGGGGCTGATCGACTGGCTATTTATAGCAAATTCGATGTATGATAAATATTGGCATTGGTGAACATTTAAAATTCAGAAGCATATATTGTTTAAATGTAGTGATTTAAAAACTAGTTATTTGCATCTGTATTCGCGTACAAATGCATTATGCAAATTCACCCTAAATGTTTCAGTGAAATGCTCAACTAGTTAATCTATGCGTGAAGCTGTGCTTCTTTAAATTGTCAGGTTCTATATTTATGTATATTTATAATCATTATTGCCATACACCTGTTTCGCTTTCCCTTTTACCAGACACAGAAACCCAGATAAACAATCAGATCTATACACCTACACAAATGTACAAACGTGCATGTGGATATTTCTATTTAATATTCTAATACTCGCTATTCAAGGTCAGCGCCACAATCTGCATAACTGTATTCTTATTTTTGTTTGTTTTGCACATTTTAGCAACTTGCTTTTTTTTGCCAAATATTAAATAGACACGGACAAAAGGCAAGACCGGTTATTCGGTTAGTCTGCGGCATCTTATTCGCAGTGGTCTTTGACGTCATAATCTCTGATGGGCTATCAAAATTAGCTGTTGAATGATAATATCAGTATTTTACAATCGACTCGACTTTCTGCGATCACCCCTCCAACCCACAAATATAGTCGTAGCATAAGTATGATTTTTTTTGGCAGTGGTTTTTGGATAGCTAAATGTCAAGTTAATTAATAGATAAAAAAAACGTATTTTGAAGTAGCAAATATTTAAATTTTATTGAAGATTGGTGGTATTTTCAGGTAGTCCCTCTTAACTAGATCATTCTTACATATTACACATGAATGTTTTCGAAATTGTTTTAAATTACCCATACATCAGGAAATATTCACACGTGAACGTGATTATGCACATAATTAAAGATATTAAAATCAGTTGAAGATCAGCTGACGTTCCACACGAAAAGCGGAACAAACGGGTTTTGGTTTAATTAAGTTCATAAATAAAAGAGTTTATGAAAGGGGGAACATGGAAACGTTTAATAAACGTATAAATATAAAATAAAAAAGATCGATTTAGATATAAATTGATAACTTACGCCGATTGGACTGTGATGCTCCTTTTGGGACCCTGCTCCTGTACGATTAGCGCCATATTGATGGCCAGCCAAATGGTCAGCAGGGGAGTGCGGGTGCAGGGCGTCAGTTTGATTAATCTGTCCATTGCTGAATCACTCATGGTGGTGCAAGTTGTTGTTGTTGTCGTTGTTGCTGTGGTGCGTGGCAAAGTCAAAATGTTGGAAGGTTGTTTAGTAGTTGCTATTTCTTGTTGCTGTTGCTGTTGTTGTTATGTAATCGAAGAGTGCGATTGTTGTTGATATCATTTATTTTTATTTGCTATTATTTATGTTTTGGCTTTTGTTGCGTGGCATTAAAACGAAGTTTTGTTTTTGTTTTTATTTTGCTTTTCTTTTAGTTGCGTTTAAAGTAAGTAAGTTTTAGTTGATGTTTTTGGTATCAGTTGCAATTAGTTAAATTTGTTGCATTAGTTGAGTTGCTGTTTTCCAAGATTTTCCTTCTATGTGTTGCTTCTTCCTCTTCTTCTACTCAGTCAGTGAGTTAGTTGGTTAGTTGGTTTTATTTTTGTAGGCAGCGAGGCTTTCAGTCAGTACATCAGTGCGTGCATGTGTGTGGGTGAGTATGTGTGTATGATAAGATTTATATGTATTATTGCTGTTGCTCTTTAGTTGAATCTCTGACTTAGATGCGTTGCCAATGCGATATCGTTTGACTGCGCGGCAAGGCGAAGCTCAACCAGAACAATGCCAGCACCAGGAGCATCAGAAGCTGACACAACAGCACCGAGTCCGAGATGGATTCAAGTTCAATGGCACTGGGTATGGGCAGACTTGCATGTGCCTCCTCTTGTATTAATGATGAAGTTGATGTTGATGTAGATGTGGATGATGATGACGTTAATGTTGCTGATGTTGATGTTGATGATGATGTTGCTGATGGTGTAGCTGCTATTGTTGCTGCTGTCGGTTGCGTGACTGTCGAGCCCGTCTCTGACTCTGATCCTGCAATTGTCCTGGATGTTGTTGCTCTGTTGGGCGCTGATGACCTCGGCCACATTAATTGCCAGCCGTGACTTCAAGCTGGTGTTGATGCTGATGTTACTGTTCTGCTGCTGTCATTAGATAACTTTCCGTCTCTGGTTATCTATCTATCGCTTTCATCTCCCTTTCTTAAATATATTTACTTTTATTCCTTTCTCTTTGCCACACACCCTGTTGTTGCGGAACGTTCGTTAATAAATATTATTAAATCTCCGCATTGTTCATTTTCTTCAGACCCGATCGATTGTGGGTTCCGTACAGGATGTGAGATTGATTTCTTAACTTTTCTCATTCAAAATGACGTTCCATTCCATTGTCTTTTATTTTTATTAAATCCTTTTCTTTTATTGTTTTTGTTGCACTCCGCTTTTTGTTGTTGTTGTTGCTGTTGCCATTACAGACGATTCTAATCATTTTATTGAGTGTTTAAGTTGCCTTCCCGTTTATTTTTTAACATTTTGCTGTTTTTTTTTTGTTTTGCATAAATATGGCTCCAAAACGCTCGTAAAAGTTAAAACAATTTTTGCTTTTTGTGTTTTGTTTTAGCAATTTTATTGGTAGAAATTTGTTACATTTAACACTGAAAATATTGAAAACTGTGTGATTACGGTTTACTCTTTGCCAAAAACTAAAATTTATTCATTTCGGTATAATTTTTCCAAATTTATTAATAAATTTTGATGTTTATATATTTTCTATTTTAAATGATTTTTTTTATTTTTATATTGCAAGTCACGTTTGTTTATTTAGGAAGTCGTTTGTTATCTTTCAATTATATTCACTGTTTTACTATTTCGTTTCTTATGGTTTCATATTTCTCGAATAAAGCTTTTTATGCGATTGACAAAGTCGAATTTCAGAATCACTTGATTTTATATACACAATTATATTTGCACGCATAAACACTTACACTTACACACACTCACACAGCCACAAACTCTTATGCATACTGAGACATATAAACACACACACACATACGTACACACATTTTGTTTAGTTTGTTAGCACTTGCCGTAGTTTTGAGTGCCGTTTTCGTCCTGTATCATTCTCAGCTGCGCGTTTAAATACCGTTTGCCACAGTCAGCAATCGGGCCAGCCCGTCGACAGTTGCTTAGTGCCAGTTGGCCGAGAGCAGACGAGCTGGCGAGCTGTAGAGAGCGTGCCAAAAATAGCCTGAGCCTGAAACTGAGCCTGAACCGAAAGCAGAGCAACGTGCGCCTGTAAGTATGCTACAATTTCTGTTTCTGCAAAGGAAGTTCTCTCGCTCACTTGGGCGCTCTCTCTCTCTCGCTTGCTATATTTGCCTGTCTCTCTCTCTTTGTCTCTCTTTCTCGTTGGCCTTCTTTGCAGCCTCGGGCTGTGTCCCTCATCCCCTTTTTTTTTGGCTTGGATTTGGCTTTTGCAGAAATGTCACTGGCAAACTGGCAACCCCGGCAGTTACACTCTGTTTAGCATAAACGCTTGCTACTTGGCTCCTGCCACAATATCTCTGCGTGTATGTGTGTCAGTGTGTGTGTGTCAGTGTGTGTGTGTCTGTGTGAGTGTGTCAGGACTTTGCTTTTGTATTTGCTTCTTTGTTTTTCTTTTTTTAGTTTAACGTGTATTTTTTAAGCCCATTTGATTTGTATGCCCTTTTTTTTGCATGCTTTGGCTCCTTCGGGCCCCTATTATCTCTCTCTTGCTCTCTCTATCTCTGTCTTTGCAATTTCTCGCTCTTTCTTGCGAAATACATTCGCACGTATCTCGTTAATTGGTTTTGTGTGTGTGTGTGTGTGCTTGTGTGTGTGTGTGTGGCATTTGCTTTCAAAATTTACTTGTGCCTCGCGCCGTTGCTTTGATTGCTTTTTGTGGCAAAGACGTAAAGGATTTCAAAATTGTTGTTATTAAAGGGAGGTACGGGGGGTTAAGCATTGTTGCCATGGCTGTTGCTGTTGTTCAACTTGTCAAAGAAACGCGAGCTGAGTCGTCAAAGGATAAGTAAATTACATAAACATATGTGTAACTCTCTCGCTCTCGCTCTCTCTCACTTACTTTCGCTGTCTCTGTGTTTTCAATGATAAGGACTCATGCATTAATTAAAATGGCAAATGTCTGTCTGTCTGTATCTGTGTGTGTTTGCTCGCATTTAATATAGTATTTATTATTGTCATTCTTTGTGCCGCCTCCCAACACCCCGCATTTGACATTGTTTAGCTTTGCGCGAGAACTGAGAGTTATTAATGAGTTTTGCCTCGGAGCTGTTCCTTACATTTTTGATGACCTACAAAGGCTTAAATATGCAGACCCTAACTTGAACTTGCATATTTAATGCGAAACATGGCAAACTTGCAAATTACTTAATCAGATTTTAAGGCATGTTTTTAATGGAAAAATGTAAAATGTTGCCAGAAAGTCAATAACAACGAGAATAACTTGAGTTCTTAGAAAATTTTCTAGCCTATTTTCGATCATTGAAGTTGATTGAAGCAGCTAGTGATTTGATCCATTAACCTTCAGACCAGTAGCATTATCCAGAAGATTTATTCTGCTCTAATACTTTATGTTGTGTGGTAAAAGTGGTTTTTGGCCATTGAAAGCATATGCGGGCTGGTCTGTCTGCCAAGCTGCCTCATCGGGCTAATCAACGAAGCCTGCCAGAAATTTGCTTGCAAATAAAATAAAGTAAAGTCAGCAGGAATCAGCAGGAGCTGGAACAGGAATAACACTTGAGAGGGGACAAAGACGCCGACGAATTTGAAGTTGCGGCGATGCTTCTCACTTATGCAGAATACTACCACATACAAGCAAACGTATACATACACACACACACACACACACGTTGCATCAGAATCCTTTTTGGCCATACTTTCTATATTTACTTAGGTTTTTTTCCTGTCTTGCCTTGGCTGTGGGTGTGTTCGTGTGAGTGTATATCTTTTTTTGAAACTCTTCACAGTCCGAGACAGATGCTTAAAGTTGCTGGTTGCACACTTCATTTTATATTCCATTTAATATTTTGTTATTTATGTAATGAATATAAAGGATTTCTTTTAATTTTTTCAATATTTTAGCACGTTAATGGCATGGAAATGTCGTGAGTTACATTTACATATACACATACACACGCGTTTACACATACACACAAACACACACACACGCACAGACACACACACACACACAGACGCACGTCGCGCTCTCTACACCAAGAAATATGCATAAAGTTGGTTTCGATTTTTGCAGCAACGCCTCTTTTCAAGCGAAACACCAGATTTAATGGCAATCCTTTTTTTGTTTCGATGGTTTATTTTTCACGTTGTATCTGAGATATTTTTGTAATATTTATTTTAACAATTTTGCAATTTGCAATTTGATTTTAGCAATACCAAAAATGGTGTGGAAAATGTATCTATGCCTCGCATGAACTATATAATTATTTTTTGCGCACAGCGTTGGCGACGACAACGTCTGAACTCAACTCGACACGGACACAGACTCGGACTTGGACTCGGAGTCGACTCGCTCAACGCTCAATGTGCCACACGGAACGCGGAGCACATCGGCATTTCAATTCGTATTCGTGCAGGACCGAGTGGCACAGTGGCACTTTAGGTACAACACACGAATCTGCAAAATTCTGGGTGCGACAAGGCAGCCGAAGTCGAGACCGAACCCGAACCCGAACCAAAAACAAAAGCCGAACCATGCTGAACCCTCCTTAACAGACTTAAGAGAGCTATAGCTGCTCCTGTTATTGTTGGCTTTAAGTTGTTGTTGCTGTTGTTGGGTTTCTGCGCTTTTTGTTCAGCCGGGAACCGTGTTGGCTCTTGCTCGGCCATCCACACCAGAAACTCTGGTACTTCCCGCTCACAAATCAACATAAATCAGCTAAATTGTCAGGATACAAGTACACGGTGCAATAGAAATTGCTCAAATCGAGTCAGAGTCAGAGTCTGAGTCGGAGGCAATATATTAGTCTTATATCTGAACATTTGTTGTTCTTGTTATAGCTGGAGCTCTTGCTGTTATTTTTACCGTTGATAATGAGAATGCAACGCGAGCTATTTGATTTGGACACACTTGACGTATGCGTAATATTGACTGTCTGCCCGAATTCGAAAACATATGTTTAAAAACATATGTTTAAAGTAACTCAAATGACAAGTTAGTTTGTTAATTATTTTTGTTTCTTTTTTAAGTTTCTGCAAGAAGATGAATTGAATACTCTTAATGTATATCCAAAATTTGAATTACATATACAATAAGTAGATTTCTGAATATAATTGTGTACCATCATAAACAAACATATTGCATGCATGTAAATACAAGTATATTCAACAAACTTGGCTGTAATACATTAACATTCAAGTGATCAATTTGCTAATCTATTAATAATTATGAGTTTAAAACAAAAAGTAAAACCAGAAAACAGTTGCACAACAATCTGAATATCTGGCAGCAACCCAAATGTCTAAATTTCGCTTAGAAACAAGAAAAGTAAGATGAGAGTGAATTTTAGTATCAGTATGAGTATACTCGTTTGTATCTAACACCTCTAATTTGCATATATACTCGAATTCGAATGCATCAATTGATTGTACATAAACTAGTTTTTCATTTAAATATATTGCGGCATAAATTAATTCTTCTTTAAGGCATTTGCATTTTAAATGTTAATTGTTGCGAATTTTTTATCATGTTCGCTATCAAACTAGTTTTTATCAATGTTTTGCCAATATTATTTTTGCATCGATTTTGCTATAAATACTCAGTCGATGAGCCCCAAAATGCATAGTTACCTTTGAAGTCTCAAACGCACTACACTTTATCTCAACATGAAGTTCCTCATCGTTTTCGTCGCCCTCTTCGCCATTGCCCTGGCAGGTGAAGTCGAGATCACCAAACAGGACTCAGATGTTCGTCCTGATGGCTACAACTTTGGGTAATTTAGCAAAACTTAAGGTATGCCAGCATACGCTGATCCATACATTTGATATTGCAGAGTGGAAACTTCTGATGGAACTAAACGTTCAGAAGCCGCTACCCTTGAACATGCTGGCTCAGAACATGAGGCTATTTCCGTTCATGGAGAATACTCGTGGGTTGATACCGATGGTGTCTCACACAACATCAAGTATACTGCCGATGAGAACGGTTACCATGCAGAGGGCAAGGACATTCCAGTCGCACCTGTTGCTTAAAAAGCGACATTCTGTTTTAAATAAATTGATTGAATATTAGAAAAAAAAACTTTTGTATTATTTGTGGATCAGAGTTTAGCGTAGTGATGTAAAAATACATCTAGAAATCGACAAATCGATTTATTACAAAAAAAAATAATTAAAGTGTTGTTGTATACTAAAAATTATATGAGAAGTTGATTAAAAGTGAAATCTTAAGACTTAAAATTGTACTTTGATGTAAAAAATGATTTGAACAAAGTTAATGAAATTTAAATTCAGAAGCAAATCAAAGGCCAAACCATGATTAAAATGACATTCCGCTTGGAGACCGGATCAGTTTTGGCAAAGCTATGAACACACAGCGAACACGCTGCGTATACGCCACAGTGGACTTTGTGCTACACACATTGCGATGCTTGTAATTTTATGTATCTAAATTGCGCAATGTAGCATATTCATAAATGGCAAACGATATAAACACATGGAAGTTAAACGCTACGAAGAGAAATACAGAGAAGAAGCCACAGAGATAGAGAGAAAGAGAGAAAGGCAATGCGAAAGAGCTAAAAATAAAATGTAAATAAATAATTTGCACTGCGTCATGTCAGAAATTTTAAACACATAATTAACAGCTTATTTAACCCTGTTCTCTGTTGGGGCTGCCACTGTCACTGCGCCAGATTATTCTACATGGTTGCCCTGACAGGCGGAGACTTTAGGGGACTATAGGGAGCTAGAGGAGGGAAGGGGTAGGGGTGGGGAAAGGAGGGGAAGGGAGGGGAGCAGAGCCTGCGAATTCATAAAAAGTTGTCTATGCTTGGGGCGCTCGCAGTGACAATCGTGGCCTGCACCAAACACAATGTTGGTGCCCAGAATTGTGGAGCAGCAAGGGCAATGACGACAACGACAACGACGACAAGTTCGAAACAAAAGCGAAACAAAAACAGCAACAACAATATTTAGCAGTGGAGCAGAAAAGGAATTGCCCTACCATACATACACACACATTTTCTTTTACAGCTTGAACAGTGACTCAATTATTGCATTTAGTACATAATTTTCAACAACCAATTTTGGTATGAGCCAATTTAATAAAAAATTATCATGTAGTAGGTATAATACAATTTTTTTATTATTATTAATAGATATATGCCTAATGCTAAAAGTACATAGACTTATTAATTATTCTATTCGTCACGATGTCGAGAAAGTTTATATTTAGCTTGGATTTATCTATCTATGTATTTAACAAATGTTAAAGGAATCAATTGGCAGTGATTTAATTTCTTACTTTGAATTGTGGCACGTTTCTTAATATTTTATATAAATAAAAAAGAACGTTTTTAACTTTTCATAAACAAATGTATATACTATATGGTATAAATAAGTGGTAAGCATTAGCTATTTTTTTTAAAAACAAGTTTTGCTAAAAATGTGAGCTGCGTTGTCAATGCAATTGCAATGTTTTTATTTGTTCCAATTAATCTGATCGCACTGCGAAGTATGTTTACAGTGTTGAGCGTAATCAGTAAATGTGTCACTTGTTTGGGAGTGAGTGAATTGTATGTAGAAGGGGAGGGCGACAGAGGGAGGTGTTTTGTATCTAAACCTACCTTTACAACAAGTGTGTGTGTGTGTGTGTGTGTTGTGCCGTTGTGTTTTAATGTGTCATACACCCATTGCCACTCCCTGCTGTGGCCCAATAACAACAGAAGCAGCAACAATAAAAAACATCATTATCATCATGATCATGATCATCTTCAGCATGGCCATCAGGCTGCTCTGATGGGTGGGCGTGGCATGTGGACAAATGTGCATGTGCGATGCAAGTTGGCGAGTGAAAATAAAACGTAAAAAAAAAAAATGAAAAAAGAAGCAAGCAGAAAATATAGGCGACAACAACCAACTTTTTTTCGCCTTGTCAATGAAGCGAAAACGAAGAAAACGACTGCGAGGCAGAGAGAAACGGAGAGAAAACAAACAAAGAAGCTGGCAAATAAAAAGAAAAATAGAAACAGAAAATAATTTATTTCGGTTGACACATTTTGCTTTGGTGTTGGTGCTGCCCGCTGACCCGCTCAACGAGCAAAAAATGCGAGACATAAACACAGCAAGCAACAGCAACAACAACAACAACAACATCAGCAGGGAGCAAGGATATAAAGATGAGGAGGTTAAAGTCAGCAGCAGCAGCAGCAGCAACAGCAGCTATTCAAAAGAGCAGGAAGTGCAAATGTTTCTTTCACTTTTCTCATGTTTCGTTGGCATCGCTTTCTGTTTGCTTTGGCTTTGGCTCTGGCGACGTTCTTTTGCCTGTTACTAAATTATTAGTGTGACCCAACACACACACACCCAGCACACTCACATACTAGCACACTGTTACTTGTACTGTGCAAATGGCGTTAAACTTTTCGCTAGTTCTGCCATTTTGAATTTTTAAAGCAGCCCAAAAAAATGTTGTCTTTTTTCTATTTTTATTTTTGGTTTGAGTATGAAGGCGCGGTCGTATTTCTAGTTGTTGTTGTTGTTGGCAGTAAGCGCGCAAATTGGCTAGCACTGTCAACGAAAATAAGTTTTCACTCGGCTGGGCAAAGCTGGCCCTCTGTGTGTGTGCATGGGGGCGTATACATAATTTGGCTGGGCTGCATGAATTTTTGGACCCATGGCAGGCGCAGCGGCAAATGCCCAGTTCCAGGTAAAGCGGTAGCCCAAAGAATGGCAACACTTATTATTGTTTGAGCAACAACAACAACTGCAAAAGCAGCAACAACAACAACTACAACCATAAAACAATAAGAGCTCTACAGCGCAAGCGTTTGCCCGGGAATTTTCAGTTAAATTCAGAGAGAGTTTTGCCAACTGTGCTTGGATGCTGCCCAGTTAGCTTACTCTCTCTCTCGCTCGCTCTCTCGCTCTCTCAATTTCTTTATTACTCTCTCTTCATCCCTTAGTGTCTTTGTCACTCAGCTCTTAGTTTATCTCTCCGTCAGACTTTCCAGGCAGACCACGAAGCCTTCAGCATGCCAAATCTTACGCTTTATGTTTGTATTGTAGATTTCGTATTCTTTTCATGACACGCATGTTTGTATGTATGGGTTACACCTTGCGACCAAAACACAGTTTACCTACCAAAGCCACGCACTCAATTTAATTTTTGTTGCAACAAAATATATATTTTGTTGTCAACTATGGCAAAACTCACAACCAATATACCCCACGCCAACTCATACCCTCTACCACAATTGTGTATGTTGTGCGATTAATCTCAGGTTAAATAAATGTCTCTCTGTGTGTGTGTGTTGTGTTGTATTTAGTTGGGGCAGGACGAAGTGAGTGCGTCCACTTGTTGTTGCCAGCGTGTTGATTTGTTTGTTGTATGTGTATACCCTGTAACTGCTGATGCTGAATGTGTGTGTCTGAATTTAAATTTATTTTTTCTTGGATGTGCAAACTTGGTTACAGGGTAACTCCAAGTCGAGCATGTGTGCTATACGCACTCAGTGCGTGACCTTTTCTTTCATTTTTACATTTATTTGTTGTTGTTTTGTCTTCAGCTTAAATTTAATACTATAAACACACACACACACTGATACATATTTATATGTGCCAAGGTACATAAGAAGAAGCCCCCATTTTTGTGTGTTTTAGCGTCTTTGAAGCTGTTGTCCCACAACAACAACAGCAACAGCTACAATAACAACCAAAACAACACCAAGAACCGCATACACCTTGTACAAATTAGCATAATGGATTTTTTTGTCAAAGCGTATCCGTCGCGTTTGCGGCTTTTGTAAAATAAATACGCTATGGAATTTGTGGTGGAAGCTAATCACGAAATGCATTCACATTTGCCTAATCATTTGGCTTAATTAATTGGCAACATAAGCAGGTCGCAAACAGGGAGGCAGCAGGAACACGATAAAATGGAAACAGGTAACAGCCAACATGCTGGGCTGTCAGTCAGTCAATCAGCCAAATATTCATGAAAATCTTTGCATCTTTGAACTTTGATTTGAGATTTGCTAAGCCGCCGTTCAATTAGCCTAATTCGCTAGATGATTATCCATTTAGTACCTGCCCTACACTGAAAAACATCTTGTTTTAAATATTTTTCTGACAATACCTATATAATTTGTTTTGGTTACTTCGCTTTATTAAACATATATAATTGTTAATGAAAATTTAATTTTAGTCAGAGTTTTAATTGCATTTAAAGCACAATAATTAATAATTTACTATCTGTATTTTTTAATTTATTTTATTTTATAATTTACAAAACATTTTATTATCAAAAGAATTTGTATCTATTTAAATATATAAAAATTAATTTAAATATATAATACCATTTTAGATTCTAGAATACTTACAAACTCAATTTTGAATTAATTAATTATTGAAATAAGCTTATAAGTTAGAAATGTTTAAGAAATTTTACTTACTATGTAATATGTAGTATTTTACTAAAGTTATTTATTATTTACATTTATTTCTGGTGTGTATAAATTGTGTAAATAAATACATATTAGATATGCATACAAATACACAGACACTTGAAAATATTAAGCATACGCATTGTTGTGCAGTTTCCAGCATCAAAGTGTGATGAAAAAGCAACAAAATGAGAGACTCTCTGAGTGTCTCTCCGCACAGCTAAAATAATCGAATTGAAGCATAAACAGAGAGAGAGAGAGAGAGAGAAGGCTGCTGTTGGAGAATGGGAGACATTGAGAGCTAAGCGATGGCGGCTCTCTGAATCTAACTCTCTCTCGGTGTCCCACTCTCTCTTGGCTTCAAAGTGGGTTTAGTTGAACGGCTAGTGCTTTTTGAGTTACTCGCATGACGTCATTAAAGCCACAGCGACAGCCTCACCTTGTTGCCAGAATGAGGTAGCAGCCAGGGCCAACACCGACAACAGTCTAATGCTGATGCTGATGCTAACCATGTTCCTGTATACGGAACAACATAGCAACCCCACACCTACACCCCTCCCCGTCCCCATCCCGCCCCACATCACCCACAACACCCCTGACACCTCTACACTCGCATCTGTTAGATGTCGACGTCGTGTGTGTGTTCGTGAAATATTTGCGCGTTTTTATTCACGTTTCAGCTTGGGCTCTGCTTTTTTTCTGGTTTGCTCGTATTTGGAGCCGTTTGTCATGCATTTTTCATTTTGTGCAGCGCCGAATGTTTACGTCGCCACGTGAACAACAATAACAAATATACATACACACACACCGTCACATACACACACCGTCACATACACACTCGCAAGTTCACAGAGTCAATTCCCACTTCACATGCTACTACTCACTTCCATTCCCATTGAGCATGAGAGTGTTTATGTGCATGCATGTATGTGTGTGTGTGTGACTGTGTGTTTGTGCTTGTCATTTTGACATTTGTTTACATATTTATGTCAGACAGTCAGTCGTACAGTCGCTAGGCTGCCGAGTCGAGCTGGGCTTTAGTTTAGTTTGGTTTAGTTTAGTTTAGTTCATTTCACATCGCACTCAGGTCTGTCCCACAGCGCCTTTACTTTTACCTTTTTTATTTTCCATTTTTTTCAGCTTCTGCTTCTGTTTCTGTTTCCACTTCTGCTTTGGCTTCTCGCCCAGCTGCTGTCATGACCCCATTCTGGCGTTGTGTTCACTTCAGTTCACCTTTTTGCTAAATATCTCCTTACGCTGACTGGCCTGTCTTTCACCTTTAGGTGTGGATGTTGTCTGATCTTTTATCATCATCAGCGTCCGAGCTTGGACAGTTTTATGACTACGTCACACGCACACAGAATCCAGTTACCCTTTAAATACTGTACATAAAAATACATAAAAAAAAAAACCAAAATTTAAAATTTATCTCAAACGGTGACATAAGTTCGGTAATCTTTTAAATTGAGTACGAATTGAATTAAGATCTTTAAAGTCCTTCTGTATACGATTTTTTCAGTGAAATCAAATGTTCTAGGCTCTTTCAACTATTTAAATACTGAGTGGTAGCCATTTTATCCGCCAATTGTGCTAATTTAAAAATAATATCCCGAATACATACGCAAAAATTATATGCCAAAATCAAGAATTTTAAACATGAATTCTAAAATAAACTTTTTCCTTCTTTCATTTAACAATTACAGGGTATTAGGATGGTGCCTCTGGCTTGGGTTTTAATAAAACTGATGAAGGACTGTTACTTCCGGTTTCATGACACAGCTCAAAACGAACTGTGTCAGTTAACAAAACTCATTTCTGGCCCATTCTAGCTGCTGGCAGCTAATCTTTGAACCCTTCCCAACGACAACGAGTCAACGACAACGAGTCAACGACAACGACAACGACCACGATTGGAAGGGAGCCCAAAAATAGTTTCGTATGCAAAACGCACAATCTACATACATAACTCAACCGTCCAGTTGGCCAGTTGGCACTTGCATTAATAAACCAGTGTCAAAGTTTCATAAATTTCAGCAAACATAATTTTGGAGGGGTCCGCTGTGCATAAACAATTGAGCAGCACTGTGGGGCGTTGCCAAAATAAAATTCTAGTTTAGTATTTCATATCTAAAATGTAACATAAATCTGTTGATATTTCCACTGTGCTGAGCTCTCTCGACTCTTTTGGTTTTGATTAAACTTTCTCCCTAAGCGGCTTAAAAGTGCAACAGAAATACAACCACACAGCAAATACACACACAAATATACACATTTATGAAATGCTAACTAAAAGCCACAGAAACAAAAGCGATGCTGCAAAGTTATGTGCTCAAAATACATAAACAAAGTTAATAAACGGTAAGCAAGTACCGAGAGAGGGAAAAGAGATGGAAAAAGACAGACAGAGAGGGAAAGAGAGAGAGCGAGAGAGAGAGAGAGAGAGAAGTGGCATGCGTTAACCTTTGGCATTTTTAATTAAGCGAACAACACATAAAATATCGACACTTCAATTGCAAAAATAAAAATAAAAAAATATGGCAAACAAAATTGAGAGAGATCAGAGGCAGAGGCAAATAGCTGGCAGGCAGAAAATTAAGCAGGCAGCAGTAACAAGCCAGTTGGCAACACTTGTGGAAGTGGAAAGGGGGACGGTGGCATGTAGGGAGGAGCTGTCGTGGGGAGGAGGGGAGGCAGGAGTGGGGTCAGCTGCCGAGGGAACTTAACGAACCGCACCGAGCGCAGCCGAGTGTGTTGTATTGCATTAAAGGTGAACCAGGACAACGAGCCAGGCGATGGCAAATGAACGAGCCTATTAACAGCAACAAGGACGACAGCAACAACAACAAAAGCAACAAGAACAACAGCCACATCAACAAAAACAACAACCACAACAACAGCAGCAGCAACGACAGCAGCAGCTCTTAATTAAGAACTCATGTTAATTGTAATTATTTGGCACATGAAATTTTTATTAATTTATACCGCGCGCACAGCAACAACAACCGCAACAACAACAGCAGCAACAACAACTACAACATGAGCAACAACAGCCACAGCATCGACAACAGCAACAAAGGTGTGTAGTTGCTGCTGCTGTTGCTATTGCTGGAGTGTTAATGATGATACGGCTGCTGCTTAGTATGCCAAAAAGGGGTGTTGGTAGAATAATGAAACCAGCTACAGCTACACAGAAAAGAATAGTTCGGCATTACAGGATAAAATCAATCCCAAACTGTGTCAAGAGTTCGGTAAACTCGGAATTTTTGATTCAAGTAGTAATTTTCAATCATTTCTCCGCAAATATTTTAATTTTTTCAGTGAAATTAAATGCACTATTAAAAATTAGTTTAATATTAAGTGGTAGTTATTTTATGTGCATATTGCTTTAATTTTAATTGAATATCCTGAAAAATTTCTTCAAAAATACATGTTTTAGAATGATTCTTTTTTTTTTCCTGTGTACAGTTATCAACTGGGTCCGGGACCTGGTCCGGGTTCGGGTCTGGGACGATGGAACAGGACCTGGGTAAGCTTGAAATATAAAACGAGCAAATGATGAGGCTGCCTGTCGCTTTGCCATACTTATGAGGGCAGCAGTCTCACCAGCTGACTGCTGCCCTCATAAGTATGCTACATGTTATGGATATACTATATATGCTAGTGACTACGTGTCTGTGTGTGTGTATTTACACCATAAAAGTGGTTGAAATGAATAAAGAATATACAAGTATACTATAAAGAGTATGTGTATACAGTTAATTCCATCTATACGAAATCTTTCCATAACTTGATCATAGTTTTGCCCTTCTATACAAATACTACACTGCATTGTACATTATGAATTGTTGTTTCTTTCACACAGACACACACATGTCATATCTAGGAGACGGAAATGGAATTTTGCAGTCATCTAGGCAAGTTTCCGTTGTGTATATTTGTGATTGTTCATTGATTAAACCACGCGAACGACACAGTCGCCCTAACAAGATTAGCATTTCACAATCAAATCGACTGACAAAGGTTGACATTTGGCACACGCAACAACACACACACACAAACACACACATACAATGTCAGTCAAATACAACAATAATTGAAGCTTCAATGGTTTTTCATTTGTTGAAAGTTGTATTTAAATGCTATTTCCATTTTCACAGCACATTATTGTATGAGAGTTGATGCATGAAATTTGTACGATATGATTGCTAATTTTTGAAGCTAAAATTATATTTTGATGAAGCCCATTGTGTGGCTTTGTTTTCTATGCGATTCTCGTTCAAAGACCACAATTATTGCTTCAATCATCTGATTTGGGTAAAAAGAAACTCAATCAATTACCATGTGCAAGTAGGCAAACATCCCTCAAATCGAATTTACTATTGATTTTCATTAAGAATATTTCTACTTTTTATTGTTGTATGTTAGCTGCCTTCAATTTTCATTTGCAACCATTAAATCGCTTTTATCCATTTTTAATGGGCGAACATATTAAATATATCGATGAATCCATGTGCTGTTTGTATTTTTCCAAATCCAAGGTTGTATTTGAAGATGCGACCTCCTGCGACGTGTGTTGCCTGCCTTTCGCTCGCTTACATATTTAGATGATATTTCTAAGCGTTCAACCATACTTTACTCCTTCCCTTCCCCATCATTCCCTCCACTCCCCTGACACCCCTTTTCTCGTTGCTATTTCGAATTTCATTACAGTTTTTCCTTTGTTTCTGTGCTAAGAGAAAATGGCAGTGCAACCAAAACAGGATTCCTGTCGCCTGTCCCTCACTACCCTTCCCCTCCGCCCCCTTCCATCCATCCTTGCAAAACAAAAATCAAGCTGCAAATAAATGAAACGTTTTCCGCAGAGGGCGGTGCTGCAAAGAAGATTGGATACGCTGAATAGATGGGAGACCTCTGAGAAATATGCTGCATAAGCGACTATTCGACAGTTGCAACTGCCACCTCAACAGGCAGCGGCATCGATAACAACTTGCAACTTGATAAATAACGAATTTCAATTAGCGCTAAAACTCGACTCAGCATATATTGCTTTTGAGTTTTACCAGTTTTAAGTTCTTGCCTCAATTTGCAGTAATTTCATTTGAAAGTATCCAACTGAATGGGAAAGCAGGATAAAGAATAATATCCCTACTAAAGGGAAAGAAATATGAAAAGCTTATGAAATGGGAAATGCTTAAAAGCACAGACGGTTAGCAAAGCCTGCCGAAAAGCTTTCGTTTATTATTGAAAGCATTGCACAAAGCTTTGAGCTTTAATCCTGGTTGGCACATAGGTTATATTGAAAGCTCTTTCGGTTATTTTACAAATATAACAGTTTATGATTTTAAATATTAAGAACTCACTGCACTTCGCTAATACAGTGGCGTCTTTTTGCTTGTGTACCGTGTCAGAACAGCAAGTGAAATAGATAAACATTTATTTTTTATATTTAGATTTAATTACTTTTAATTTTTTTTTAAGATTTTTTTCCATCAGCTTACTTCTATATTAAAAGTTAGTGTCTTGTTAAAGAACCTTATTTATTCAGTAAGTCCGAAGGGGTCTCTCAAGAAATTATTTAACTTTTCTATTTCGGAACATCAACTATTGTGCAAATTTTAATTTTGATGTAGTATAAATAGATAAATAAATTTTGATGTAAATAAATATTCACAGAAAAAGAAAATACAACTAGCTTGCATTTCCATTCTTGATTTCTTGGTAATATTTCTTCGATAACTACGAAAGTTTCTCTTCAATGGCCCATTCATTAAAGGCTCTATTGTCTTTTATTGTTCGAGTATTTCTTGGCCTGTCTACTATTTTGGACTGGCATGACCTCTGGTCTATGTCGAGGTTTAAATGCTTGTCGTTTGTTTTTATAAAATTAAAAAGTTTTACCGTGGCTGCTCTGCTGAAATCTTTATCGCAACTGTAAAAGAAAAGATGGGAGGATTCGGTTTGGGGTCAGCAACGTGTTCTACCAGCAACAATTGCTTGTTGATTTGGCTGTCGTGCCCAGCGTGTCTTGGACTAAAGTTTTGGCATAGCCTCAGTACTGACCCCCAACCGACACTGACTCGACTCGATTCGATTCCAAAAAGGTCCAGCCAAGTCTGTTTGCCTGCCAAAGACAATTTACGGCAGGGCGACACGACGACAGTCTTCTACAAATTATCGAATAGAAAAATAAAATAAAAAAATACTCGTATGTATGTATATAGATAAAAAGAAAAAGAAAATTGCAGATAGAAAACGATGCAGCTTGGTAGACAAAAACTTTTGTGGCCAGTTCAGTTTGATAAGAAATAATTTATTTGTGGTCTGCGGTCACTTTTAGTTGCCAGGTGAGAACAGGCGTTCAATACCAAAGCCATTTACCCGAGACAAATTGAATGTGGCACCGAAGCAGCCTTAAAGGTGGCAAAATGAAGCCAAGACTTTGCAAAGTGTTAATAAAACGATGATCGTATTGAAAGCATCTGAAGACCCTTAATCTACAATCCTATCACATCCTGTAACTTTAATTTGCACTTGAGAGACTACAGAGAAGTGTATGATTTTAATTGGTTTCAGTTTGCATTTTATTAAACACATTCGAACCGTATTGTGGTCAGCTCTTGTCTTTAACGCCCTCAAATTATCCAATCCAGAGGCAAAAACTATTCTATATATAATTCGTATTTTAATTTTGATCATTGCATTGCCCTGCAGCATATTTAAATTGCATTCTCTGATTTAAAAACCACAATGTGGCCCAGTTGCTGAACCCAAAAAAGGCGTAGACCAAACATATTTCGCTTATTTAAAGTTTTTAATTTATCAGGCTTTTTGGCTTTTTAAATGTCCCAATGTCATTTTGCTTTTATTTTCAATTTCTTTCTTTTTTTCATTGAATTTTTTTTTTCGTTTTTGTCATGTGATGGATTTGGAGCATTTCTTTTTATGTATTACATATACTTATATACTGGCAGCTGTAACGAAAAGTTGACTTGCTTTTCTATCTGTAGCAACAGGCAGACCCTCTCCACGCTTCTAGTCCAGGACTACGAGTAGAAATTGGACTCGGACGTGCCCCTGTCTCGGTCAGAGTCTCAGTCTGAGTCTCCGTCTTATTCCATATATGTGTAACATGTCAGATGAAAGCCACAAGGTTGTGCGCCAGTCGACAGTTGAAACTTTCAATGACATTTCAAATTTACGGACTATGACAAAGTGAGTAAAATGCATTTTGAAAAATACTCGGGCTACGACGAATTGAAAAGCAAATCCTGAAAAGTGCATTCAGTGCGACACCAGGCGGAAAGCTGCCCTATTTACGAGTACTTTGTATACCCCCTAAAAATACGTGAAGGGGCATATCAAAAAGTTGCTTAATCGTATGTTGTACACAGTTTAGGGCACACAAATAGTTGCAGAAATGGGAGATGAAACTAATATCTAAGTAATGTATAAATGTTGCCTATTCAAGATACCCTAGTATTTTTTGTTTGAATATTGCACTTAAAAAAGGGAAAACTTTTGGCTGCGTTTAGAAGGCGATCATTACAAAAAGCAGCTTTGGCTGCAATTAACACTTGAAAACTTGGAATAAATTGGAGAATAAATGGGAGATGAAACTAATATCTAAGTAATGTATAAATGTTGCTTATTCTAGATACCCTAGTATTTTTTGTTTGAATATACGCATTGCACTTAAAAAAGGGAAAAGTTTTGGCTGCATTTACAAGGCGACTTGCGATCATAACAAAACGCAGCTTTGGCTGCAATTAACACTTGAAAACTTGGAATAAATTAAGGAATCAATCACTTTATTTAATTTTTAGTCACACCTGGTCATTTTTATTATGACTGAAAAAAGACTTATTTTTCATTTTAAAAGAATGCGTTGGAATATTGTGTGTGTTATTATATTTTTTGTTTTTGCTTTCGTGATTGTGAAAACGCCGGTTGATTGAAGTGCGTCATCATTGTCAACGAGCTGCGTCAACCGCTGAGTGGCACCGTTTGGGCCAATTTACCAATGCTTAGCCACAAAGAGCCAGACAAATTTGTGGGCATGGCAAGAGACGGGGGACAACATTTCATTTAAAATATACATACATATACATTTTTTGCACACATACATACATATGTAGACTCCAAAGAGCCGAATGCTGTATGTAAGTGTAATTTATGCGTCTTCATACACTTGTGCGCACACACACGTAGACACACACAGACACATACATATCGAAATATAAAAATAGAGAGAGAGAGAGATATGGAGAGAAATTTAGTGAAAATGTGTAACGTTGACCCGACGCCATTCTCTCGTTTTGGAGGAGCTGAAGTGGGCGGAGCTGTTGGTGGCTGTCCTCTGTCTGTCCTGGCTGGCAGGACGCAGCTCGACGCTTTTCATTTTTCTGTTTTTGGGCTAAAATACCAAATTACGACATAAATAATGCATAGATAACGAAATTTATTACATTTCATGCATCAGGCTACATCAGACTGAGCTACAGAGCCTGGCCAGCCACGTCCGGCCATACACACACACACACTTGCACATCACACACACATACACACACACAGGCGCAAAGGCTGCAAATGTTTAACGGATGTCGTTCTGTCGCCTTCTAATTTATGGTTCATGTAAGTTGCTCTGATTAGTCTTTGCCGAGCAATTTTTATCGCAGCAGTGTTACAAATAAAGATCTATGCATCTTAAATTCACCTGTATTTCGTTTATACATGTAACGAGTATGAAAATCAACTTAATCCCCCAACGCGAAGTAAAATGATTGTAAAAAATACACAATTGTTAGACGCTTCATTTCTCTTCTTTTTTTCTCGTTATTTCCTTGCGAGTTTACTCGTATGAATGTATTGTAGTCAGTTGCTTATAATTGCATTTGCATATTATTTCCCTTTATTGCACATGTCGCCCTATTTGACATGACTTCACTGCCTCGCAGCTGGGGATGCCAGAGCTTTTGGGCGGGGCAGGGGGCGGTATCAAGTTTGGGGCTGGGTATTCCAAGAAGAGCACCAAAATGTTGGTTACTTTTCCGCATCCGCAGCAAAAAAATGTTTATTAAATGGCGCTTGCTTTGGGCGGAAAGCAGCAACTAAAGGGTTCAAAGTAAAACCGTAGATGGCAAAAAAATGGTAGAAAAATTATACGGAAATAATTTGCATATAAATTATGATTGAAACGGCAGTCGAGGTGTCAAGTTTACTTACCACAGGCGAAACACGAACTGAAATGACATTCTCAAACTATATTCGTTACATATTAAAGGCAAACATTTTGATATTATTAAAGTTTAAAGACTACTCTGAATTTATGCTTTCAGCTTATATTTAATATTTGAATCTGTATAATAGTTTACAAATTATGATTGAATTCTAAAAAATAAATCATTTATTATTCATTATTTATTATTTATTAACAAATGCTGAAATGACATTCTCAAACTATATTCGCTACCTAAAAAGACAAACTTATTGATAAATAACACATATATTAACTTTTTAGATTATTCTGAATAAATGGTTTAAGTTTTATTTTGAATTTATGCAACTGTATAATAGTTTTAAAATGAATACGTTTATTGTGCAGCTCAACAATCAATTAAAGCAGCTTATTTGAAACCCAAAGCTTGAGCACATTGTATTTCAAGTAGCCAAAATGATTTTGACAAAGATTTGATGCTCGTATTCGCACTCGAATACGTATTTTCTCTTGACTGCTGCAGTTTGTCAATAAAAGCAGAAAACTAAAGCGTCGTGTCTAGAGAGAATGACAGCAGCAACAGTTGAACCGTTGAGCAGCTGAACATTTTGAACGGTTGGGGGTAAAAGCCAAAGCCAAAAGAGTCGTAATATCCTGCACAATTGTCGGGGTATTATTGCTTTATTGTTATGGCCATGCTACGTGTATTTTCCCCTTCAGTCAGTTCCAAGTCAGTTCGCAGGTAAACAATGCTAATGCATACTTTGGCAAGGAGCTGCACTCAGGACACCGCATATAACATACATACATATAAATATATAGAGCTGACAGCGCTTAACTTGTCGATTCGGTTTGAGTATCGCTTGGATTATTTCTAGGATAAACGCTGCACATGTTTCGCCTTTTTAGGGCTCTAAAATCGAATCTAAAATGAATTTACCTTTGTTGATTTGCAACGACTTTAGCTTATTGGCTTTTGGCTGACTTCTATCATACGAACGAAGCGTCACACACACACGTACACACACACTCAATCACATACATCCAGAGAAACATACGAATTTGTTTGTTGATTTGCAAGGGAACAACGATTGCTTTCTCGGATTTTGAATGAGCTTAAGACAAATGTAAATATTCTTAGTGCTCACTCAACGCCAACTATGGGGTATGAGTAACAAGGAACACGGGAGAAGATGGAGGGAGTGTGAAATAGATTGTTGCCAGGGGAGTCGGCCTTTTATGATGAATGATTGTGTGTTTCCCCTAGATTTGTTGCCGCCGATAAACTCAATTTGTTTTCTGCCTTTGTCTCAGTCTCAGTTTCTGTCTCTGTCTTTGTCATAGCAAATGCAGATGCGTGTCAATTGAGTTCCCACATTACGTATACGCCGCATTGCCATTTGTTTGAAACTGGCATTTGGTATTTGAAGACGGTTGTTATCGTCAAACTTTTTGAGTGATACTAGCACAAGTTGTAACTTGAATTTGTCTCACTTTATGGCAAAGTGCATTTTCAATTCGCCTTTGTAACTGCACTTTGGTGTTTTTATGACCGACCATTTTGTATTTTATGTCTGAGTCTTGTAGCGATAGAGTATGTTTCATTTTAAAATATTTGCATTTGCATGCTTACAAGTATAGATGATTTATAAATTGATTATGTAGTTCAGTCTATGTTGTATTTATATTCTTAGGTTTACTCAAGTCACATTTAAACAGCTTTTATTTAATTCAGTCTTTTGCTATGCAAGTCCTTTGCGTTACGCAAGAGGTTTGGTCCTTATTTTTATTTATACTAAACCTGTGTTGGTTATGTTGCTATTTGTATGCACGGATTCCACACTTACCAAATAAAAGAAATTTCGTTATTGTTAAAAAAAAAAAAAAAGTCTTTTGCTAAGTCCAATGCTCAAATTATTAAGTGCAATTTATCATTCAAGAGGCGCCGGAAAAGAGTCTCCGGCACTTGTGAATCACCTGAACACCAAGTGCACGCAGTGTTAACAGTGGCATGTGCAGCTGCTGAGGAAATTGGTAGCACTCGCTCATAGTTGATACCCTGCAACACTAGTCATTAGAGTATGCCAACATTCAGTAAAGCTTTTCAGACACCCGTTTTTGAATGATAGTTTGATACCTCCCTTTGGTCACAATTTTAAATACCTAATTAAGAACCCTGTTAAAATAACTGAAACATATCACATATAAATTAACATATAGAAATTAATTCGAAATTCAAAAACAGGGTAATTGAGAGTTACAGAGCGTCATAGATTACATTTACAGTCCTTTACCCATGATACTCTTCTTTTTATTACAGGGTGCAGGAGTGCAAGTGTCGAGGAAATTAAAAGTTGCATTCAAATGCATTGCACGAGCGTAAAAATTAATATCCGCTCTTCCTTTTCTTGTTGAGTCATGCGACAGGGCAGTTTTACCGTTCAGAAAAACTCTCAAGATTTTTTACATTTCTTTCTATGCACAGATAACACTCTTAGGCTGGGCGCACACTGCGAGCTGAAAGCGGAGCTTACAGCTGAGCTTATCAGCTCGAAAAAAAACAAACACACTGCTTGTATGAGCGTGCGCACACTGAAAGCTGAGCTTATCTATTAGTTTTGTTCTGAACTTTTCAGCTCGCGTATAAGCTCCGCTGTAAGCTCCGCTATCAGCTCGCAGTGTGCGCCCAGCCTTAGTTATTGCATTAGTTATGTACGAATAAAAGACGCACCTAAACGTAAGCTACATAAATTTATTAGAATATATAACGCTGCCTAAAAGTAGGCAATCAATTTTGCAAACTATCGCTATTCTCGTATTTGTGTGCTTAATTAAATGAAATTCATGTGTGTATGGTTAATATGTTGAGTTAAATTCAATACTATTCTAATTGCTAGACATACAACACAAACATCGCCGCAATTGCCGCGGCAAAGGATAAGAACGTTGAGGCATATAGAATAGCGCATGTGGTTTCCATCCAGGCCACAAGTGGGCCAACGCTAACCGAGACAATCAGTTGGGCAATGAAGACCATGCTGCTGATGATGGCCACATCGGTGCCCAGACCACGAGTCTGCTTCAATGGCACCGTCTCACCATTATGTACACGAAACTAAAAGGGATAAAATGTGATTAAATAATTAGAGAATGATTGAGAGGAAGATTCATGGATTACGTACACAATTCTTGGCGTGATAATTGGCCACCAGAATAAAGGGCATGGTGAAGATAGTGCCATAGAGTATGCCAGCCGCGGTGCTGAACACCAGAACTCCCCACTTGGTGGGCCACAGTCCGAGGATCAACATGCCGATGCCGTAGTAAATCATGCCACTGATATAAACAGCCTTGATGCTGAAGTTAAATAAGATATTAATAAATGAATAGCCATATCAGCTTTGGGGTCTCTTCTTACCCGAACCACTTCATCAACTTGGTCACAGACAGCGAGTAAAGGGAGCAGGAGAAGGCGTAGATGGACATGCCCCAGCAGCCGAAGCGGATGCCTTGCTCGTATAGCAAAAGAGGCTCCGAATTGGGCGGTGCTGTGGGATCGCCATGGAACACGGCCTCGCCGACAAAGTCGGTGAAGTACAGGCAGTAGGTGACGTGGCCCATCCAGCAGAAGAGATTCGTCAGCGCCAGCATTCGCATGGAGTACGGCATTACGAAGATGCTCTTCAGATAGGCGCGAAGGGAAACTGGTGGCTCCGCCTCCTCCGATTGTGTCTCCAGATCCTGGACCTTGGCCTTGTCGATGATCGCCGGTAAGTAGCTATTTTGGTAGCCCTGATTGGGATCGGCGGCCTTTAGGTCATTGGCCATTTGAAGTTCCAGTGTGCTTGTTTCCTGTATGTAATAGATAGGATTGTTGTTCTTCTTCAGCTCCTTCTTGATGGCTCCCTCGGACAGAGGACGCAGCAGCTCGTCGCGCTCGATGAGCTTCAGTGGAATCTCACGGAACGTGGTCACCGTTATGACATAGCAGATCACAAAGATAATTGTCACCAGACTAAACACAGTCGGAATATTTCCTCCCAGAAAGGCTCCGATGTGCGTGGTCTCCCAGTCGATGCCGCCAATGGCATAACCAATGGTGCCACCAAAGCCAGCGAACAGTGCAAACGTGGTCATTGCCTTTGGCTGCTCCTCGGGCACACACATGTCCAGCAAATAGGTGCGGGCCGGTGTCTGGCAGGTGTCCGCATCAAAGTCCAACAGAACCATGCCCAGTATGGTTAAAATCACAGCGTATTTAAAATTGGATGCCGATGCACCTGATTCCATTTCCACATTGAGCATTGAGTCCGTCACATTGACTGGGCTAACATTTGTGTAGTTGTAGCCCACATCGCCCAGCAAGACGCCCAGATCCTTGCCATAGGGCACCAGAATCAAGCCACACAGGATGCCCAGCGACAGCACGGAGATGATGGGACGTCGACGACCCCAGCGCAGTTTGCAGCGATCACTGATGCTGCCCAGCAGCGGCGACACAAAGAATCCAATCAGTGGCGACAGGCCCCAGGCCATCGACATGTGCTCGTGGGTGATGCCAATCTGCAGCAGAATCGGCGATACAAAGCTCGTCTCGGCCGCATAGGCAAACTCAATGGCCATCGCGATGGCAGAGAGGCGATAGAGTTCGTATCGCGTCTTCCTGCGAAAGACATGGGAATAGTCCGCATCCTGGGTCCTTGCATGATTCTCTCGCTTCTTCAGCATATACTTGATCATGGGATTCTTCGTCGAGGACAGCAGAGCAGCCTGCGATGGGTCGACGGTCACGCCCACCATGTTGTCTACAGATTCCTAAACCAACTGCCGCTAAAATTAAATAAACAGATACCACAGAGAAATGATTATGATCTTGTTAAATAAACTCACACACTGACTTGGGAATATATGGGTATAAACAAAACGATTCAAGCAAAGACATTGAACCCAATCTACGAATACGAATACGAGTACTCAATTCAATATGTGCATCAATGGCTATGAAGAAACTACTACTTTGACTCATAACTGTATACAATGATCTGCTATTAATTGAGCTGCCCGGCGTGTCGAAATGGGCTATCAGCTACAGTCCAATTCAATTACAACGAGCTTCTCACTTCGCTACGGCGATCAAATTATTTAAAAAAAAACAATTGGATGCATAAACATTGAATCAATGAATCAAATGCAAAGGCAAATGCGAAATTGAATCGGTTTGCTTATCGGTCGCCTCTTTGTTTCAATGTAGGAAATTTAAATCTGAATCCGTACTCAAAAATGAAAATAAGAACAAAAACAAAAACAAAACCGAATCAAACAATTGGCACGACAATTGATTGTCACAAGAGCAGAGACAAATATAGAGCAATATTTATTGAACCGTATATAGTATTTATTTTAGAGTGACGAATTGTTGATGCTCTGACAAACTGTGTTTATCAAATGACAGCTCAATTTTCACTTGCCATTGTAATTAGTTAATCAACATTAATTTTAACACCTAACATTTTTTAGAATATTTCAGTCAATCTATAGTTAACATAACAGTCACTTATCAGAGAGATATGGAAAACACTGACTCACTTTTTAACCATAAATATTTCTCAAAGCACTATTTCAATATTTCTTTAGTTTATCACTTAATTACTAGTTTAATCTAATTTCAACACGAGTATGCAACTCGTGTGCTTCAACTTTTTATGGCTAAACATCAATAGGAAACTTTTTGCAATTGAGTAACTAACTGATTAAAAGCTGCCGCGATGAATCTTTTGAACTATAAGTTAACCGTTGCGTGTTCGAAACTCAACTGAAACGGTGCCTCAATTCGAGTTCAAATCTTGATCATATCACCAAACAGCAACAGCAACAACAATGGTGACAATAAAATTTTATTTATACATTAGTAATACAAAAAAGTATACATAAAGAAGAAAAGAAAAAAAATACAACTAATTTATGGGCTCTCAACAACCTCTCTTCCTATTGTTGTCCGACACTTTACACTAATTTAACTGATGTGGGTGGCTTTAGCGCGACATCTGAACTACATACAAATATGAGAACGAGATACTCGTAGATACTCAAAGAACTGAGCCAAGTCAAGTACGGTTGCCCTTGCCCTTAACTGATGCTTGCATTTGCATAAACGTGAATTTAACTGTTTTGCTGACTAGGTCAATAATTTGTTTATACTTAATTTATACACAAAAATACAACAAATTTGTTAATATGCTAATCAGGCGTTCGCTACTACATATTAACATTAATTAGCGGCTACTATGTTTAGGGAAGTGTGTTTCGATATAGTAAATTGATAAAATTCAACATTGAGTTTTGATTTTTTCTTTCGCAGACAAGTTTACAAGATATTCTATATTATGTAATAAACGAATTGTTTCTGGTTTTTAGTCAAAGCATTTATTGTTGGCACAAATTGGAAATTAGCATACAGTTTCACACGTATTTAATTTAATAATCCACTTAATTTGGTTGCTGTTGTGATTTAATTAAGATGCTCATTTGAAAGCTCTTTAAATATGCATGAACGTGATACTTTTATGGGGCTGAGAATTTAATTGCGGGATTGTTCCGTTCGACAGGATGTGGAATGGAATAAGTATATGACTTAGCCCAACTAATTATAGGGAATAATGGTACCTAGGCACGATTAGCATTATCTCTTTATTTACTGCCATTAACAAACCTTTAATTTCCGAACTTCACGCGAATTGCCGACACTCTCTAAGATTGTATTCTTATGCGATCTCGAAATTTCTTTTTATTTAATTACTTTATTTATTCTTTGGGTACATTTAATAGTGTTGAATTGATCACCGATTTTATTCACTTTCCGATTTATTGTTTTTTAGTGTCAATAAATTGCAATTTGTTAAAGTTTTTCGTTTGCACAAATTGTTGAACATAAAATAGATTTCGATTTTCTTCAACTTTAATTGTTTTTGTTTTTGTTGCTTGGAACGGGCGTGGGCGTGGCACTTTCGGTTGGGGGGCGGCAGTGAATTCACTCTCATAACTTTACCCATGCAATTGAAGGTACAATTCTAACAAATTTTCAAAGTATTTTTTTCGTTTTGCGTTTTTCTTTCTTTTATTTGCTTTGCTTTTTCTTTAATCCGTTGTTTTTCGAACGCGACAATCGATTCGATAATACTTTATAATAGGTTTTTGTTCTTTATTTATTTTTACAGATTTATTATTTGAGTTCTGTTAAACTGTTGACATTGCCGCGAGTTGAACGCAACAACAACTGTTTACTCCGTTGGCCTGAACGCTACGAAATTTTTGGCAAGACATGAAAATTGCTTTCGTTTGACAATTTGCGTAAATCGGAAAAATACGCAACCAACAGTCAAAGACGCGTCGTTGGAGATACAACAAACAAAAACAACAAGAAAATTTATTAAATTTTCTATTTTCTGCACAATGTTTGCGTCGTATATGATTATGGAGGTCTTTCCTTCTGGTTTGACGCTATTTTTGGATTCCTGTAAGGCCTGTCGAATTTGAAATTCAAAATTGAAACTGCGACGATCCTCGGCTGATGATCACTTTTTGCCTTCCGACTCTATGACTGAAGCAGCGACTGCTAGACGCACGTATTTATACACAGCATGCAGCATACGCACTCTCAATTTCGCAGACCACACTGAGAGAAATGGAAGTGTACCAGACTCGCGAAACTCATTAACAAAACAGGCTGAAAATAGAGACATTTCGCCTTATCGCTCAGTGTAAAATAGCCAACTCTCTCACACTCGCTCACTCGAGGTCTCTCTTTCTTTTCCACTGCTCGCTATTGCTCTTTCTTTCGCTCTCTCTGTTATCTCTTCACGTTTCGCTCGCCGCTCTCCGATCACCGCCCTCATCGCTTTATCGACAGGGTGGCTTTCATTTCTCTCCGTTGTGCTGTGCTGCTGCTGTTTGCTCTGTGTTGTTGGTTTTCTTCTGCTTAATTGTCATTTGAATACCCTGTGCGTACAAAATGTTTGCACTGGGTATATTAAACTTGTGCAGCAACCATAAATATGCATTTATTGCCTTGATAAACATTATTTTAAAGTTTTTGCAACAATGTCAAGGAGTAAGTATGGAAACAGTGGATAGTTTTGGAAAAAAATTGACTTTATGAAGTATATACAATTTTGATTTGGAAGTTATTTAAAAAGTGTCAAGGGACATGTATAAAAAATGGACAATGTTGAGAAAAATTTATTTTTTAAATTAATAAAATTTGTAGGCCGAATCAACAATGAGAAAATTAGCACTCTGCAAGAAAATCGGTTAAGTTTTGACAAAGTTATGAGAGACTGAAATTTTTTCGAAAAAGTGTCAAGAGGTGGATATGAAAACTTTAAATTGAGTGGGCGAATTTTCAATATCTTGTATATCTCTAGTTCATAATGTATTTAGGATCTTGTAGCAGGGTATCTTTTAGACGACTACTTTCAACGAAAGCATTTTTTGCCTGTTTTACACACAGCAAATTGTAACGCGTTTAAGATAAACCGCTTGCATTAGCATCAACACTTTATAATATAGCAATCATAAATGCGTTTTTGCAGAGCATTTGATAAGCCTTTGGATCGACTTTGCTTTGTTTAAATATGTGTATCCAGATATCATGAATGCCGTTTGCTGTGGACTGTGAGCGTACGTTCTAGGGAACTTACCCAAAACGGGTTTCTCTGGAGAGTCGAAGGAGTCGCTGACGAGTTTTCGTGCTGTGGCCAAACACTAGAAGCCAGTGGAAATATACTGAGCCAAACATAAGTATATCCCGCATAACTATCAATTTGTCCGGAACTGGTCACAGTGCGGCACAAAGGTCACTTATCAACGCTGGAAAATTTCAAATTTACCTTACGGTTCGCTGTCTTTAATACATATTTGTTTATTTATACAAAGTATAAATATAAAATTTTCAGGCTCAGTTATCTTCAGTGCACTTCAAAGCTGAATTGATAAGTAAATAGCCAAGTGCCAAGTATATACACCTAAGTGTTAATGAAGTTCTAATTATTGTTTATCTTTCGCACAAATCTGGCATTGAAATTGCGTATGACATGCTATAAATTTCCGTCTTCAATCCGAGTACACGGTTTTCTGATCTGCATCTAATTAAGAAATGCCATGGAATTTCTGCATTATGTTTAATATTTATAAGTTTATTTATTCTTGAGGTAAATTCTAATCTATTATTTGTAGTAAACATTTGCTCATTAGCATAGGCATTGACAGCAATTGGACTTGTTCTGATTTTGCTTCCCTCTATTTCAATTATTTTCACTTTCAATAAATGTTATTATTTGAAATTTTGCCAACTTGGCGATGTGAATAGATTCTACTTAAAATTTAATATCTGCTAGAGTATTATTAAATGATTAGCGTTTGCCAGCTGCTGACTAGCATATTTGGTTAAACAATCAGCACAAATTTGCGACTTTTCGTATCCGAGATGAAATATAAGCCGAGTGTGTGGTAAATAATAAAAATTATGTAAAACCTGCGGTCGGTCTCAAGCCCACAACGATATGTGCCAAGTCATTGACTTGTCTACTAGGCATCATGACGACAACGTTCACTCTTGCTCTCGTTGGGCCCCTCTTAGCTGTTGTGGTCATGGATGCTAGTGTGTGTCTTTTTGGACCCCCAAAACGAGACTCCGTAAACCGGTAAGCGAAAATATTTAAAACTGTTTCTTTTCTATTATCAAATTTCTACGACTGCATAATCAGCGATGACATTTAGAAGCATTTATTAAAACACATACAGACTAAGTCTATAATAATACATTAGCATGTGGTTATCTTACAGCGTCAAAGGCTCGAAAGCTACTTTCGTTTGCTTATCTCAATAAATCTGTGCAGTTTGTTTACCTTTGGTTTATAATAAATCTATTTACTGATACCCCATGGAGCTGGTTATTTGATAAGCTGAAATAAGCGAGCATAATAAAAGCTGGCTAAAAGTGTATTTAATTCAATTAAATTTAAATTTAGCGTATTATTTATTGTTGTCATAAATACGAGAAGCCCACTGATTTTATAGCAACGAGCTTTATGTTGTGCTGCCGGTTTTCACTAAAGCCGAAAAGTATGTTGCATTTTATTTTAACCCATTTTTCCAACTTTTTCCTCCTTTTCATACAAAATGTGCCATTTTAGCAATTTTGAAAAAATTTTAAAAAATACCAGCAAAAATATTTTTGAAAATTTTTTTTTGCAGGCACTCTTAGAATTGTTTGAAGAATTTTTTTGCATCAAAATATTTTTTGTAAAAAATCGAGGAAAAAAGTGAAAAAAAAAACACTTTTACAAAAGTTCTAAATTTTCCACGGGTACTTAATGGGTTAAAAAAATTGTTGTGTCATTCAAAAGAAAACTAAATGATAGATTATTTTAAGAAATCTGCATCAAATCTTTTCTGTTAAAAGTATATTTTTTTTTAATAACTTCACCCACATATACTTCTTTCCCTGAGTGTATATGCTAGGGCATTTTGAGTAAATTTTCTGATATTTGAAGACGTAAAGTATTTTTAAAATATTGTAAATATTTAAAACTTAAAATAAGTTTGCAGAACTCTGCATCCGTCAGTGCCTCAACTCAGCAGAGACATTTATTTGGGTCTCAATCTGTTTCGGAAGTCTTCACACACTTTGCACATTGTTTTATATGGCATCGCTCTTGTTGTTGTTGTTTTGTTGGTGTGGGCGCCGTTGCTTTTGCTATTTTGCTGTCCATCCTGGCATCTTCATTTTGCAGTTGTGTTTGCGGCAGTTGAAAATTAATATGTCGGCTCTCTGGACCTGCAATGTCTTAATTAAAAGTTGTTTTGGCATTCGCTTTGGCAGCAGGAATGCCCCGTCTGTCTGCTCCCAATCTAAATGCGGATGAGCTGAGTGTACAGTATGCAACAAATTGTGTTTTTGACAATTGTCAGGCGCAGGCAGCATAGTTGACATTTAATTTGTTGCCGCATTCGTGGGGCAAACTACGCATACGCCGTGTGCTCTGCAAATAGAGCTTTTTGCATCTATTTTTTCTGACATTTAACACTTTTTGCATTGTGCATAGCTATTGCCAAATTCTGCGCTGTTTGACCGATTCATCAGCAGTTGATTTGCATTGTGGTTGTTGCTGTTTTTGCCGCTGCTGTTGGTAATGGCTTTTGACAAGCATGTGGCGGCCATTAAAGGTGCTAAAACTGCGACTGACGATTTGATATGTTCGCATTGCCAAAAAGCCAAAAGACAATGCCCAATAATAAAAAAAAAGTCTCTGTTCAAAGCCGAAAACTCGTTGCCGTCAGCTGCAAAATGCTTCCTTTATTGTAATCTGCATTTAAGTGGCTTTCTTTTGTGCTGATATTCCTTGTTCTATGCGTGTGTATCTGTGTGTTTGTGTGTGCTAAACTTTTTTCTAACATCTTTTTGCACCTTTCAATTTGGCGCTCTATTCTTGACGGCGGCCAATGCAGCAATTTTTCGGGTAACTGCCGCTCGTTTGAAATGTTAATATGCAACTTTGATGCGATTGTCGTTGCCGGCAATTGCCAGACAATTTCATTTTCGTTATGCTTAAAGGACGAGATAAGAACGGCAAAGGCAATGCTAATGCTAACTATTCTACGACAAAGGGAAAAGCAATTTTAAAGAGCTGCGACTGAGCTTAAAGACGACTAACAGCTTATGGCAGCAGTTTGCAATTATCGCTATTAAATTAAATACTTTTGATTATTTTTAAGTTGCTTAATTTGTTTGTGATTTGCAGATTGTTCGTATACCGTGCACAGAAATGAATAAAAAATGAAAAATAATGTTAGTAGAGCTGAAAAGTTAACGCAACCCGCTGAATGCACCAAAAGGAACTGCGGGGCTTTTTTCCACTGCGCCCAGTTGGGGGCATTGTAAGCGATTTACTTGCGGCACTCGGCCTCGTAGTCGGACAAATTGATTGCCACGTCGACGCGTCCGAAATTTGGCGTACAATTTTCATACATTGTGCCCCGGTCCCAGACCGAACACATTACAATCTTTTTTTCTTTATACATTTTTATTTCTTTATGCAGTGCATGCAAATAGGGTAAACGTAAAAATTTGCATGCAAACTGCTGCAGTTACTAACGTCACCCCCATCCTCACTCTACCCCTTGTGCAGGGCAATTCAAGTGCAAATATGGTGGCATGCCACACTTGAGTATCAAGTTCTGCGCGCATGAAACGCAATTGTTGTGAATTGGCCGGCAGTGGATCTGGCTCAGAGTTGTCAGTACCGCACCTACCACAGCCAACAACCACCGCCAACAGCAAATATCAATTGGCCCGTTGTACATACGTATTCGCACTCATATAGATAGATAGTTAGATAGATGGATGGATATATATATATATATATATTCGTATGTGTGTGTATTTAAACTAACGAGCTTGGCAACCAAAATGTGTAGATCAAACAGATACCAGGCTTTTGTTTCGTCTGATTGTTTGCCGGCATTTAAAATAGTAAACGAGTATATTTTTAACTTTCCAAAGCATAGACAGATTAAGTTTTTAATCTCTCTACGTGCAGATAGTGTTTATTGCCTTTTGTGTCTGCCTATCAAATCTCATTTGGTTTGTCAGCAGATGGTACAATAAAAATACCATAAAGATTGTCATGTTCAGGTTTAGTTAAGGTAAATCTACACACTGATAAAAAGAACACATTTTAAAATCAAGAATATTCATTGAAAATATTTTTTTTCAAATAAGACAAATTAAAGCAATGAACACAAAATATGCAAAAATTCATATTTTGTCCAAAAGTTTATTTGTCTATTATTAAAAATAAATCAACTTTTATTTTTTGATCAGTGCAACTGTTAATCAGCTTAAATAAACATTACACTTTGTATGGAGTATATTTAAGGTACTCAGCAACAATTCTAAAAATAGCTTAGAAAATATCCGAAACAGAATACTTAAAAAAATTTCTAAAAATTAATTAAGGGTGTCAGAACGGAAAAGGCTTGACCTAAAATAAGGCAAAAGTATTGTTTAATAGGGGCTTATAATAATGATAAAGTTATCTGCATTGCATTTACATATACATACATATTTGGGAGGACTACATTTTCAGTACGTTCAATTATTTAACCAATTATACTAACTATTCAGACGATTTCATGCAAGTGCATACACGTTTCGTCTAACCAAAAATATTCTTTTCTCTGCATGTCCTGCAGTTGGTTTGTGTCACACGACAGCTGCTTTGTCCAACCTTTTGTGAGCTTGTTATTGTTTGTGTCAAAAGACAGTGAAGTCACAAGCCAAGGCTTAGCCGCAGTGGCAATAATAGGTGCAGCTGCAACAAAGCCATCAAGAGTGATAAGTTTACTGACTAAATGCAGCAACAACAGCAACAGCAACAACAACAACAACATCAGCTAAGAACTAAGAACTGTAAACTGTGTGGTAACAGCTGGAGCTGCGCTCTGAATGCAGTCGCATGTAAGTCCATGGTCAGGTCAGAAAACGTTGATTGGCCTGTGCCGGAAAAAGAAGTTATAACCATTAAGGCGGAAACGGATGTGGCACAGACGTTTCCGTTGCTGCCAACTCTCTCTCTCTCTTCTTTTTTCTCACACAAAATGCACATTCACATGCAATTCACACTCAGTTGCAAATAAAAAAAATACGTTGCATACTTTTGAGCTGCCTGCCTGTCAAATGGCAGCCGCATTTTGCATTGCGAATGCGAATGCGAATCGAGTCGAGTTGAGTCGCGTTGAGTGAAGTGTGGAAACTACTGAAAAGCTCAGCGTTTAGCGGTTTAGTTTTGCGGCGTTTGTTTGTGTGCACATCGAGCTGAGAATGTTCAATGCTGCACAGCATTTGTTCCACTTGCCTTGCATTTTAATTGTATATGTTGTTGTACTCGTTACTCGTTGTTATACGTAGTTTATGTGGCTTTCTTACAACAAAGTTGCTTGCCAATTAGCAGCTGGGCAATAAAGATACTTAAAATACTGCCTGCATTTGCTGCCAGTGCTTGGCTTGGTTGCATGGATTTCTCAGCTGTCAAAATTCAGTTAAGACCGTGCATTATTTATAAATTGCAAATAAAATAAACTCAATATTTTATTTACTTCATAATCGCTTCAAAGTAATTGAAATTAAATGGGAATATTTTTGTGATAAAACCATTTGTAATTAAACTATATATAAATTTTATTAAAACCAAATTGAACCTTATTAAATATTTAAAAGTTCTTATAAAACACTTTTAACAAGTTTAAAGAGCTTTTTCAATATTTTGCATATTCTGTGTATCATTTTCAGCCAACAGCGTTGCATGTTGCACGTTTGACTTGTGCATTGTTCAAACAGTCTATGTGTGCATGTGTGTGTGTGTGTGTGGGGAGGATGGGTGTGCAAAACTTTTGTTCCTTTGCCGATGGCAGTAGACACACAGAGAGAGAGAGAGAGAGAGAGAGGAAACAGCGCCTATGAAAACTAATATAGCGTGCAACGTGCTTATTTGAAAACATTGACAGCCCATGCAGAGCAGGTAATGCCACAGAGGGGCGGGGCCCCGGAGGCACAACAACTTTGGCAAGACATTAAAATAACTGCAAGAGGGGAGAAAACTGGAATACGGTTTTTATTCCCCGAAGGCGGAAAAGATAAAGAAAAATGTTGCTTTACTCTGTTGCAGAATAATTTAAATTTTAAAACAAATTATCAATGCTAATGAATTTTACATTGTAGCTTTTGATAACAAAACAAAAACATTCATTAAAATTTATTTAATTAAAAATCAGCAGCTCGTTTTTCAGAAAAAAACATTGCATTAGTATTACTTCTTTAATTCACATTATATTTATTTCAGGTTTAATTATCATTACTATTGATGCTGCTTATAAACACAACTCTGCTGTGTAAAGGGTATCTCCCCGTTGAGCACACGTTTCAATCAATATTTTTTGTCGCTTTGCCTAAAATTGCAACAATCAACATAAAATTGCTTTCATTGGCAGACAAATTAGATCGGAGTCGTTGCAGCTGCAACTGAGTCAACTGAATTGCCGGCAAAGTTCTCGTCTCCCTGGTTTTGGCTGTATCCATGCCCATCCCAAGTTTGTTTTTTCTTTTTTCTTTTTGCCTTTATTATTTTGGCAGTTGCTGCTGGAATTTATGAACTGAGCAAACTGTTGCCAAAAAGCGACATTTATGCCGTTTGAGATAATTGCATTTTATTGCCTTTTATACACTGCGCGACGACTACGATGACGACGATGACGATGAAGCTGATGATGATGATGATGAGAAGGAGAAGGACTCACGATAAAATGTATTCGTAGTCTAGAATCAGGACAAGCACTACTAAAGTTAATGTCCTTAAAGTGCAGCAGACGCTTGTTTAAAGTTTAATGTGTCGTACTCGTATTTCTGCTTGCGCTTTTATGGCCACTAAACTCCACCGACTAAGGGCGTGAAATTGTTTAAACTTTTGCAGCGGCCATAGACGGGCAAACCAGAGCCGAAACTTCTCTTGCAACTGACAACTTGCGAGGTAAAAGGCAGTCGACAAAGTTGCCACTGGACAGGCAACGGCAACAGAGTCCTGCGAGTCCTGGTAAATGTATACTCACTTTATGTGGATTGTATATAATATTTAGGCAACTTGCTCGCTTGGCTATCGTTAATAAAAATAAACAATTGCGACTGTTCACTGTAAGCACATTTTATGGAACTACAAATCTGTCAGATATTAAGCGAAATTTAAATAAACTCCACAGAGCATAGACAATATTTCACATACTTTATTGTTACATTTCTTTATGTTCCGACTCAGCGCTTAGTTCTATCATAAATGGAATTTTCCTTCAAATTATGACCATTTATGAACAAAAAGAGGTTGTTAAATTATCCAATTAAATTTACAATCTTTAGAATTAGAATATTAAATAAATTTCAATTCCTATTGAAATATATTCCATTAATTAGAGGATTTATCTTGGCGAGCAGTGGTTTCCTTTTAACTTATTTATCACATTATTAATATCTGTGTGAATTAAGCATAGAACACGGAACATGCTCGAGTCCCCATAAGTAATTGATGTGAATGTCCACAATGAATTTGCACAAACAATATTTGGAGCTTATGCTCGATGCAAATGCGAGTATCTGCGAGGTTGAAGTTATCTTATACAAAATGCCATAATTAGTCAGAAAATGCACTGGGGCCACCAGATATGACTAACCGAATCAAATGGGCAGACAGGCTGGATACTGGGAGACAATGACATGTACACAAATAGACAGATTGCCAGACAGATTTCAATTGAGCCAAATGCACTCAAGTTGCGGCTGTTTGTCTCAAGACATTGTCGAGGAGCTCTGGTCATGTCCTGACAGAAGGACATGTATTGTCTCATTTGTATTAGCCATATGGACCAACTGTCCAGGTCTCCGTCTCAGTCAGTTTTGAATTAATAACGAATTTGAAATTTAGACAGCTCCAAGCAGGTCGCACATACATTTCTACTCCTGTATATATAAATTTGGTAAGATAATTGCACATTATAGATTAAGACAATACGCATTCTACAAACATACACACATTCCTTGTTAGGGCCAAAATATAATTTTATATTTACAAGTGGCGCTTTCTTGCCACAGCTAATGAGTTGGCAATTGTCTGTGGCACGTGCATGTGGTGCCATAAAATTTTTACTTTGTGCCATTTCTAATTAGCTGCAGTCACTTGCAATCTTTTGAGGCAGCGGATTTGTGCTACGTGACACAAAGAGTTGCCACAAACTCCACTCCGAGTATTGCTTTTGATTACAAAATGACTTTTGGCTTATTTCAAAGAAAACCCATATGAGAATTGCATGTGTACAAAATGCGAAAAAGTTTGCACAAATTAAAGAAGTTTTAAAAAGCACCTAAAAAGGTAATAAAAATTAAAAAAAACGTTTTTTTTTATTTAATTATATTAAGATTTTTTTGTAGCAGAAAACGGCATCTAGAATAGTTTCTAAGCCTTAATTTAAAGAATTGCGGATCAAAAGCGTGCGCTTGGCACTCGAGACACGTGTCCTTTGGTCTCGGTTTAGATCATTGCATTGTCATGGGAACACAAGTGGCCAGAAGGACGGCGACTTGAGCCCCTTACAAATGGAAGCAAAAACAGATTTTCTACGCCTTTGGTTAACTGAAAAGGAGCTAAGGACCGTCAAGGAGTGCTAGAGCTTAAGGTCCTTGCTTAGGTGTAAAGAAAGAACGAGAGAAATACAGAAGGGGGAGTCGTTTAACAAAGCCCACTGTGGTCCTTTGTAGCGCCTCCATTGTGTATATTTCATTTCATTTTATTTGCACTGACCAAAGCCAAGGTACTTTTATGTGCCGTGCGATAATTATCAAACAATAAAAACAATAAACTGCGATGACACCATAAAAGAGCAAAAGGACACCCCCGACCAACCGACCGAAGGACCAAAGGACCCATTCTCAATGCTGCCAAGGTGCGCCAAAGTTTTATCTCTTGCGTTACGTTGCGTTGCGCTTTCTTTTTTCATTTTCTTACTCTTTTTTTATGCTTATAAGGGTTGTCGTTGAAAGCTGCGACCAGCAGCAGCAGCAGCAGTAGGACAACATCAAATGGAGGCCAGGACCTGTAGCAGGGGCTGAACAAAAGTCTCGCCAAGTGCACTTTGAAAGTAGAAGGAGCGCAGCTGTAAAAAACAGAATCATAAAAGAAATGAAGATGAAAAAAGAGGGAAATGCAAAAAGGGTTGACTGAGCGATAAGCTGAATTTATTTGTCTGCGGGTATTGACAAGCGCAGACATCCTGGCAGCCATATCCTGACAGTCAGGCAGGCAGGACTCACTCGTCTTAATGCTGCTGCTGCTGCTGCTGTCAAAGCTGGTAATGGCCGTGCTCAACTGACTCATCGGTACTATTGGCCACTGATTAGCGCCAAAACAGGAACGCCACTTAAAATTCTAACAGCACATCGATAATTTATTATGCAACTCTGAATGAATGAACCTTTCGCCCAAGCATTTCGTGCCAATAAAAGATTTACGCTGCCTGAATTTCAAATGCCAAAACTGTGCGGCATTCAATACACCTGGGAATTTCGTTAATTACGCCGAATAAATGCAGGAAATGCTGAATGGCCCACAGAGGGTAAACTTGTCTATCGGAAAGTAGACAAAACAACCGTCCGCCCACAACAGCTCATAACTCAAATTGAAAACGGGCTCAAAGCGCTCAAAATCAAAGAGGAAAGCGGAGAGAGAGGAGACTTACAGAGCTGATAAAAATGCTTCAAAAATAATAAGAATTTTTATGACCAACAATAAACACATAAAGACACACAAATATGAGTAGTCATATTCCAATTTGGGTCCATTCCAGGCGGGAAAAAGCTAAATTTGAGGAAGAAGTCAAAATTTAGCAACAAGAGTTAATCTGTGAGTTTGGTTGAGATATCTTAAGATACAAAAAATTTTTTCATGCTAAAGGTTATTTTGCATCCCATTCTTCCTATGGCAGCTATATGATATAGTCATCCGACTTTGACCAATTTGAGTCAGAATGCTAGAGACACTCCCAAACATATAATCTATAAGTTTGGTTGAGATACGTATTTGGCGTATTACGTATACGTATTTGATTGTCAGTCAGTGAGTCAGTCAGGAAAAAGAGTTTAATATATATAGATTTAATATTGGTTTAAGGGAAACTTATGAGAGTATAAGTTTCTATTTATTATAAATTTATATAAATTTTTAATGTATACAATTTTAAATTGCTGTATAAATTTCATCCTTAACATTATCTCCTTCTTTCGATAATTATGAAATATGTGTAAATTCTTTATGTGCTTTATTAAAAATTCCTTTTCTGCTATCGGCACCTGATCCAAGCCTCAAGCCCCAAAAAGTAAGAAAGCCCCGACTACGGTTAAAAGCCCCTACGCATACAGAAATCAATCAGGCGGCACAATACGGGCGGGGCCAAAACGATAAGTCCCTCTCTCTCCCCCCCTATCTTCGGCTCTTTCTCCCCAAAATGACTCGGCGAATCGGTGTTTAATGGTGCGTGAAACGTGAAACACTTTAGCCATCGTCGACAACCGGGGGCATTGGCTTTTTAAACTAAGAAGCTTGCAAAACTCACATGTAAATGGTTGTAATGGCTGCTTGGGATGAGGCTAAGACTTGAACTGTAGGCTAAGCCAAATACTTGGCTTACTTCTTATTTTTTTTTTGCTAACTGAAAGGCAAACCTTTCAATGACTAACTCTTGAATTATGCATTTTAATTTTGGGCCCAGACGTCAAAGCGAACGGCGTGGCACATTTATTACCGGCTCGGCTATTTTCAACACTTTAATTTAAGTTTAGCGCAGTGCATTTCCTTTCCTTGGCCATTTTCGTTTCTTGGCCTTGCGTGCCGGCAGCCAACTCGTACAATGGCAGCCCAAGATGGCCGACCAGCTGCCAGAATCTATGAGTGTGTGTATGTGAGAGAGATAGAGGATGTGTGTGTGTGTGTGTGGGTGAGTGAGAGGGTGAGTGTGCGGCTGCGGGCGTAATGGACATGTTAGAAGATTGTGAAAATGATATATGACTTTTTCATTTCCTTAATAAAATTAACTTTGCCTTTGCCTCGTTTGCCGCTTGCCACATGCCACTCGCCACTTGCCACTCGCCACTTGCCTCGTGTTGGCAAGTCAGTCAGTCTTTACATAATGTGCGCCAAATTGCGTTGATTTTTGATGTGTTAACAATTCATTTTAGCTCATTAGTCAGCAGGTCAGCATGCTGCCCGTCTATATATCATTATCTCGATCGCACATGTATCCGGTCAATGCTTTAATATGTTAGAGACACGGCAGGTTCTTAAAGCTGCCTAACTCCAGGAATTACAGAAAGCTTGCATAATCCAAATAAATGAATAATAAAGTGATGTTGCCAAGTTGCTGCCAATGTTTCATTCTAAGCAAATTTCAAATAAGAAAATATTTATTAATTTTCAAGTTGCACTTTCCAGCACAACACACAATACACAATACAAAGGGAGAGGCATGTAAAATATTGTGAGTTTGACACACTGTGCATGATGGCATAAAAAAGCAGCAATTTATTTAATTGAAAATTGTCTTTGCTGTCAGCAGCAGAGCAGAGCAATAGAGGCAAGTAACCCATGGCAGCAAGTTTAGCGGCAAATGCTCAAGTGGCAAGCAGGCAGCTTGCAACAGGACTTAGACTGGGCAAAAGAAGGCAAAGGGGATGGAGCAACACTTGAGCTGCATTTTTCCTGCCCTGGTGCCGGCAAATGAAGTTGAGTGTTGCATGAACTGCAGCTATTAGTTGTTTCTATGCATGTGGCAAGAACAGACGAGGCAGACAGATAGATAGACACAGAAGCAGGGGAAGGAACGGAGGTGAGCTGCACGTGGCTGGTTTATTATGCCCGGAAGTAATCATAAATTCCGCACACACTCACTCACACACTATGTCAGCCAGTCAGTCACTCAGAGTAGTGAGCTGACAGGATACGATAGTTACCTTTTTGTACTGTGCGGAGGTGACACAGTGGTGCGTGGGCGGCATCGTGTTCCTAATTTATGGCCAGGGAATTGAAAGTGATAGAGCTGAAAGCAGCAGTCGTTGGTTAGACGGACACGACCAACTATATCCTGTAGCCTGGACAGCATTCAGTTGCCAGTTGCCAGTCGCCAGTTGCAGAAAGTGCGCAGCTTGACAACCGAAGACAGTAACAAATTAGCCTAGTGCGTGGCTCGGCTCGGCTCGTCCACAATTTGCATAATGAGCCTTTGACAAAGATGTGTGCCCAGTCGAGACGTCAGTTAGACTGACAGACAGACAGGCAGACGTACAGACAAACGACTCGGATTTCGCAATAAAAGCCAACCGACACGTGTCCAAAATTAAGTGTCACACCGATCCCAGTCGACACCTATTTTGCTATCCCCACACACACACACACACTCGCACTCACACACACAATCTGAGATCTGACAACAATATGAAGCTGGCAGCTTGGCAGCGACACTTTAAGCCAAAGCCTACAAACGCATAACTCGACAGACTTAGTTGAAAATGAAACCCGAAATGAAACTCATGACTCTCGTTTCGAATGCCAACTGCCAGGAAATTTGCAATCAAATGTTGCCCTGTAGTTTTCACTCTATTTTTTTATTGATGTCGGCCAAGTGCCTTAACTTTGGCTCATAAAACGCGACAATCAAACCGCGAAAGGCTAAAAAGTATTGCATTGCGTTGCCAATAAAATTCGACACTTGGTTTTTACATGGCCTTCAACATAGTCTGAATAATTCTTTAAAACTGTTGGCTTATTTGAACGAAATGAATTCAAATTTAATGCGGAATGAATAAAGAGGCCAAACTATGATCAAAATGGCATTTGGAAATCTGGATTTGGTTTTCGACCCGGCAACTTGCAGGTCAAAATTAACTAAAATTTTAATTTTTTTTAAGAAGTCTCGATATATTGGTATTAAATGGAGATATATAGACAACTCGATTCATTTTTTCTTTTTTGTCGAATTATTATTTTGGATATTAAATTCGACTCAATGTTTGGATTTACAGCACTAATATTTACTATTGCATATAAATTCTTTTCGAAGCGTAGTTATTTATTTGCCCAGGCAAGCATGAGAGCTATTTGAACATTTGGTTCATTATTGGAGCAGTCAGTGCGTATACGTAATTTACTAAAAGCAGCCACAGCTTAAATTGATAAAATATCTCAATTTTAGCAGAACACACACATATAAAGATACACAGATGATACAAACTTAATTTCACACATTAATTTCTGAGAGGGTCGAAAATGGTTGAGTGGCCCAAATATTTCTCTGCTGCTGCTGTTGCTGCTGCTGCTGGGCCTGAAGGCATTTTTTGGCTATGAATTTATTGTTGGCTGGCTGTTGGCCAGCCAGATATTTTAGCTTTTTCCTACGATGATACCGTATAATCATTTGGCAATCACAAACAACTTGTTTGCCGACGACTGTGCAGCTATCGAAAAAACCAATTATTGACCCAACTAACATGACCACGCAACGTGCAAACAATTGCGTTTGTGGTCATGCTCCTGGTTTGGTTTCTGGCCAATGCAGGAGGAGCTGCCTTTGATTCAGCCACATCTACGGCTACAGTTTTAGCTGGCAGGGAAATGTGTTACCCATGTTCAGTTTATTTATTTATATGGCCAAAGAAACTTGGCAAACAATGTGCCACATTTGCTCATTTTGCTCATTTGGTTTGTCAATACTTTGCACATTGTTCAGCCCCCGGCTGGCTAAGAGAAAGCCAGCGAAACTGTGGGCGAGAGAGAGAGTGAGAGGGAGGGAGAGAAAGGGACGCAAATCTCTGGCTACATTGCCATAAATTTTACACAGTGCCAAAAGTTTTTGACATGTGTTTGTTGTCCGTGTGTGTGTGTTTTGCTTCTGTGTTTGCAATTCGTTTAATAATTTAAATTATTTTGCCAGAATTGTCAAGTTTTTAATGCTCAACAAATCCAACTGACAGTCAGACCAAAAAAAAAAATGCTTCACCTCAAAAGTTTAGACAGGGTGCAGATGCCACAACCTCAGTCTCAATCTGTCTCTAGAAATTCTCCAACATTTTATGGCTAAGTGAAACTCCTGCTTTCAGCCGAGAATCCCTTAAAGTAATTGCGCTGATTGACCTCACGGCCGCAACTGCGGCTGCCCCTTTGTGCCATTTGCGCCCCTGCCAACCCTTGGCCACAATGCCGCAGTCAAATCCGCGTTTGAATGATTTCAGTTGTCCTGGCCCAAGCCAAGAAGAATTAAGTTGGCTATGCCGACAGTCAATCAGTTAGTTTTCAGGAGAGGAAGCAAGAGAGAGAGAAAGAGGAAGTATAAGAGTTTAAATGGCAAAGCCACAGCTTTTTAAGACTTAAATGAAGTGGAAGCATATTTCTGTGGTTCCAACTTAAGTGCTACGAAATTCAAATCAATTGATACAGCAATTAAAGTATTTAAATTAGAGTATTCTGTGAAATATTTACTCAATGCTAAGTCTATATTTATACTAATTACGTGTACAGCAGCGAACATCAAACGTAATAGATATCAAATTTGTGAATTCCTAATTGTATTGTAAAATACACACACACATCACACATCATCATCTCAATCTCAATTTCAATCTGGTTGCGTTCCCTTGCTGATTCTGTTCTGGTTAATTATAAACAAATATAAACAGCTGAAAGTCAAGACAGTATCAACGCTTATAAATTGGCTCTAAGGCTCAACTTGGCTTAAAGGCAATTAGCTTAAGCAATCCGAGCAGTGGAGGCTTATATTTTACTTGGCTGTAGCTTATTATTACTTTCTTATCGTTACAAGTGGGAAAAGGGGAAAAACTCACGAAGTTCTTAAGTTTTTCAGCCCACAAACAGACAAACAAAACTAAAATTTGGGCGAAGCAAAAAAATTTCAACAGCTTCAATTTGGCTTAATGTCATCAAAAAGCAGTCACTTAATTATGCAGCCAGGCAAACACACACACACACTCACCCCATACATTTATATACTTGTTTTTATCCAAGCAGTTTATGACTACTTGAAAATTCAAAAGTTTTGCGGAAATTAAAGTTGGCGCGTTCGTGTAGAAAAGTTGCGCGCAGAAAAATAAAAAATGTTGCAGCAAGTTTGTGACATGGGAAAAGGGGGAAAAGCATAAATGCATTAACTTTTTAGTTGCTCTGCTTTAATCCTATTAAAAATGAATGGAAAATTTATTAATTATATCGTTAATAAATATTGAATCTGCCGTCCGTTCGCTTTCGGCTATTAAATCGTATTTAATGTGTACCACGCGTCGTATGCGTAGTAAAAAAATTAAATTGAACAGTCAATTTGACCAGCACTTTTGCAGCACTTTAAAGCGAATCCCGCAATGAAATTCAAAGCTGAATTCACCGCAGTATCAGTGCAATGCGGTTTCCAAAACATTTTAAATTATTCCTTTTACTCAATGTGCATGTTAATTTGTGTGTATATCCTGTAATGGAATTAATTGTGCGCTGGCCCTGGCTGTTGGTAAAAAAAAAAATAATAAAATTAATATTATATTCTGTATTGTAAAATTGATTGTCATTGGCAGGGTATCTTTCAATCGCTTACTTTAACTGTGCGCATTTTTATTTGTTTCTTCGTAAATATAAAAGCAGAGTGAGCTATAAACTGAAACCAATTAAAATATGAAAGCGGGTTGCACATCAGTGGCAGTGGCAGGAGTCTTAATTACTAGTAGCATAATGATGTAAGTGATAGGCAAACAGGACCCACATGCTCTGCTCGAGAGCAGCTGTCGAGTCCTGCTTTCGTTCCTGCGTTCCTGCGATCCTGCGCTCCTCCAGTATGGCGAATTGTTAAGTGCATTACACAATGCTCCAAATAACTTTATGTACACATCATTAGGTGTCTTGTCAACAGCAATCAGTGTCCTTTGTTAACAACATACGCACTAAAAGCTTGCTACTCGCCTTGGCATCATACTCCTGTCGTGTCCTTTATTCTTCGTTACTCCTCCTTCGTCCTGCTGCCATCACATGCACGGCACGCAAATTGAGTTAGTCGCACAACGAAGCCGCTTAAATTTACTGTTAATTTCGTTAGTGAACACATTAATGACATGATGAAATATGGGTGGAAACAGAAATGTAAATGGTAACGGCAATGGAGTAACAAAAGCCTAAACCAAACTGAGACCGAACTACACAATTCAATAATGCTGCAAAGTCTGTTCATGCAACCAACTAACTGTCAGTTTTGATGCAACATCTGGGCGTGTTAACTGTTTGTGACATCTTAAATTAAACCTGTAGTTAAATAACATTAATGAAGATTTTGTATACAATAGTAGTCGATAGATTCCCCATATAAATCTCATTGTTTTCTTGCCGCTTGTCTTAAACATATTCTAAGAAATCCACAAACCTTGGTGCACAAATAATAGAGGTGCCACAAGAAGCTGCCAGTTCACTGAAGTATATACATTTCAAGTTTTACCAAAAAGTTGTATGTCAATTAACTATAAACTCAACATGCAAGGCTTGACCGAAAAGGATAAAAGCCATCAGTACTACAAAAGGAAGAATGAATGCTCTTTCTACATACTGAAGAAACATGATTGAAGACAAGTAAGTAGTTTGTAGAACACCTGGAATATTAGCTTGATTACAGGAATTAATAAAGGGAACGATATATTCAGTTTTCGGTAGCTAACAATTTAAGTGTAATTCTAAATTAATTTCTTAGTTAATCTTCAGGTTAAAGTTAAATCATATTTACTATTTTTTCCAAGGGTATTCATATTTTAATTTCTGGCAGCTAAGATCTGCTTGGTTTTCATTCAACTATCTATACTCGTATCCAGCTAAATTATCAACTAAGTAAACTATAGTTTCTTGTCTTTGGTAAGTGTATGTGTGCAATAACGTAAACTTGGCAGAAACCCATCAGGCCAGTTGCACAAAACTTTTGTCAATTAAAATATGAAAAATACGCCAGGCATTCAACAAAACCAAACAGAGAGAGATGGAAAGATATAGAGAGAGAGTGAGAGAGAGAGAGAGTCCGAGTGGCAGCTTCAACTAATAAAAGTTTTGCAGGCGAAAGACGCAAAAGGACATTGCAAGTAATATATATTTTTTGGCTATATTTTTGGGCAGCTTGGCAACAGGCAACGGCCACTTGCAACTGTTGCCCGCAATGGAGAAATACAGACCCAGAGAGAGAGAGAGAGAACAAGTGAGAAGAGAGCGAGAGAGAAGTCCAGAGAGCATTTGCATGCACCCAGAGTGGACGAAACTTTTGTAATTAATAAATTATTTATGAAGAATAAATGAAAAGGAGAAGCTGCCAGCTAGGACAACCAACTGCAATTCACTTCATTTTAAATAATGAAAAATTACTTTGGCTCTTGCCAGCGTCATAAATAAACAGTCAATAGACGTCTAAAAAAATAAAAAGAAGAAAGCACAAAACAAGCAGCTAAAAAGAGAAATGATATTTCGTTTGAATGAAAAGCAAAAGCAAATACAAAATACGAATAATACAAATACAGCGTAAACATTCCCGGCTTCTAATCAATGCTGCATTTCTTGTTTTTTTTTCCAATGATCCATAACGTCCATCAGTTTTCCATGCGGAATCGTCTGCTGCTCCAAGAGATTCCCCCTTGGATTCCCATACTAATTCTAATTCCGATTGTAGCTCTGCGCTTTGGGCCATGCTCCAAGGCGCAAATTAATAACAAAAAACGAAAAAAATAAAATAAAAAATGAAAGCTAAAATAAAAACACGCGAGGGCGATTTTCGACTTTTGGCATTTGAATTGATTGAATGTGGGCGATTGAATCAATTTTGAAAATTTATTGCATGCCACACAAGGGCTGTGCGGTAAATTGAACTCTCAATTGATTGACATTGAAAATATAAAAGAGAAAGATGAATTGAGTTCTTTTATGAACCTATTCAAGTCATATTGAAAAATACCCTGTATTATTTTCAATAACTATCGTCCTGTTATATTTCTTTTCTTTTAAACATGCACTCAACTGATGTGAGATACGAGTTCCGTTTTATTCTTTCCACTAATGACGTCATTATAATTGCCTTTGTTTCTGAGGGCTGTAAACGATACGAGTAATGCTACCTGTGCATCATTGTTGAAGATAAACGCTGTCGCCGTTAAATGTACAACATAATTGCCATAACAGACAACAGACAAAGACTGGTCCTTAAAGCCAGTGTCCTGGTTGGCTCAGAAAATGAAAGTATCACATAACGACAATGGCGTAGAGAGTTACGTACTAAACTAGAAATAGACACTGCCAAAAAACAAAGTTGGCCCACAAAAAAAAAAAGAAATCGCAGCTGTCGCATAAAAGTCAAAAAGTGTTGCCAAGGCACAAAATGGACGACTGTGCGTGAAATTAAATGTCAGCAGGACATTGAAAGCGAACTGCCGCCTCTGGCCACAGCTACAGCTTTAGCTGGTTTCGGTTATGCTTTTGGCTTTGGTCAAAATGTCTGCCAACATTTTTGCATCATACAATTCACGCACAATTATTTTGCAACGACAGAAGTCATTAAGGCTGCTTCTCTTTTTGTTGCTGTAGTTTTTTATGCGTTGTGTTTATGTTAAATTTATTTTGTTTCCGCATTTGTGGCAGCAACTGTTCTTACCACAGGTCTTTAATGAGGCATGCAAAAGCGTACCACGTTCATTTGCAATTATTTGTATTTAATATAAATACAATCAATAAAAAGTAAGTCAAAACAGGTTTATTTGTATTTATGAATTTATTTATATTTGTAAAGTTTTAGCATTGATTGATCATAAAGTATCTGCCACTTGGATGCTTGGGAGCTGCTGTCAGATACATAATTCCCAGCGCCTATTAACTCATGACAACGACAAGTGATTTCTCAGTGGATTATTTGCAACAATTTACACATACACAAGTTCAAATTATATTTATCTAATTTTGAGCTAAACACGCTCGGCAACTGCAAAAGGACGATAACGAGAGGCAACGGCTTAAATTGCAACAAAGGATACTTAAACAGCAACACATCCTTGTGCATATTTTCTTGTATCGGATTCGTTTTTGATGCCTTTGTGATTTCCCCAGGCGTCCAGACAGACTGCTGCATAAGCTGAGTGTGATTGATTGTCGACTACCCTGTAAAATACCTAAACTAACATTCAATTTGATGCATCTGACAAAGATACTCGTATCATTGAATCATCATTAAATCAACTAGCTCATCATCGATCATTTAAATAACTTTTAGCTTTCAGAAGCTTACATTAGTTGGGCATTGTTTGCATTGTGTAACTTACATTCACACACACACACAGTTACACACCTTCCGACACACAGTTACGATTTGAATAGAATTGGTATTGATTTCTATGGCCTTGTTTATATTACAATAGCAAATCCGCGACTCTGCCCAGAACTTGCAACTCTTGCAATTCCAATGTTTCATTTTCAATATACTCGTACTCGTAGTTTCAATGCCACTTCACTCCGCCCTGTTGTTGTTGGAGTTTGCTTTTCATTTCAACTAAAAATCCACTTCGCAACGTATGCGGGCAAGTTCCTGTTTCCTGTTCCTGCAACTGTTGCCAGGGCCACCAATAGTTATAGTTGTTGCTCGACAACTAACTAGAAAAAAAGTGCAACAGCCATGAGGCATTGCAAATTGCTTGACACCCTTGGACACGCGCGGGTATGTATGTAGATTCAAATGGAAAGCATAGCATACTTTTCAGCTGCACATAAAGCGCAGAGTTGTTAAATATTGTAAACAAATTGTGTTTTGAAAAGCAAAGCAATTTTAAAAATTAAAACAAGATTTAAGACAAACGTTTACTAATAAGAATTAAATGTAAATTTATGTTTCAGTGACTATTTACATTTCTGAAAGAAAGATGTTTGTAAAATAAATACAATTTTTTAAATATTTTAAGTGAATAATAATTTGTATCAATATAAATGGGATTAATTTTATTTTAATTTATTTTATCAGGATTTTTAATAATCGCCAGTAATCTCTTTTAATCCTGATTTAACTACTTTAGCTTTTTATCCTTTCCAATACATTTATTTTTCTCAGCGATTTCATTTGAGTCTGGCTCTCCACTATCAGCGGTCTTCATGGACTCGGTGATATCGATGGCGCATCGACGTGGAAACCAACCGCGAATGGGTCCCTTGCGCAATTTGTTGCTTAGATCTTGATCGGCAACTTCGTTAAGCACTCGCTCTCCAAAGAGCCAATAATTCCGAATGCGCGTCACTCTGATAAGATCGTTGGGCTCTAGACGAATGCGAGGATCGTCGGCGCAGGGAACACAGATGGTCACCAACAATCCTTGGGACAGGACCGGCAGCCAATGTCCAGTGGCGTGTCGAGTGCACTTGAAGGTGCGAGTTCGTTGCCGTTTCTCGGCCTTTTGGGCGAGCTGCTCCCGTGTGAGCGTAAACTGATCGCAGCCCTTGCGAACTGGCCACTCGATGCCCCTGCCACGTGTCTGGGACTCAATGTTGAACACCTGGCCGAGATTGGAGTACCAGCCAATGTTGTAGGGATACACAAATGGCTTCAGCTGTCGCTTGGATCTGGCTCGACGACAGCTGGCCTTCTCCACAATCCATTGCTCAATGCTCGTCATGTTCTTCACTATGCTGACAATCTGTATGCAAATCAGTTTCAGCATGCAAAGCACAATGCCCACGGCCAGGCCAAGGCTGAAGACACAGATCAAGAGGCCGCTCCATTTAATTCTCCTGATATCCCCATACAAGAGGATGTCGTAGAAGTAATGAAATCCACTTAAACTGAGCACCACAGAGGCGTGCAGGTTACTCAGCATGTAGAAGACCAGGAAGTAGACGAAATAGGCTTGATTGGACCAGCCCACACAGTGATTGATCCAGGGGCAATGGTGGTCCATCTTCTTCACACACCGATCGCACTGACGGCAATGATGCGATCGAGGGGCCTTGAATCCGTCGCATCTCTTGCAGAACTGCAGAAACTTGGCCTCTCGGTGGTTCAGCGGTTGCCATTTCCTGGGCAGAAGACCAGGACCCACTATCACGGCCATCACATAGTTGTAGACAGCCAAAAGGTTGAGCAGCAAAAAAAGTCCAAAATGTGCTCGGGTTGTGAATGAAATATCCTTGGGCCACCACACCCATGTCATCCCAATAACGGTTAAGCTAATAATTGATAACGATATCGGACCCCAGTGGAAAAATCGATTCAGGTCGTTCTGGTCGTCAGTCATGTTTTCGATTTACTTTGTTTTCTGATAACTTTTTTAGCGACTACTTTGCTAAAGTAAATACTGAAAACTCATTCATGTTGATAGCCTAGATCCAAGGAAGTGGAGAGTGTCATTAACAACCACAACATCAACTAGTATAATTTATGAAATTGAAAAGTATTGATAACAATACGCACACATGCATATAAATTTGCACTTAAGCCTCAAAATAAAACTAATTTTATTCACAACACGTGAGAAGGTATGGAAAAGATGGCTCGACTACCAGATACCCTGTTACAAATACAAATAATCACAAATACTCAATTTCAAAGTTGTTACCACTTTACACTATCAATGAATAAATATAGCCTAATTTTTTCATATTCACGCTGGGTATATTCTGGCAATTGCATTGTTGCTGTGTTGCTATTTTTGTTGTTAAAAATTAATGGCAACATTTGCCGCACGTTTAAAAAAAGAAATTCCAAAATACTAACAAAGAGACACTGCACTTCAATTGAATTTAAACCAGGCCATAATTCAATTCACTTTTTGTAAGTGTGCCCTAGTCTGCTTTTGTGGAATTTGCAATTATTTATGGTCTTAAATTTATAACAAAAGCATTTGAAACATTTACAAAATGCCATTAATCGACAAAAATAATAAAATAAAGTAAAAAAAAACTTTGTTGTCGTTCTCATAAACTTTTCTCACTTTGTTTCATTTGAACAACAAATTGTTGATTTGTAAAGTCACTTATCAGATATTTGTTATAACAATTCAGGATGGGAATGTCAAATTAGCAAACAATTTTAAGACAACAACAATTATTAAAATACGTACTGGAAGCAAAATAAATATTCGTACCTATTTCGTTCTTGATTTATTCAACTTGAATAACTTACCGGATACATTAATATTTGTTTTTTTCCTGCGCTAAGTTTCTATGTGTAATTTTTATTTGATTAATTTCGAATTTTTCAATCATTTATGCGCTTATAAAAATTAAATGAGCGCACACAATTTAAACAAGATAATAAATATAATTTTCCCATACCTGAGAACTCCTTTGTCGAGTTATCATTATTCTGGTTGAGCGCGCCGAGTCCGTGCACGGATTGTGGATTGTGGGAAAGGACACAAACATATGAGTCCTCCTATCTAATGAGTCCTTTTGCCGTGCTGCTGGACTTGTGTGACTTGTGACTCTTGTTAGCCTGCACTTTTGTTGCGGCCGTGTTGGCTAACAAGCTCTGTCATTTATTTATGTGCGACACTTGAGCCTAACAAGCGAAAGTGGCAATAGGATGCTGTGAATAGTGGACAGTAAACCATGGACCATGAACCAAGGACAATGGCCAATGGGTAATGGCCATAAACAAAGACGCCAGCGCAATTCGCTCAATTGGAATTTAAAATAGCATGACCGGCCATGATTTCCTCTGCCCTCGACAATTGTCAGCTAGAAAAGCAATCTATTTGCCACAGAAGATTAAATTCGCATCAAATTGATTGAAACATAATTGCAAATTGATACAGACACACGAAGATTGCCCCAGAAATACAGATAAAAACGAGATTCTGAAGAGACAGCAGCCTAAAGTATCAAAAGTTATTTCGTAGCGGCAACTACTGTTGAGCATAACCTACTTAATTAATGTTTTTTATGTATTTTTTTTTTATTTACACACATTTAATGATGTTTAGAAACTCAAGAAGCTCTTGAAAATAAGTGAGCTACCATAAGTAAGCACTTCTATTTGTCCTCGTATAATTTAAATCTTGAAGGCATTTTAGCAATTTATATTCATTTAGTATAATTATAGAAGTACATATCAATTTATACCCTGTAAGAAATAGCTTAAGATGGTGAATTCGTTTTGGAATAGTAATTTTTATAAACTAATGCCAATTTGTTTATTAAGTCCATAAATATAATATACAGTCACATTTAATATATATGTAGAGTAACTATAAGTAGAACTTTTTATGCTCTTATGTTTTTATTTTAACTGAGGCAAATTTGTCAATGAGGCAAGTTTATTAAAAACAGTTTGCTGTGATAAAGTGAAGGGCTAAAAAGGAGGGGGGTGGTTGGTTTGCGGCCTTCTGCAACTCTGTAAAAACCACACAAACTTTACTTAATTTGAAAATTAAATTCCAACATTAAAACGCATAAATGACACTTAAGCTTGTAGGTTTCTCTGTTTTTTCTCTCTTCTCGCTCTCTCTCTCTCTTGCTCTCTATTTCTCTTTCGCTTGCTCGATGTATGACTGAAGCGCGCTGTTTGTTTTTCTTATCAAAATGCTTGCGGCAGAGTGCTGGCAAACACACAAACACACACATACACGCAGCCATGGTGCACATATCCCTAAAGACAAACAACACTCACACACACACACACACACACACACACAGACTTAGTAATATGATGAGAGCGAGAGAGAGAGCGAGAATGAGCTGATGCTGACGAGGCAGCTGCGTTGCAATGGAGAAGCTGCGGGCTTGAGATGAGGATTGCGGGTTAAGAGCTGCGGGCTGTGGGTTGACGGAGGGATTTGGGTCTCTGGCTGGCTGGCCAAGTGCACGCTTAAGAGTCAAGAGTGCAGAAAAATGCATAGCATACAAAGCGGCCAAGACTGAGAATGAGACTTGGACTGAGGATGAGGCAAAAGCTGAGCTGGAGACACCCAAAGACGCTGCCAAGGCAAACAAGCAGCTGAGAGAGCAGCAAGTGGAAGGCATATAAATTGCGTTGCCTTATACTATGTATGTGCGGGCGGAAGATGTTGTTGAAGGGGTGTACCGAGAGGAAGGGGAATAAGGCAGAGAGAAGAAGAGGAAACTCAGGCGGTTGTAAACGTTTTTGGTGTTTGACATACGACGTGCATTAGCAGCAAAGTCAAGGATTAGCGCCACTTGTCTTGAGAGCACCGCACCGCCATGGAGGCCTCGAGTCACAGTCACAGTCTCAGCCTGAGTTTGAGTCTGAGCCATGAAAGGGGCAAGGAAGGGGAGGAAGGGAAATTTAAAAACAGTAAAGCGATTAAATTTAACTGTGAACCAATTTGCATTCGAGTGCAGAAATGCAAACGCAATGCGAGCAATTCAATTTGACCACACACTCGAGAGAAACAGGAAGTGGAAGCGGAAAAGGGGAGTAGGGAAATCAGTAGTGAGTAGTGAGTAGTCACTGCCTGACTGAAAAAAATGTCGCTTTAAAGCGTCGCTTTAACTTATCGCACAAAATGCAAGCCACAAAAAGTAAAGCAAAAAGCGAGAATAAGAATAGATAGACTGGATAAATAAGTATGTATGTGTGTGTGTGTGTGTGTAGCGAGAGAGAGAAAAGCGGAAAACGGAAAGAGGCCAAGGAAATGCCAAAGCTATCGCAAACGCGTTTCGCAATTTTTGAAGGATGTGTTAAGTCAAAAAATATGCAAATTTAAGGAGCACATAGACACACAGAACAGAACAGAACAGAACAGAGCCACAGATAGGATAGGATGCTCACGGCCTGGTTAGAGTTAATACGCCAAAAGGTACCAGCCACGACTCTATACATTATGCTTTATACATATATATATCTAAAGTCTATTTGTGACTGTGTGTGTGTGTGTGTGTGTGTGTGTGTGTGGGTTACGTACGTGTTATGCATACGAAAGTAGTGAAAATATCATCAATGGCAAAATATGAATATCTAAAAAGCATAACGCCAAAACGGAGCAAGAAAAAATGAAGCTACTGTCTCTGTTGGCCTTTCTCCTCTTTTCGCTCCCGTCTCCCCTCTAAACTCTGTCGCTTTGTCCGTCTGTCTCTATGTCTAGTGAGTGGCACATGAACTGGTGCAAATGTCGATTTGAAGTTCGCGTTGTCTGCATCGTAAACTCAAGGGCCCAATTTGTTGGCTGAAAACGAGAACACGTTGACAGCATCTCGAAAATGTTACTCTACCTCTAACTGAGCTTTAACTAATTGTTGAGTATTTAGTGTCTACGATTTATCGGTTTCCGATTGTCTGGCATAGTCATAAAATTGAATTCGATAAATACAGTTTTTAAGTTGATTTAATTTTAATATGCTGAGCTCAGAAGTTGTGGCTCTTAAGTTGGCTTGGCTTTGCTGACGTGTTCGGGCTCAGTTCACATAAATTTACAGAGCGTCTGTTGTAAATTACATTTGAAGTAGCAACTTGCACATAAATCTTTAGTCGCATTGCCAACAACAGCAACAACAACAGCAACAACAACAATAACAACAGAAACAGTGGCTAGAATGGACAGTGTAAAAGGAATCCAGCTATGCAAAATACACAGCGCGACAAAATGTGTATCATTCGCAATTGTTGTTGTTATATTTGTTGTTGTTGTCGGTCGGATGGCTGTTGCTGTTGTGGTTGTTGCTGGACCCATTCCTCGGCTCCATCTGGGGCACTTGAATTACGTACGCCACAAGTGAAGTAATGAGCAAGGAAGTAACAGCTGCAAATGAAAACAAAACTAAAGCAACAACTGTAAATGCGACTGCGAATGCGACAAGCCGGAAACGGAAATAAATATTAAAGCTCAAGGCAATATAAATAAGTATACGTACGAGTATTCGAGTATTCAACAATATTTTCAAAAGTCTAACAAATAAATAAACGCTTTCAAGTGCCGCCATTTTAAACAACTGCAAAAGATACATTCAAATATATATATACAATAGTTAAATATATATACGACTATGGTTATCGTCCTTCCTTCTCTGTCCAATTGGCTCCCATTGGGTAACTGATAAACGATGCTCAGTAAATAAAAAATGCTCAGCAATTTATGTGGTCTAACAAGTTTTATTTTCCCACCAGTCAGCGTCGATAAAAATAATACAAAGCGCTAAAAGAAGAATAGAGAAAAGTGCGCTGATATATGTTCTCAATGACATGACAAATTTATACTTTCCAGATTGCCAACAATTTTAATAAACTTTGTTGTTCTCCAAATATAGCAAAATAATGATATTATTAACCAACTGAATAAAACTAAAGGAGAATACAATTATATTGGAGAGATTAGAGAAAATACCAAACAATAAATAAAGTAAGACATAAGGAAATATAAATTAAATAAAAAAAATCAGGCTTCACTCAACAGTTTGCCAACCAATTTCTCTTTCTCTAAAAGTGTGAGTAAATTAATTACATGGAGTGTAGAGTTTTATTACATAAGGCTAAAATGTTTTCACTTTTGTTTTTATTTGAGCTATTAGCCCGAGCTTTGGTTACACAGATCGAAATGGCTCAGTTGCATCACTCAGTTGGTATCTGTTGGCTTTTAGCTGTTACCTGTTAGATGCTGGCTGTTAGCTGTTACCTGATTCCAATTCGTTTTCCTTTGTTGCTGGCTTCGACTTGAATTATTGAATTTGACTAGCAGCACTCAGCAGAACACATGCCAGGGATATGAAGTACGCATAAGAAAAGAAAAACATTTCTAAATCGAGTTTACTTCCATTTGTCTGTCTATAGTATGAAGAGGCGATGTGTTGTCAGGTGTATGAGTGTGTGTGTGTGTGTGTGTTGCATGCAACAGAGTCAGCAGCAGCTTCAGCATTTGAGATGCCAGGCTAAATGAACTGCAAGTCAAACTAGTTAAGTGCGGCTGCCAGACATCCGAGCTGAGTTGTAATCCAAGGCAAGGCAAGGCAAAGGCAACAAAGCAAACGCAAACGCAAACGAGAAAGCTAACGCCGAGAGTCTAAATGGAAACTCGTTTAAATTGTTTAAAGCCAAATTGAAGGACTGGCCCAAAGGCAGAAGCGATGGCGTTGCAAAAGCCATGTAAAAATCAGCAAAGTATGAGAGAGAAAAGAGAGCGTCGAGATAAACAACTACAACAAATACAACTACAAACAATGAGGCAGCCAAATGGGGCATGCCGCACTCAAACACACACACACACACACATGTACATACATATGTACACATCATACTAGCTGAAGATACTTATGCATATTGCCAAGAACACAGAGAGCAAATGTTGTGCTTATATGTATGTAATGTTGTATGTTGCATGTTGTATGTTGTCTGTGTGGCATGTGGCGTGTAGCTATTGGAGCATGTCGAGCGACACCAATAAGCTCTTCCTCCCCCCACCCACCAATCCATACTCTCGTCCTGCTGCATCCTTCAGGCGTTGTATATATCGTTGTCGCCATCGTCGTCGTCATCTTTTCAGAGTGCTTAAGGGCTGCATAAAAGCATTTATTATTAGATTTTATTCAATTTTCTATTCACTTACGTTATGAAAATGTGGCGCTGTTTTCTCTTCCCCCTATTCCTATAACACCCTCCTTTGCTCACCCTCTTTCTTTCTCTCTCTCTCCCTTCCTCTGTCTGCACTTAATTCACGACGGTAAATAAAAATCAATGTTTTGCTTTTTACCCCAGAAACGAGAGCAATCACATAATTTTATTTGCATAAAAGTCAATTGGGCTTTGCACAATGAAACAATTTCAATAGTTGCACAAAATGACCGGCCATATATTTTCAGCACCAACTGTGCCAGCACGATAAAAGCCTGTTTCATCTAGTTTCAGTCCAGTTTAGTCTGGGATCAGTTCAGTTTTAGTTTAGTTTGCTTCCAGTTCAGTTCAGAGTTCTTGCCCCTTCTTGTCGCCCGTTTTAGCGACGCCGACGTGGCGCACGCCCACTAAACAACAAAGTTTTTGGCCAACACACACACATACACACACACACTCGCTAGAAAAAAAATAATAGAAATAGAAGCTAAAGGCGACATCCATAAACTGTAATCAAAAGCTATTATATCTGCTTTGGCATGGCCTCTGCCTTTTGGACAGAGCTTTCTACGACGGACTTCGACTACATCGACCCGTTTCTGTTTTTGGCAACATTTTTCTAGATAAATTTCGAAAATTCAATGGAAATTGTTTGCCAAAAATCACAAGCTTCCGCCATTTGAGTTTCCCCACTTATTGTACCCTGCAATCGTAACACTTTGTTAACGGGTCTAATAGTGCTCAAGTGTTAAAGCCCTTTCAAGTGTCTTTAACACCAAATTCTTGCATATTTTATAAGTAACAACAAATTCTCGTTCTCTCTTTTAAATCATTGACTTTAAAGAGTTGCGAAAAAAAAAAATTACATAAATTATTTAAGTCAAAACACATTTGAATTGTTGCCACCATTGTTAGTAAGCAATAATATATATTTGTTTATTATTCCAGAATACAATTTTGCAATAATTCCACTTCTATTTCATTTTAGAAATTCATCTTATTAAATATAAAAAAATATTTCAGTATTAAAATGTTAAATAAATAGAAATTAAATCAAAAGTAAAATTCAGAATGAGCCAGCAATTTTCATTTAATTTATTCTGTTGCACTTATTATTTTTTTGCTGCCCTGTGGCAATTCCCAAAAGTAACATTGTAATTTAATAAATGTCCAGCGATTGGCATTTAATAATTTAAAACGCCGTCACTTGTATTTTGTTACGAGCATGTTAAACTATTATTGAAATTATGTTTCGAAATATGAAATTTAAGTTAAACAATTGATTGCAACGGCAGTTTTAAGGCCGAATCATCAATTCTAGAATACTCGTAATAGAAATGCTTTGGCATTTAAATAATGCATGTACAACAATATATGTAAAATTAATAAAGGTTTAATAATTCATTGCCAGTATGTGTCAAAGATTCCAACACGGACATTTGCAATGTTAAGAAATATTCGGGACTGTTTTTGGGTGATAAAGGACGTGCGTTCTTCTTATATGTATATAAAGACATAAATATTAGGCGTAGACAGGAGAAGGATGAGAAATATGGACCAGACCAGAAACATATTGTAAGTGGATTCTGATGAGCTACGGTTTATGAGAAAGAGACAACCAGGCAAATGGCAAATGGAGAGTGAATGAGTGAAAGAGCTTGAACATTTGCCAAAAATTACAGTTATTACTGCAGACAGTCGCCCAGCAAAGTAATGTCCCATCCACAACCGTCTTCAACTTCGTCTTCAGCATTTTCCCCCACATCAAGACGCATTGGAAATTTAATTCAATTGTCAGGCGGCAGGCACATAAATTCTGCAGTTTATTGCATCCGCAGTACGAAATGTTCACGTATTGCAAGTGGGTGGTGTGGTGGTGCAGTGGTGCAGTGGGGCACGGCGAATGAATGGTTGGCTGGCCATTTGCCTGGGTTGCAATTTTAATGAGCCAACAAAAATTTGTGTTTTATTAGTTTCCATTTTGTTGGGGGCGTGCCTCAGTCGGCATTGGAACATTAATTTTCATTTGCCAATTTCTATAGCATTATATCATTATAGGTGCCAGGATCTTCATTTTATTTATGAGTACGGGTGCTTGCAGTTGCTCTTTGATTTCTCAGATTTCTGCAATGCAGTTCCTGAGAGATAGCTCAGCTAGCTGGCATTTATAAGGGCTTAGCCTAAGTCGCAGCTAAACGAAATGAAATATCATTGCAACTCGCAGTGCGCTCCAGCAATTAGGCTTAAATGCAAAGGTCCTTGCCGGCAACAGACAGCGGTAGACCCCGTCCTGAACCCAGCCAACGGTTATACAAACAAACAGCCAGACCAAAAATAACCAAAAAAAAAAAAAAATCGAAAGAAAAACGAACAAAACATGAGAAACTCGCCAACTGCGAGTCGCGGCGTCGTAATTGAAAAGGAAAATGAAAATCTAGCCGCGAGCTAAAAGCATCTACGCAGCAGAGTGAAATATGAGATCAAGGTGGAAGTCTTAATACCCTATACAAAACAAATATGCGCTAAACGAGAGTTATTGACAATGGAATTGACATGTTAACTTACTATCATTTTTAAAAAGTTTAAGACTTAAGATGGGTTTAATCTATTTATTTTTATGCAAACCCATTAAATGCAATATTTATTTAAATTACAGGGTATAACAATTTCAAAAAGTACTAATAGTTTTCGTTTTTTGTGTTTTATATTCGGAGACCGTTTAACCACTTGCCGTGTTCCTTGGGCAAGAATGCAGGTCAGTTAGCAATTAGGTCATAAGGTTCAGGAAATAAGGGAGGTGGAGAAGAAGAAGAAGATGATGGCTATCGCCAGAGGCCAAATTCCTATGTTGACAAGCCTAAACTGTCACCGCTGTCATTTAAATTAATTTCTGGCTGCATTCAATAGTTAATTTAGTTATGAGCTACTAATCGAACAGTTCCCAAAGGATGTTTGCAGCTTGTGTCACAACTCGAATGGCAGTTGAGCTACTTTATGTGTCTGTTCAAGTTAACAGCTCTACAACTGCTGTCTGCATAATAAACACTTGACTTGACTTCATTTTGGCCAAGTCAAAAGTCAGAAAGTAGTCAAAGTTTTCAGCTTTTTGAAAGACTAGTAAGCTCGTATACTGTCTCCTTAATTTATGCGGAGCTTTAACGGAAAGATGTTATATATTTATTATATATATATATTCTACATTATATAGTATATATACTATCTGTAGTGCAGTGCATACAGTTTCCACATTGTATTTGAAGTTTTCATTTAATTTTCATGTGAAAAGAAAACGAGTTGATCTGCAGGCGACTTTTAAAGGCATTTTTGCGACCTTTGTGTTGGGTTCTCTTTGTGTGTTGTTTTTGCTATTGGCATAAGCCGCTTAACAAGTTCTATTGCCATATCTAACTTTTAACGTTTCGACGCCTTAAAGCGGGGCAGCCAGCTCAATGGAGCGCTCTCTCTCTCTCTGTGTGTGGCCCCAAGCCCGACCATTACCTTGTGTGATATCACATACATATCTTACTTAACGTGCCTGCAAGACTTTTTTCATTAGGATAAGTCTATTTTATGCACACACACACACACATGCAGAGTCGGAAGCAGTCTATTTTATACACACACACTTTGAAAGCTGGAAGTTTTTTTGGTGTGAGCTTCTGCTGTTACTTTTCCTTTTGACTTTGCCCAAAATGTTTATTTGGTTTCTTATGTTATTTATTTTATGGCACCTTTTGCTATACTTTATTTTTCGTGCTACTTATTCGGCTGCTTACGGCCCAATGGAAAGGACGACGACAGGCTTGTGGGCTCCCTGGCTTTGCCTCATCGATATAACAATATCCTTTTGATGTCATTTCCGCTTATGGCTTATTTTCAAAATGGCAGGTGTAAAGGTAATCGTTGATTGTAAGTGCCTGCCAAGCCAGCAGTCTGGATTTTACAAGCAAACGGGATGCATGTGTGTGTGAGTGTCTGTATCTATGTGCATGTATGTATGTGCGTATGTGTTTGTTCAGCTTTTATGTCAATTGTCAATTATATTTCAATCATTTTTATTACATCACCTAATGCCTAAAGAAGATTACTTTCTGTCATAAATAAGTTATAAATTTAATTGGAAAAGCTTTATTCCCCCCACGACTTCCTGTAGTCGACGTATTCGTATTTATTGTTCCCAGATCAGTTGTCACTCTCCCACATTCTTCCCCTCTCTCTCTTTCTCTCTCTCTCTCCCTCTTAGCGCAATGCTGTCGCTTAATTAGTTGCTTAATAATTTGCATACTGTCTGACATGAGCGCACCTCAAGTGACAGGGCCAAATACAATTTGGTCGCACATTTGATTTCAATTGATATTGGCGCGTGTGGCACGCAACACGCGGCATGTGGCAAGTGCCAAGTGGCAAGTGGCGAGCGGCAGACGGTGAAAACAATGCCAATCAAGTTGACCAGCATTCACGTTAATTTCCACACGGAATACAAATGCCGAGCTGTGTCAATCGCTTTTTCAAAATTGGCTAAACTGACAACGGGGCGGACTGTTGAAATTATAATATATTCCCACTTTGCACTTTGCCGTCACTTCATGGGCATTGATGCCAAATATTGCGCATACGCACCATTGTTCAAAGCTTGTTACTCTGCTACAACAACAACAACTACAACAACAGACAACAATCAGTATTGGTCTCTATAGAAAGTACATAAATTGTTTAATCTGACAGCTCTTGGCAAGAGTTTTGGCAGATTGATGCCAATTATTACGCATACGCACCTTTATCCGTGCTCTAACATGTTATAATTATACTTGCGCTCGAGTGTATTTATAAGCTAGCAGACAGACAGTCTATTCATTCTGTTGAATGAGAGTTAAGGCTTAGCTGACGATTGATGCCAATTATTACGCATACGCAACGTTACCCAAACTGCAAAAGTCTCGGATATTATTATATTGTAAGCCGACAACATTGTGTTCTCTTTCTCTATCTCTGTCTTTTTTTAGTGAGCTGCATTCGCAAAGAAATTACAATTAAGAATTGTTAATTAGCATATAAATTGCGGCACCTTCCAAGCGTGCGGATGCTCGTAAATGACTTTAACACATGAAAGGCGAAAATTTGATGAGAATATAAACAGAAGTACAATATAGAGAGCTAATTAAGAAGCTTATTTAATTTAAATCTAAGACTATTGAATTGGCAAATAGTAAATAGTAAAAGATTTTCATGAAAAAGAATTTAAAAATACCAGCTAGATAATTTTCCGGATATATTTTTGGAATAAAAAAAGCATATACCATACAATAAATGAGTGAGTCTAAAATAAATTTTAAGATTTTTCTTCAAATTTAAAATTTATTTACTTTTGTTTAATATTATTTATATTTTTTGAATTATTTCAATAAATGTTTTAACATTTCAAAGGATTGGTTGCTTGGTTGCAGGAACTCTAAAAATTACTGTTGCGTTGCTTATGGATTGTTAAAAATAGGTAGAGCATGTCATAAATATTATAAAATGGTTATATTTGTAGTAGCTTTCAAGTTGCACTCATATACTTTAATACTCACATTATTAATATACCTTTGATTGAGTTGCAAAACCGTTGATGGCATCAACTCAATTTGATTGCCGTAAATTGAACAATATTAAATTCGATACCAAACAAAAAAAAATCACTTGCTTTATAGTGTTAAGAGGCGCGCTGTCGTGGCATTAAATAAATAAATACGTGTACATGTGTAGCACACTTTTTGGCGCAGCTGCGCGTTCCGTTGCCAAGGTGCTGATTGCAATTACTTGTGTGTGGAAACGACAGCGGGTTGCTTATACGTGGGTACACCCACCTGGTGTGTGTATGTGGATAGGTGTGGGTGTAGGCTGCTTGTTTACGGCCAACCACATCAGATGTGGTGAGCACATGAAGCATGCCACCGGCAACAGCAACGGCAACGGCAACCGGCACCGGCAATGGAAACCCAGCTAGCGGCACCCGGCAACGGCAACGGCATCTCCATCACCATCGCCATCGAAACCCACTCCAGTGCCCATTGAGGCGTCAGAGAGCGCCCCATTAGCAGGAGGAGGAGGAAAAAGCAACAGGCAATAATGCCGTCGTGGTGACTGGTCTCGGGTCAAATTGCGTGACTGTGCAACTGTAGCCGTGGATATAATAAAAGTAATTAACAAGTGTTTGCTCTGCATGATGCGGAATTTCAGGCGCGGATAAGCAACAGCATATGTCAGAGGTGAGATCCTGCAGGCCAGGATCACATTCGTGTCCACACACACACACACACACACACAGCCCTTTTACCTTCCTGCTTATGCCCAAGAGAGGCATACAAATTGCCAATGGAATACAAGAAATAAAATCTAATAAAAAAAAAAGTGTGCCAAGCCCAAAAAAGGAAGCCAACCAAGTCGAAAGAATCCGAAAGGAGCACACTTGAAAATCTCTCGACAAATACTTTTGACAGCTCCGGATATTTGATGCCAAGAAACAAAACGTAAATTGAAAAGTTTTACACTTAATGCGAGGTGTATCCATATGCGTGTGTGATTGAAGTACATATGTGTGTATGTGTGTGTGTCTCACCCCATTTCTATTTGAATGTGTATGTGAATGTGAATGTGAATGTGAATGTGTGTGAGTGTGTGTGTAGGAGTGTGTATACTTTGGCAGCTCTGTGCTGAAATCAATTTGTGTGCATTTATTGAAAATTGAATTTCCAATAAGTATTCACGCGTGCACACATGTTGCTCATATGATTGAGTTTTTCTGCATGTATGTTTTTGTTGTTGTTATTCTTGTTCTTGTTTTTGGATTTGTTTCACTTTTTCTCTGTATGTTTTTTCTGTTGCTGTTTCAGTTTGCGCTTTCCATTTTGCCACTGCTTTTGCACGTTGAAATGCTAAAATGATTGTTCAAATTTTACATACACAAAGTTTGACCAGGCGAATGAGAAAAGTGGCACGGGAAACGGCAAATGGGAAATCGGAAATGGGAAATGGGAAACGAGACAAGTGCGAGCATTGCGCTCTGTAACTGATTGAGCTGCAGCTGAATTGATTTTCATCAGTTCTAACTTTAAGTCCTCTCACTGACTGCCTGACTGACTGACTATAATATGACCAAATTAAATTGAATTGCCAATTTTTTGTTGAGCATCAAAAGAAAAAGGCAAAGATATTATAAATATAATAAAAGGGTGTATTCTTTCTCTCTCTTTCTCTCGCTCTCTCTTTGTTTTTCCTCGCTTATGAAATATAATATATAATGTTCATGCTGCTTAAACAATTGATCTTGAAGTAAGTAAGCAATGTTATAAAAAAAGGGGTTTTAATATCAATATATATTAGTCTTAAATATTTTTCTTGTAAAATAAGACCACTATTGGGAAATATAAGAAAACATATGTGATTTTACAATCAACATGTTTTCTATTATTTTAATTTTGATCCAAAAATTTCAATTTAAAACCAATTCTATAATCATTGCAGACAGACTGGGGGATATTATCCACTTCAAATGCATTAAAATCAGTTAAATACTTATGTACAGACATAAATGTTTTGGGCTGAAAATAATAAGCATCATGTTGGAAATAAAGAAATTGGAGAAGTGTTAAAAAAGTTGACGTTAGTTTTTTGAAGTACATATCGTTATATTCTAACAGTGTTTAGTTATAAAATCGTCTCAATTATTCTGCCTTCACCACTATAATAGCTCATTTTAATCGTTCTATAGGGTATTTATAAAGCACAACGACGACGACGACGATATAATGTTGTTGTTACTGTGCGCTTCGTGTATTTTTGTTGTTACTTTTCGCAGCAGCCACAACGAATAAACTTGAAAAACGGTTACTAGGTCAGTAACATCGACAATCGTCCTTCTCACGCTCTCTCGGCAACTCACGCTCTTTTTGCAGACTCTCTGGAGGCTGTGCCGCCCTTTTTAGTACACTGAGAGCAGCCCGAAAGAGAGCGAGAGAGAGTAGAGATTTTGTAGCTTTGTCGCCCAACTGGCTGACGGCCAAGGTTCTGTCGTGGATGCTTTGTCATATTCAGTACTCAGTTGTGCGCGCGTCAGACAGGACGAATACGGCGGAATGAATTCAAGTTGATGTGCGGACAGGACAGACGGACAGATAAATCCAAAGAGCGGGCCGAGTGCTGACGGGCAGCTCCGAGTCCCAAAGCAAAACATCATCGTGGCTCATCATCAACAGGAGAACGAACAGAGTGAACAGAGTGAACAGAGTGATAAAAAGCGGTCTGTGTTTTAGTGCTGGCCTTTCGCCATTACGTGATAATAAAGAAGCGGCAATCATTTTTTAAATTGCGCCAACTTATGCAAATGAAATAGTCGCTTAATGGCCAATTTGCAAATATTTCGCGAGTCAAAAAAACAAAACATAGAAAAAAATGCCGGCTAAATGTACATAGATTAACCACACTACGCGGTTTGGTACAATTTACATTATGTGCGTTGTTTTGTGATCATTAACAAAAACAAAAGAAACAAAAATATAAAACAAAAATAAAAATAAAAAGAAATGGAAAATGGACTCACCCGCTTGTCTTTTGTAAGTTGACAAATTCAAAGGAGGAAAATTCTCGTTCTCCATTATTTGTGATTTTATTTCTGTTGATACGAGTAGAAAACAGAATTTTTATTAAAATAGTGAAAAGATTTCTATGCAAAATTTAAAAGGCTACGGAAATTGACTTTTCCTTTTGTTGTTCTCGTGTATTATTGAGAAGCTAAACTTGTTGTTGGCATACTAATAGCCTCATTAAAATGCTAATGAGCTGGTTTACATATCGCCAACATTTGCGGTCGAATAATTTTCCTGCTACATTTTTATCACGCAACGTTTGCCTTAATACGAATTCTCTGACCTGGCCCAAAAATTGCTGTTGTCTGTTTTGGCATAAACATTTTGCTATTATATTCTTTTTTTTTTTGTGCCGACTTAAGTCGGAAAGGTAATACAGATTTAAGGGAAGCAGATACCTATCAGTGGGTGGCACAGTGAATAAACCTCTGGCAAGGGTCGACGGAAGCAGCTGTTAAATGTTGCAAGTGGCGAATGAATAGAGGGCAAAACTCCGACTCTAAAATAGATAAAATGTACACAAAAAACGAAGTAAAAAGTAATTAGCAAGTTGCTACAAAATAATTATTTAATTAACAAAAGTGGGGCTATAAGACTGTAAGCCATACGGACATAGACATAGACATAGAATAGCAAAAGCAAAAGCAACCCAGGCCAAGTGGAAAGAACAAGAAGAAGAAGAAGAAGCCTGGCCTGGCCTGGCATCCCTGGTATTCTTCTACTCTAAATGTCCATTCATTCGTTTCATTTATCTAACTGGGTGTGTGATGCTTATAGTAGTCGTTTTTTGTTTGCCTTATAAATAGGCCCCTGCAGCATCGCCACACAGTCTGTCCCTCATTCCTGCCATTCTCCTTCCTCTGTTTCCCTTTTGTCTATCTGTCCAGGCACTCTAAAACAACCGTGACGTGCAACTTTAGCCTTCTAATTTAAATTTAATTAAGTGGAGCTCACTTGGCTACGCGTTGCGGCTCCTCTAGGCCTAGACTCTCCCATCGACCGTAGTCCCAGCTTTGCATTTTGTGTTAGTTTTGCGTTCAGCCATCGTCATTATAATGAATAAAGTTCCAAGTGTCTAAAATGGCTCTGGCTATAGTACTTACTTATGAATATTAAGCGTCTGTTAATCTATTTTCCAAATGCGCCAACTAATGCCCCTCTCAGGCTGATGAGTGGACCAATTTAAGGACCGCTGTCCTTATCCCTTTTCCTATCTCTATCCCTCATTTCCTACTCTAATTTCGACTTTGCCTTTTCGTTTTTATGGCCAACTGAGAGTTAAGTAGACTACAAATTTATGCCATAGAAGTTTTAATATTTAACTAATGAATAAATATCAATTAGAACGGTGCTTTGACTACAGTTTATGCCATGATTAAATCTCGAGCTGTAAAAAGTTGGGCAAGTAAAAGGCGCAAAAATGCTAAAAGTTATTAAGTAAACTTTTGATGTACTCAAATTAAATTGAAGCATCCTTCTTTTTATATAGATCCACAATTGTATAGTATCAGATCCGTTATTTATAAAGTTGTCTGTAATCCCAAACATTATTAACCATTTCAATTGGTTGCGATTTATAAAACCTGCCCTGCAAAATAATCTGTATTTGCAATGCATTCAAAATAAGCCGCTTTAAAATAATTTAACAAAATTTAAAGCCGAAAACGATTCGAACAAAAATAAACAAAAAATGTTTTGTCAAAGAAATAATAAAATTCCAATAAACATGGCCGAATCGAACACACGGCCGGAAGAACCGTTTGGCAGCTGAGCCAAATTGCTGAAATTCACAAATAAAAGTGAAAACAATTAACAACAACAGCGAAAAATGTGTGACTGACTAGCAGCTACCCATTAGTTGTATACAAAAGCAGAAAAAGCAACTAGTTTGATGGCCAATCAACCCTTTAGCATGCATTTAATGTACACAGGGTGTTTTAAAAAAGCGGAAAAAACAAAAGCACATTTAAAATAAGCGCAAAATCAGCACAAAAACATTCAGCGAACCGAAAGGATAACGACGGCAGCAACAAGAGCTGCTGCTGCTGAGTCGGAGCAGGTAACAGGACACAGGACAGGGGACACAGGACACGGCAGACTCAGCAGCAATAAGGATACAAGTTGTTCACACAGTGACACACTAACAATCATGCAAAAACGACAACGACAACACCAACAACAATAGCAACAAAAGTGGCATTAAGAGGAAGAGTGCAGTTGCACACGCACCTGACGGACAGACAGACAGAGAGGGAGATAGATAGATGTGGGGGTTGGATAGCCAGTCAGATAGGCAAGTATATGTACATATTTACATACAGTTCACTGAACACACACATTCACTTTTATATATATACATATGTATATACAAATGCACAAACGCGACTACAAAGTGTCAAGCTTGTTTTAAAGGGCTGCAGACAAAGGGATAGAGAGAGAGAAAGAAGAAGAAGAGAGGGAGAGACATAAATGTGAACATCAGTGGAAAGTGAATGGGACTGTTTTCAATTTGGCCCATTGTACAAGGTGTAAGAGACACGTGCAAGTCGAAGCGTGAATGCGAAAGTGTGCCCAACACGTTGTGTAAGCCTTTGTGTGTGCACATATGTATATGTGTGTGTGTAAACTCGTCGACAGCTCAAATAGAAAGCTCATAAATTAAGCACCTTAAAAAGGCTACCAAATAACTGAGGCGTACTAAGGCAAAGTAGACAAAAGTACCCCGAAAAGACCCCAAAAAATATTAATGAATTCAACAAGTAAGCTGGCACTAGCTCAGAATGTTAGACTAGCACATACCCTGTTTATTTTTGTTATTCTTATAAAATATTTTTGATTTAAAACAGACAAAAATGACAATGATAATAATTTACAACTTTATAATAACCAATAATTCAGTGTAATAAGTAGCGTAAATATTATGCAGACATACTAAATGGAAATGTCAATAATAACTATATTAAGTGGCATATCAAATTTCAAATGTAACATTTCACATTGTCAACAAAAGCGCACAAATAATGCAAATGCCACACTAAGTGCAACAAAATGTGCGCACAATGCGACAACAACAACAACAATAGAAACAACCAAGTGAACAAGTAAAATATAAATAAATTGCCACAAATACAACACACACAATAACAACACCAAGAAGAAGAAGAACAGTTGCAACATGGACTTTGGCTGGAAGTTGAGTTGCCTCGTTTTATGGCTAACTTGCAGCAGTGGCAGTGGCAACACTCGAGTCAGCGCACAGCCATCATTAACCGAGAAAATACCGTTAGGTAAGTGGAAACATAATCCTGCACAGGATTCGTCTAGCTGTGCTACAAAATTGTATTACGGTGCCACGCCCCACTTTCTGTTGCCATTTCTGTTGCTGCCTGTTGAATTGACACAATCTTGCAGTTTGAGTGCAATAAAGTTGCTGCCTGAATAAACTGAGCTGAGAACATGAAAAATCGACAAAGTCCAGTTTTATTTAAGCTTTGAAAACTGAAGCGGCACGTTTATTAACTTGCAGAAAGCGACATTTAAGAATTTGTTCAAATTACCGACGACACCCAAAAGCAGCAGCAATAACAATAACACCAACAACAGAAACAAGAAGCATTTCAAGTTTTCGCCAAGAAAAAACTCAAATAAAATTTGAGCGAAAAAGCAATTACAAAGTTTAAAGTGCCTTTGCTTTGAACCTAATTGACAATTTCGCTCGCTGCCGACGACGACAACAGCAACAGCAAAAGCAACATCAAAAACAACAGCAACAGCAACAGTGGCAACATCAGCAACAGCACCAAAATTAAATTTAACCTTTGTTTAACATATATACTTTAATACATTTACACATATGTACATCTGTTCGCGACAGGTGCCATCTTCGAGCAGGGCACAGATGAGGTGCAATCAGCCTTCAAATATGCAATGCTCAATCACAATTTGAACGTCTCCTCGCGACGCTTTGAGCTGCAGGCCTATGTGGATGTCATCAACACGGCGGACGCATTCAAATTGTCACGTTTAAGTAAGTTTCGAAACTAGATAAACTAACATAAACCCTATAGCTACAATTCAAATCACAAGTTGTCTAAGAAACAGACAAGCTCAAAGAGTTTTTCTTGTAAAACTTTCATTATAAAAATTAAAAAAAAAAACTATAAATTAACTACCTAAATGTATACTATAAGTTTATAAGCGAATACATTCTTAGCATCGAAGAGTTAAATTTCTAAATGCACATGTTTATTTATCTAGGTTTCATCTTTTTTATTTATTCTCTAAAATGTAAAACCTTACCTATTTTTAAATTTTCATCTGTCGTGTCTATTTAAATTTGGCGACTTTAGTGACTCACTTAAAATCTCTTTATCAAACGCAACTCGACGAAAACAATTTTTAAAATTTTTTGCTTGACTCAACCCTTTTCCTTTTCCATTTCCTTATTTCCACAGTCTGTAATCAATTCTCGCGTGGAGTTTACTCCATGCTCGGCGCCGTGTCGCCCGACTCCTTTGATACACTGCACTCCTACTCGAATACGTTTCAGATGCCCTTTGTGACGCCCTGGTTTCCGGAGAAGGTAAGCGTTAAAGCCTAATAAATATTAAAGCTTGGGCCAACATACACAGAGAGAGAGAGAGAGAAAGAGAGAGAGAGAGAGAGAGAGAGAGAGGGAGAGAGAGAAAGAAACAAAGAAGAGTCGCAAAAGCCGTTGTCTATTTTAATATGAAATATTAATCATACGCAAAGTTGACTTTCATATAAATTGGTAACCTTGAAAATGCTACGCAAAAAGTTTATAAAATTTATGAGGGAACCCAGCCAGGTCGAAATCATTATAAATACAAGCAAGGCTGTTGTCCTGCGCTGTCCTATTCCTGTGCGTGCTCTTTAAAAATTTATAACACACTTTTGGCCTCGTTTGGGCGGAGCCATATAAATCAAGCAGCCAAATGCCCAAAACGGGCCAAAACAATGGCCCAAAAACAACAACAATAATAACAGTGACTACTCAATAATGATTCATGTTTACTAACTTGCCATATCCTTTCTCTCTCTCTCTCTCTCTTGCATTGTCATTCTGTCTCTTTCAACTAACTATATGAATGCTGTTTTCCATAATTTTCGCGTTTTAGGTGCTTACGCCATCGTCTGGTTTCCTCGACTTTGCCCTTAGTATGCGCCCGGATTATCATCAGGCCATCATTGATACAATACAATTTTATGGCTGGCGCAAAATAATTTATCTCTACGATTCCCACGATGGTGAGTACGAATACGAATATACATACATATTTTATATGTATATACATGAATACATACTTAATATAGTGTAAGATTGAGCGACGAGTTCCGGCGTCCCCAAGTGAGTCAATAACCGTTCATTGACTGCCCCCTGTTACCCCTTGTCCCTCTCCCCTTTTCTTTTGCTTTGCTGTCTCTCTCTCTCTCTCTATCTTGACTAAGAGACTAAAAGAGAGATGACTCTGCTTTCTCTGACTGTGTAAATTTGCCTTGTTATAAGTTTCGCAAGCATTTTCCATTTAGTCGATTTATAAATAAAAAGTAATGACACAGCCGTCTGTGAACCGAGAGAGAAAGAGAGAGGTAGAGAGTGAGAGAGATGATTCGATGCTGACAGACAATTGGCTTATGTGGCTGCCACAACAATCGCACACAGAGTCACAGTACAGATAGATGGATGGTTGGTTGGCTGCTTGCCTCAATGAAGGCAATGACAGACAGACAGACTGACTGACTGAGAGACAGGAGGACAGACAGACTGGCAGACAGACAGGCAGTCAGACAAATAGACAGACAGTGCGGCAAATGGGCGGACAACTAGCCGCCGTCTGCATTATTATTATTAATGAATGCCACGTGAAAATCTTTTTATGGTCGCGAACAGCACTCAATCAATTTACCGTTACCCGACAGCCCCGCCTCCTTTCTGTCTGTGTTAACTTGGCGTTTATGAGTGAGTGTGTGTATGACTGGATTTGTGGGCTTTAAGCAATGTTTTGCTTGCTTTAAGACGATTTATTTGCTTTGCCGATTAACGTCATGGATTCATTTGGAAATTGGCAGCTCCATCAACTTCCCAGAATCGAGTTGAACTATCTACAATAATAATAACAATCTTGTTAGCAATGTCCTAAATTAATTTGAAATTTTAATAGCATTATTTGTAGATCAAATGATGTTTTCTGTAAGAAGCTTAATTGTGCTTTAAATTAGTTATTAATTTAAGTGTTTGCAGCTGGATTATGAGACACATTGAATAGCTGTCAGTTGGCCAGAATGAAAGTAGCTTTTGAGCTTAAATTACTCCATTCGCTTTCAACGATAATACGATATCAGTTATAGAGATTCTCTGCATATTCCGGCCAGTGTCCTGGCTTGGGCGTTGTACAGTTGGGGTAATCCTGCATTTAGCAAGCTGAACTGAGATTTCATCTATTTTGCATAAAATATGAGTATTTATTCTCTTATATTTAATATTAATTTTAATAAATTCGTGTACCAACTTTTTGCCCTTAAATCCGACTTTTATGTCGCTTTAAACTCTGTAAAATTCGGAGTTATTCTAAAGCCTGTCATAACTCAGTCCACGCTCGCACGTACTCAATATCTTTGTTATTCTAAAAAAGGAAAGAAAGAAAAAAAAAGATAAAGTCGAAATAGAAATTTTTGTTGGGCCTATCGACGCAGTCGTCTTTCATTTTTCTACAATTATTGTAGCTAGGCATTTTATGGGCATGTTTACACAGCCGGCGCGCCGAGAGGGAGTCTGAGAGATTGAGAGAGAGGGGTCAGGGGTTGAGGGTATTGGAATCCTCATCGGTTGCTTGGCACGTAAAGCCAACGCAAGTTAACGGCTTTTATTTTGGCTAGCAGCAGCGCATGTGGCTGGCAACTGTTTATACGAAATGGCTTCTTGTGTTTATTTGGGCCACGCAAACGAGTTTATTACTGAGGGCAATAGCAGAAACAACATACTTCGCCCAACGCCCCCAACATAGAAAAAATATCGAAAAAAAAAACTATTTATGGGCATTGGCATCGGTATTGGAGTACCATGTTGAACAAGAAGCGCTAAAGCAATCACAATAGCAACAACAATCACAACAGCAACAACAACAACAACAATAGTGGCAACAAACACTAATAGCCACTCTATAGTCGCTCACTCCCCCAACAAAATATTTTGTGTATTTTTTTCTCTTATTTTCTTCGTTTTTTTTTTTTGCCCTAATTCATGTGGATATGCCTGCCGGCTTATAAGTTTATTGTCGCTTGTATTTACGACTCGGACGGGAAATTGGCGTACACCCATTTTAATTTTAGCTAGAAGATTATGGCTTTTGTATTGAAGCCGTTGAACCGCCATAAAAAGTGTGCCTGCAGCCAGCCAATAATATTTTTCGCACTACAAGACATTTACGCCACCTTGCGTATACTTGATACTTGCGAAAAACTTAACACGCATGACTTGCTGTACCTTTGAATATCTTATGCGTTTTTAAATCTATTAATAAATATCTAGACGGTTAGTCTGCATATTTGGCAGCTCTTTCTTTTCATTAAAATAAATTAATAGAATACGGTTGAAGCTTATTTCAGTCTGTTTGAGGGCTTAGTGCAGAATTAACTGCTATTCATTGAGGGAAACTCAATCACTCCAGAACAGGTGTTGGAGAGCTCTTCAGGGGAAAACCTGCTCCAAGAAATGAGTAAGCTGTCTGGCAGTCTCATAAGAGAAATAATCTCAGCCAATTCTCAGGTGAATTGCGGTCAGCACCTCTTTCAACATCACGACTATCATCATACTCAAGTTTATCTACAAATATTTATAACTAACTTTATGACTTTTGTTCGATTAATTTGCCCCGAGAACAGTTTTATTCGCATTTTATTATTGCCCTGTGGCCATGACCCCGTTTCTGAGGCAAATGAATCGTTTTATATAACAATGCAGCATTTAATATTTGAGCAAGTAGTTGATGAAACAGCCAAAGAAATCACACTGGAGATGTGCTCCTAAAGTAGGCACATTTGCATGTTATATTTGTGGACTCTGATTTCATATTAAGAGCAGACAATCAGCAGTCTGCAATGAAAGTAAATGTCTCACTTATTTTTTAGCACATTGTGAAGCACAACACACACACACACACTTATATGTACACACTCATAACACACATTTATACGAACGAAGCAATCTCATGTTTTCCGTGTGGCAGCTAAACAAAAAAAAGAAGGAAAACAGACAAGGGAAAAGTGAAGCAAGCACATTGAGGAAGCGTAGGCGTTGTGGCATTGTTGCTGTTGTTGTTGTAGTTGCTGCCCCCTTGCCGCTTTTAACAGCACATTCGACTTGCTGTGACATGAGATTTACTACGCAGGACACAAGGAGCAAGCAACTGAGCAGGGACTACAGCCATTTGCATTTGTCGTCGTCCTGGTTAGGACATTTGCAAAATTGCCTGTTCCATCGGGCAGTGCATACTATGAGTGTACACTGAACACTGTCCATCTGCTGTTGAGTTTTCCCTCCATTGTCTGCCATACGGAATGATGAAAATTCTTGGCCAGGGACTTGATAAATTTTTTATTAAATGCCCCAAACAACAGGTACTAAATTCGAATGCTCTGCAGCTAATCAATGTGAAATGGCATAAAGGGCATTTAGAGAAGAGACGAAGATTTATACAAATGCTTTTATTTATAGATTGATTGTTATTGATTGCCATTCAAATATTCGAGTAGTAGGACGACAATCAAATCTGTACAATACCCTGTGACATAGAAACCCGAAAGAGGCAGTAATAAAGATAAAAAATATAAGGAGAAGGAAAAAGAGAATTTATTATTTTTATTTTAGTCTCTCACGGTATTCCATAGTCTAGGTGGCTAGTTTTGTTGTGTTGACCTATGTTATAGACATGTGTGCATAAAAATTTAAAAGAAATCCGATTGTCGTGAACAACATGAATAATAAGCAAATGTTGAATGTTGATTGTTCCTGTCATTCCTGCATCGAAGCAGCAGCTACAACGACTTTCTACAATTTGTATAAAATAACATCAGAAATTTAAATAAACTGCGTCATATTTGTACAAAATTGTGTCAAGAAAGGAACCAAGTCTACCATTAATTCAACCATTATGGTTTTAACTGCGTTTTCACTTTCGTGTTATTGGATACTTTGAAAAGACGCCTGTTGGCAGAGCCATTGAAAACATATGCGTGAAGCAAATCCTGTTAAGCTTGTTAGCGCATAAAGGACGAGCCACTGTATAAGTAATTAAACCAGCAAAGTTTCTGATAACACAACAAGTGAAAACCCATAATAAACCGCTTAATTGGGGCGTAGCAAATTTTCCAGTTTAAGGACTGACAATAAAAAATGTGAAACAACATTTTTGGAAAGATAGTTGTACGAGTGCAAGGATACTTTAATATTTATAATAGGAATTCGAAACGAAATCTGTGCAATTAGCACAGCACAATAAGGGAATAATGATGATGACCATTCATTCTTCTAATTAAGCTGATATATATAGGATTTCTATGTATTTGTTTGTCTTTGATGGTATCCTGGAAACGTAATCTCTGCCAGGAGACTGTGTTGGTAATAATTACATTACCTTTCTCATATGTTCAGCCATAAAATATGTAAGCAAATGTCTTGTTAGACTCGACTGATGTCTTACGTGCCTTATATTACGTATACGTAAACTTATCGTTAGCTGTATTTGTATTCAACTAAAGTTGTGTGTGTGTGGTGTGTGTATATGTGTGGAGTGTCACTACCGATGGCAGGAAAACTTCATTTCCGCAAAACTAACTTTTGTTTAACATAACAAATTGTCTTGTTTACTTTTCGTATGAGAGTGAAAATAAAGTAGTTTAGTCACAGCATCGCATAAACAAGCTGGCAGCTGTTTTGAATTTGCATAGGAAGTCAGTCACTAGGATACATCCATCCATTCAGATCACAGAATACAGATACAGAATACAGATACAGAATACAGCTTACACTGTCCTGCAAAGTTTATCTTGGGCCTATTTTAAAAAATCCATTTCAATGAATTTGTGCTTGAAAAATAATTGAATTTATCCAGACGACCATAAAAAATAAATATAATTGTAAATTAAATTCGTAACATAAACAAATAAAGAAGGAAACATAAAATGCGACAGACGACAAACCGAAAATAATACAATAAATACAAAACGGAAATACGCACATACGGCATAAACACAAAGGCAACAGACGAATGAAAATGGAAAAGAAAAGGAAGAAAAACACAAGAGATACAGAAATACGAGTTCAAGAGTAGAAATCAAAAAGACAGAAGCCAATTTCGAGCCATCAACTTGGGGACATATTATTATTGCGGGGTAAGGAGGAAGAGGCAGTCGCAAATGTTTTCATATCAAAAATGAAATAAAACAAAAGCCCAAGCCACAACACAGTACGCTACTCAATTACACTTTCGATATTTACACACACACACACACTCGCACACACACGCACATACAGAAAATCCAAACAGCAAATCTCAAATCGAAACACACAAAACTCAAATCCAAAGGCAAGCCAAGCGTGAGGACTATAGAGATACTTGGTATGGGAATGAAAGTGGAAATGGGAATGGGAATGGGAATAGGGCGGAACCCACCGATTCAGATAGAGTGAGTACGAGTTTGGGCTCTTGGGGTGGCGGCAGAGGTTAGAGGGGCATGGCGAGGGTTATAGGGATGAGCAACAGCAAATGAAATTGTATAAAAGGCAAAGCACAAAATTTATTGCACTAGTACAGCGTACAAAAAATGGCTCTGCCGCACGAAGGCAACAAAAAATAATGGAAAGAAGTAAGAATGCTTCAGTTAAGAGAGCTCAACAAAGAGATACCCTAAAAGCAGATTTGGTTATATTTTGTACTAACGCGTAAAATTGTTTTCTAATTTTTTTTCGTTCACTGATTTATTTTTTGTCGTTTTTTCGATTTGGAATTAAAACTCGATTCACTGTTTGACTTAACATCACTACTTGTAGTTTTTTATACGATTGGAAATTGCTTTTCCCATAATATGCTACCCTTTTAAAAACTTTAATAGCTACAGGGTATACAAAATACTTAGCCCCGGCATTGGCAGAGAGCGTAGTGCAAATCAAAACAACAACAAATTGGATATGTATCGAGTGCGCTTTAGCCGTGAGTAGAAGTGGCGGAGGAGAGAAAAGGGGCTATAACAATGTCTAAATCAGAACTCCTGACAGTCGCAACTTTCCATTGGGGCCAAAACCAAAGCAAATCCCATTTTATCCGCAAGCATAAATTGAAGGCCAATTCGAGTTGTTGCATGCAACATTCAAAAGAAAAAGGAAAAAAGAGAGGAGACATGTTCTTTGTTGTTTTCTATGTTGCCTGTGTTGCGCCTGTCATACAAATCATCTGCCCATCGACGTGGTATATCACAATTCACAATTCTATCGAATCCCATTCATCTGGCCTCCCCAGCGCATTCAATCGTCGAGTTTTGACCCACAAGTTGCACCCTTTGCCATTCCCATTCCCTTTCCCGGTGCGTATCTGCTTAAGTGCGAATGAGTGCTGCATGGAGCGGCAGTTAGTTGCAGCCATAACTCAATAAGCCCAATTGCAAATTGCGCTTGCAATGAAATCTCTGCTGCATATCAGACCAACACAAGGACGATGATAACTCCAGGCCATTTCCAAAGTGACTGAAGGTGGCAGAGGGGGGGGTGGGGAGTGGGGAGCTGTGTGTAGGTGGACTGTCGTATGGCATTAGGTGCCATTTCTGTGTATCTGTGAGATACGACACATATCTGTGTGCACGAGTATCTGTGTATCTTTCGTTTGCATCCGTTTTCGGGAAATTTCTAATTGAAGCTGATTCTGTTGGTTTAGCTCTTGTAAGCCGAATTTTGTTGTTCTGTGTCTGTGTGTTTGTGTGTGTATGTATCTGTTTCGACTGTCACAAAACAAAACTGAACAAATGACCGACAAAAGTTCACAGTTCAGTTAGTGAAACTAAAATAAAGTTATGAGTTGAAATTTGGACTGTAAAAGCACACAATTTAATACTTTTATAGATATTATTTAGGAATATTTATCGTAATTTTATGACTTGTATAGAATATTGTATTAGAAAACTCTCCATTTATTGAAGACCTTTTTTATTTATTTAAAATTTACACAAGTTTAAATATTACTTAACAATATATTTTAAGATTATCTGTCCATTAATTACTTCTTTATTTGTTCTCAAAAAGAAGCACATACTTGAACTTTCTTATCGGGTATCTGATTGCATAATTTCCACTTTCCTTGATCCCTTTTTGCTTTGCTCATTTCAATATTTTACACAGCTTTGTTGCTGCTTAATGAGTTTATGCAAAACAGGGGTTAAAGGGCATAAGCCAAGATTGTTATAATTTGTGTGCGAGTTTGTGTATGTGTATGTGTTTGTGTGTGTGTATGGAGTATCCTAGTTAATTAACACGCTCACACTCTATCAACTACATCTCTCGTACTTTGTGTTGCAGGTTTGCTGCGTCTGCAACAAATTTACCAGGGTTTGAAGCCCGGCAACGAGTCCTTTCAAGTGGAGCTGGTTAAGCGCATCTCGAATGTCAGCATGGCCATCGAGTTCCTGCACACGCTGGAGCAAATTGGACGCTTTACCAAGAAGCACATTGTCCTGGACTGTCCCACGGAAATGGCCAAGCAAATACTGATACAACATGTGCGGGATTTACGTTTGGGCCGTCGCACCTATCACTATCTGCTGAGTGGTCTGGTAAGTGTTGATGTCGATGCTGTTGCCATTGTTGTTGTTGTTGTCAAATGGAAAAAGGGAAAACCCTTTAGCCACATTGTCCCCGTTCCTGCTTGACTGCTTGTTGTTGCATTCCTATTTCTGTTTCCCCAGGTCATGGACGATCGCTGGGAAAGTGAGATAATCGAATTTGGCGCCATTAACATCACCGGATTTCGCATTGTCGATACGAACAGACGTTTGGTGCGCGAATTCTATGATAGCTGGAAACGTTTGGATCCACAGATGAGTGTCGGTGCTGGCCGTGAATCGATTTCGGTAAAGTCCTTTTTTCGAGACCAAGACCAAGTCTTGTAGTATTGTAGTATTCTAGTCATTGCTGCTGGCTGTTAAATATTTGCTGACATTTAATGTTTACACTGACGACTCTAACATAGTTTTGTCTGCGTGTGTGTGTGCGAGTGTGTGTGTGTGTGTGTGTGTGTTTATTTGTTGTGTGTAGTCAAATAGCAGCACAAACAGCACAACAGGCGACAGATTTCACTTTTTACATAGTTCAGCAGCACCAAGTTTCAGTCAAAGGCATATGTGTCCTTGCTACTGCTGATGTTGCCGTCGTTGTCCTTGTCATGCTTGCCACACACTCACACTCACACACACACAGGCACACACACAGTCCCACATACACAAAGAAACTACTCGACAGCGGCAAGTTGGTTTAGTTTGCGTGCTGTTTATATTTGTATTTCCTTGGCATTATCCTTGTTGACAAAGATTTCACTTTGTGGCGCTTAAATGTTAGTTGTATTCTGCTCCAGGACTTGAATGCTATGCTATGCATCCTTCGCTTCCTCATCTCCCCCATTCTTCTCTTCATCCAACTTGCTGCTGCTGCTCTCTTTGACAATGCCTTTTTGTTTATTTGACTTTGTCTGTGCGCCTCACTCCATTTTGTTGTGATGCGACAGGAAATTCATACTTCCACTCACTTCATGAACTAATCAGATTTTAACTGGTGCACATTTAATCACTGCTCTCGGCTTTAATACTACGAGTACTCTCAAAAGAGCAGCAAGTGTAAAATAGAATATATGTAGAAGGGAGCAACGCCCATCATTGCAATGATGGGGAAAATTGTGAAAAACAGCGTGTAATACACTCATTAAATGCCAGCAAGTAAAGTGAGCGACTGAGAGACTCCAATCGGTGCTAACACATCCGTTCCTCACCTTTGCTCTCCCTTCTCTACTCTTTCCCTTCTCTAGGCTCAGGCGGCTCTCATGTACGATGCGGTCTTTGTACTGGTCGAGGCATTCAACAAAATTCTGCGCAAGAAGCCGGATCAATTCAGGAACAATGTACAGAGACGCAGTCAGACATTGATGGCAGCTGCCTCGACAGCTGGCGATGGCTCCAACAGCAGCAGCAACAACAACGACGCCGGCTTCAACTCCAACTCCGGCTCAGGATCTGGTTCCAGTGGCTCCAATGGCGGCGGCAACTTCAACATCGCACCACGTGCACTGGACTGTAACACGGCCAAGGGTTGGGTGAATGCCTGGGAGCATGGCGATAAAATATCACGTTATTTGAGAAAGGTGGGTTTAGACACTAATGTCTGTCTGTCTGTCTGCCTGTCCGGCTCATCATTATGAGTTACGGTGCTAACAAAGCAATTAAAACGCCACATTTTTCCGCTTTCCTGCTGCAGGTGGAAATCGAGGGCCTCACCGGGGATATCAAATTCAACGATGACGGCCGACGAGTCAATTACACGCTGCACGTTGTCGAGATGACCGTAAACAGCGCCATGGTGAGTAACTGAATACTATCTATGTACGTGTGGGCGGGGCCAACAAAGAAGGACGGGCAAAAGGAAGACCACAACAATTGTGGCTGAGTTAGAGCCATCAAAGAGATGTCTTCATATGTACATATCACACACCACAAAATCGATATGAATTACAACGTCTAGCGTTAATTATGTAATTGATATGAATGCTCACCGAATGCAGGCAGTTTAAAATGATGAGCGTCAATTTACTCTAGTATTCAGTTTCACTTTGCACTTAAACATTTTCACTTTCTATTAATAAACACAATAATTCACTTGCAATTTCACAACAAATAAACAAAAGAGCGATCAATGCACTCGTCGATAAAATGCACTTCTCGATAATGTACTTATCAACGAAAAAAGCTAAATGCTATGCGATGTGAGCTTTCGTCAAGTTACATAGCAAGTTGCTTTAAAACAGATCAGTCTCAATGTTATCGATAAAAATTATCATATCGAGTGCTGGAAAAAAAATAATGGCAGTTATTAAGAAAACAAATAAAGTAGAAAATTAAGTTTTTAAGCTTTTGTCAATTGCTTTTTTGCCCGGTTGCAGGTGAAAGTTGCTGAATGGAATGACGTCACCGAGCTGCAGCCGCTGAATGCAAAGTTTGTGCGTTTGCGTCCCCATGTCGAGTTCGAGAAGAATCGCACGTACATTGTCACCACGGTGCTGGAGGAGCCTTACATTATGATCAAGCAGCCGGCATTTGGCGAGCAACTTCATGGCAATGATCGCTTCGAGGGCTACTGCAAGGATCTGGCTGATTTGTTGTCCAAAAGACTCGGACTTGATTGTAAGTGATGAACATGATTAGAAATACGTTAATGTAAATGCAAAAAAAATATATATTTCGTTGTTTTTTGGTGTTTATCAATAAAAAAAATTTTAAAAAATCGATGATTAATAATATTAATAATAACAATATAAAATTAAAATGTAAATTATTGTAATTGTTATTACTCTCCCACAGATGAACTACGCCTGGTGAAGGATGGCAATTATGGCTCGGAGAATCCAGCGGTGCAAGGTGGCTGGGATGGCATGGTGGGCGAGCTGGTGCGAAAGGTGAGAAATTCGAATGAGGCACACAAACTTACTACTGACTACTCACTCTCTCTCTCTCTCTCTCTCTCTCTCTCTCATTGTCTCTCTCCCACTCTGTCTGTATCTCTGTGCCGTTCTCATTTGGAAATACAGGAAGCGGATATTGCCATTGCCCCTATGACGATTACCGCCGAGCGCGAACGTGTCATCGACTTTAGCAAACCCTTCATGTCGCTGGGCATCTCCATTATGATTAAGAAGCCAGTGAAGCAGACACCCGGCGTGTTCAGCTTCATGAATCCTTTATCACAGGAAATTTGGGTGCGTATGTGTGTGTGTGTGTGTAACTGTAGCTGCCATTTGTGCCCTCCCCTTCTGTTCCCTCCTCAATGCTCAACCCATTGCCTGCTCAGGCTGCACAAAGAGTAGAAACTTTGCAACGTTCCAGCCAGTGGCTAAGGAGGCGACTTTGACTTGATGCCGCATTCCTGCTGCAAGCTGTCATATTGCCTTCGAGATAGCGAGTGGAGTCCTTGTCCTCCTTTAATACTGCTGCTGCTGTTGGTGTTGCTGCTTCTGTCTCAGTTTCAGCATGTACTATACATGCAATGTTTTGACCTGACTTGCTGCATCTATATAGTACATGCAGATACATAGCACATACATATGTACATATGTATATGCCAAATAAAGCATGAAGGTATACAGGGCTTCTATCAAATGTAGGACAGCATGACGGCTTGTCAGAACAATATCTTCAAACTGGAAGCAGCAACATTTACCGAGCAATATCTATATGAGAATTATTCAATGCTTATAATGCACTTGCTTTTATCTTCTCAAATTAATCAATTCTTTATTAGCTAAGGTGATTGATCTATTAGCGATATACATAGAGAAAACAAACCCATTTCGGATTATTTCCGCCTTTAACTGAATCAAGTCTAGACGTGAATCGGTTTTGTGTTTATTTTTGCTTCGGTAACGAGTCAAAATAATGCAAAATTTTGCGCTGCATACAAATGAGGAAAGTTTTTCATTTTTGTTGGCGCCCATTGCCTGGTAATTTTTACGCTCGTGCTTCCTGCTTTATTTTTTTTTATTTGTTGTTGTTTTTTTCATTTTCATTTATGTTGGCTCATTTTTTTTTCTCTGTGCAAAAGTTTGCGGCAAACTTGGACTTTTGTATATTTATTTCTTCTGGTTTCGGCTTCAACGTGGTACCTCGTAAGCTCCCAAAGTTTAATAGAGTAAACGACAAAGTTTTTTCTCTGCTTTTGCTACTGTTTGCCATTTTTTTCTCTTACATTATAAACAACAAAAGCAACAACAACAACAAAAATGACAAGCGCTGCAAGCAAAAATTACGTCGCCGCCAAGTTTTAAATTTGGCTCTAGTCCAAAGTTGGCCGTTTGACGCTTGTTTAAATAATGGCCAGCCATAAAAATTATATGAGCATTTAGTTGATATTGGCCCTGATGATGTTGATGCTGTTGCTGTTGCTGTTGTTGACGCTGATGTTGTAACATCATCTTCCTGCCAAGTTGACCAAGTCCAAGTGGCTCTTTAATCTAATCACAATTGGGGAAATATCTCCAAATTACATATCCCTATCTCTTGGGAGATCATAGTTACCCAATTTATTTATACACAAGGTATTAAAGAAGGCGTAGTGTTAACTAGTAAAACAAAATTTATTCAACATTTGGATAATATACCCTGTATAGTTTGTAAGACTGGGTATGCCACTTTTTGTCTATCAACTTTGATATAATTAATGTATCTGCATTTTCCGTTATACATTCCTTTACTATGGGGTATAAATTCAAATATTATTCTATTTTACATATATGATCGGGTATATCTGTTTATCGGGGTGCCACAGAAATCGCTTTCGTTGAATTTCACTTAAATTTTATACAAATTTAAGTGAATTTCAAGCGAAAGAGATTTCTGTGGCACCCCAGTATATCTACCTTTAGCTCCTAATTTAAATATATTAATAAATATTTGTATATTTTAAAATTTAGTTATTAAATTCCATTATACCCTTCACTGTATTGTATAAAAAGTGTTGACAGCGCGACAAACGCAAAATTAAATGCTAATAAAAGTCAGTGAACAGTGAACGATGTGAAAGCTTATGCTTATTTTGACATGAGCTAAAAAATTACAAATGCAAATTAGTTAAGTCAAGTCAAGGAGTGTGTGTGTGTGTGTGCTAGGAGCCAAAAGGAGCAAAAGGTGCTCTGAAAGGACCTCCCAGGTTGGCAAGCTAATATAAAAGACTTTCACAAAAAATGTATCATAAATTAAATGAAGCATTTTTCGCTGCACACACGACGCGACGGCGACGCGTTGACAGCAACGCCCAATAAAAGCCAGCGCACACACAGGCAGAGGCCTGAGTGTGTGTGTGTGTGAACGACGACACCTTTTCTCTGTGGCCCACACACAAATGAGAGCGCCCTGTGGCAACCATTGAAGCATTGATAACGCCAGCAACACCAAAAGGAACCAACGGCAACAGTTGGCAGTCAACAGTCCTGGCAGGTAGTAGGCAGGCAGGTAGATAGGCTGTCGATGTCCTGGCTGCTGGCTCCTTGCTCCTGGCTTCTGTCTGCCATTGTTTCTTTCGTAGCGGCGTCGTCGTCCCATTAAGCTAATGTTGCGCAATTTCTAGGAAGCCATTGCCGCTTCCGCTTCAATTAGTAAAGAAAATTTAATGAAAAATGTTTTAGCCAGAAATATAGAGAGTTTGCTTTTACAGCTGCTGTTGCTGCTGCTGCTGCTGCTGCTATCATGTCGTTCGTATCTTACAAGCTTTTCATGTTTTCGTTCCGCCAACAGGTGAGCGTCATCTTCAGCTACATCGGTGTCAGCATCGTGCTCTTCTTTGTATCCCGTTTCTCCCCACATGAATGGCGTCTCGTTCAGCAGCGGCTACAACAATCACAGCTGCCAGGTAAGTACCCATACTACACTATACACTACATACATATATATCCACACCCGATGGTGTTGAAACAAGGCGAGGAGAAGTACATTAACGGAAGCACTGTGCTTTGAAAGTTGAGATATTGTTGAACCCAAATGGAAATTAGCTAAAAGCCTTAAACAGTGAGATTTTCATTTCCTATTGAGCTATTTGCTGAGGAATCTGTGCAATTGAGATGGTAGCGTGACACGAGAAGAATGAAAGATTTTGTTATGTAAAGGAAATAACTGTTTAATATTTTATTTTTAAGAAAACAACTTTTTTATTCATAAATTTCATAATACACGATTTATTCAGATTTTGTTCAACTTTTTTACTCTTTAATTTCCAAATACACGTTAATGTTCATATATTTTTATAATCTCAAGCTCGTGTCACGACACGTGTCCATCTCTAAGTGGGTAGACATTTTTTATAATGTGCATTTTATGTAATGGACTCAAACTTTTGGCGAAATGCAAGACAATAATGTACAGACACCGTGCGTGTGTCGTTTTTATGGGCGATATTAGTGATGTAAAAAAACATCGATGCATCGAGCATCGATGTTTCTTCAGCGATGTTTCTCGATGTTTTCCGATGTTTTTGTTGATGCCGATTTATCGATGTTGCATGGCGATGCATCGATGTTTTGCAAAACATCGGCTGCCGCACTTTCAACACGCCATTTTCGCCGCTCTGACAATGAGGTTATAGTAATTTGGGCAGTGTTTGCAATGCCTAAGTGAGTATATTTATTAAAATTTGTCAGAGATACTTTGGCTACAAAAAGGCTTACATATGTCGTTTCAAAGTTCTCATCAAAAAGTTTTCTTGTAGTTTGTGTTTATACTTTTAAGATAAAAACTTTTGAAACATTAAAACTGCTATTAAAGCATACTGTTTTAAGAGAAAATGAGCTTTATTAAACTAAGAAATTATATTTTTTTTTATGGTTTATAAACATTAGACATACATCGATGCATCGATGTTTCGACCCGATGTTTCAACCAACATCGATGTTTCATTTTGGAAACATCGTTGAGCATCGACATCGATGTTTCCACTCAAATTTACATCACTAGGCGATATTGATATTTTACATAGCTCGCAAATAACTGTCGACCGTTTTTTTTCTTGCGCTCTCGTTGCGAGCACTACCGAAAAAGTTCGTACTCTCTTGCTCTCGTTCTGAGCAAGAGACTCTTGCTGTCTTCATTTATGTTTTCTGTTTAGCTCTTTTCGTAGATCTTTTTGTCTGTCGGTCTTTCAATGAGCAGTGCGTAAAGAGCGAAACAAAAAACGCTCGCACAATGAGACTCAGCATAAGACTGTTTGACCGAAAAACTCAACGCAAACGGTCTCCACATTTATTTGCGTTGTTGTGAAAAAGAAATAATTTAATTCCCATTTTGCACAACAAATATTTCACAACTTCACACACACAATTCACGATCGCAATTAATAAATTTCGTCTGCAAAACAGACGCTTAGGCAAGCAAATGCCTATGCGTGTGAATGTATACCAATACATATGCAAAATACCGTTTGCTTCATTGAACACGACGAAACTGTATTGGAACAACGAGAACAAAACAAAATAGAAAAAAACGTTTTCGCTCCGAGCGCGAGCGAGCTCATTTAAGAACCGAAAAAACAGTTGCTCGCTGAATCTTTTCGTAAAGAGTAAGCAAAAGACACTTATTTGCAGACAACGAGAAACGGTCGACAGTTATTTGCGAGCTATGATATTTTATGAGCTGCCTGGGAAAACAGCAGATGATGAGGAGATGCTGAAAGAGGGGGAGTACGAATATTACAGTGGCATCTGTGGCAAAACATTGGACTTGTTTTGCATGCGACGGCATGTAATTGAATTATCTGATTCAATTTTGTAGGTGCCTGGTGTCTGTTGTCTGGGTGTGTGTTGTGTGGTGGCATTCTCTGTTGCCGGCAATCAAAATCCAAAACGGAGGTCACATATGAGCACAGACAGACAATTGCCTCCCATAACAATCTATTGGCATCCTGCAAAACATCCTTAATGTAATTTTAGCGGAAAGTAAACAACATTTTGTATGCAGGCAACGTGTTATCAGCAACTGGAAAGTGGCAACTGGCAACTAAAAAATAAAAAATAAAGCACGAAGGGGAAACCACACAACACACAGAAGCGAGTGCAAAATAAAATCTGACATGCGAATGCATGTGGCAGCAACATGTCAGCGGCAGCGTGAAGCATGAAGCAGGAAGCAGGCAGCAGGACTCCAACTGCTCCTACTTCGGGGCAATCGATGCTTTTGCAATTGAAGCTGCTTTTGGCATGAGTTTCGCTTTGGCTTTGGCCATGGCTTTTGCTGTGCGCTTGATTGCATATCAATTAGAGCAGGCGCAAAAAGTCAAGCCAAACGAAATGATTGACAGTTGAACAGCCAAGAGGAGCAACAGCAGCAGCAGCAGCTGCAGCAGCAGGATACTCGTCTACATACATTTATACATTGACAAGGACAACTGTGACTGTGACTGACTTGTGTCCAGCATTTACTTGTAGTTTTCCTTCTCCTATTGCCGTCTGCGGTTACGTTTTGTGGCCTACTCACACCGATTTGTTGCTGCTCCCTCTTCTAGATCCACATGCACATCACGAACAACTTGCCAATCAGCAGCCACCCGGCATCATTGGTGGCGCCACCGTTCCCCCGCCGCCTCTGCCTGGCCCACCGACTCCTGGCCCACAGACGGCTGCCTGTGCGGCAGCCCTACAGGCATCCCTTCAGCCGGCAGCCTGGCATCCGGAGCAACAGCCAACGCAGCGGCGGTCAATGAATTCAGCATCTTGAACTCCTTCTGGTTCTCCCTGTCTGCCTTCATGCAGCAGGGCTCCGATCTCTCGCCTCGATCCATTTCGGGTCGCATTGCAGCTGCCTCGTGGTTCTTCTTCACACTCATACTCATCTCCTCTTACACGGCTAACCTGGCTGCATTCCTCACCGTAGAGCGCATGGTGACCCCAATCAACTCGGCCGAGGATTTGGCCATGCAGACGGAGGTGCAATATGGCACCTTGTTGCACGGCTCCACCTGGGATTTCTTTAGGGTAAGTGCAATTCAATTGACGGAAGACCTTACACTTTTCAGGCAGGCTATTTTGAGTTTTTCACGAATCGTGTCACGTATTAAAGAAGGCGTGATAGGCCTAAAAAAATTTACGTATTAGTGACATTAACAATACGTTGTATAATCGACAACTTAATTTTCAGCGAACCGATTCTCAACAACTTAACTTGATATTCTTTTTGGGAATTAACCTATAAATGTTTGAAGTTGGTCTGATTTTGAATACGTATATAACTAATTAAACTATAAATGTTTGAAGTTGGTCTGATTTTGAATCTAACTATTCTACAAATATAAATATTTGTTGAACTTGGCGTGATATTTTACAAATAAAATGAATCGTTTAATACTAATTATGGTATAAGGAGTTTATTAAACGTTTAAACTCGGTATTAAAAAATTTGAATTTTCGAAAAGCAAAAAAAAAAATTGTTTAGGCAAAATTAATAAATTTTAAATGCAGAACTTTAAAATGCCATTCCGCTTGAAAATCGCATCAGTTCTGGCAGAGTTTTAAAAGTTTGAAGGTAGTTTAATTTGCGACCTAGCAACTTTGTTAGTCAAATCTTTGCCAGAACGAAGTTAACCCTTGTATCTTATAATTACAATTAACTATACGATTATTGGTACATAATGTGCTTTGACCTTTGACTCACAGCGTTCCCCAATTGGACTGCACAACAAAATGTGGGAGTATATGAATTCGCACAAGCACGTCTTTGTGAACACCTACGACGAGGGCATCCGACGCGTGCGGACATCCAAGGGGAAGTACGCGCTGTTGGTGGAGTCACCGAAAAATGAATATGTGAATGCCAGAAAGCCGTGCGACACAATGAAAGTGGGACCCAACTTGGATACAAAAGGATTTGGAATTGCCACGCCCCTCGGCTCAGCACTAAAGTGAGTTGAGACGGAATGAGTGAGTGAGTGAATGAGTGAATAGGTCTGGGTATACTCGTACTCGTAATGAATGAGAGAAAGCCATCAATTTCGTTGGCTTTATTATTAAAAAGTCAAGTCACAGCTAACTGGGACATTTTTATGAAATGCTTTTTGCTTTCTGCTTTTCGCTCCTTGTCCATTTGCAGAGATCCCATTAATTTAGCTGTGCTGTCGCTGAAGGAGAACGGCGAGTTGATCAAATTGCGCAACAAATGGTGGTACGACAAGGCCGAGTGTAGTCTTAATAAGGACAATCAGGAGGCCTCGCACAATGAACTGACGCTGAGTAATGTGGCTGGCATATTCTATATACTGATCGGCGGACTCATGGTCTCCGTGTTCGTGGCCATTATTGAGTTCTGCTTCCGCAGCAAGGCAAACAGTTCCGGATCGACGACGACGCTGGGGGGCATGGCGAGCAAGAGCAACGGTTCCATGATGCTCGGACCGGCGAACATTGGTCCTGGCGTTGTGGCGTCGACACATCAAAGGAACGCGATGACGGACAGCATGCATGCCAAGGCCAAATTGACCATTCAAGCGAGTCGCGATTACGACAACGGACGCGTGGGGGTGAGTATTTATTATGTTAGCTCAAGGGAAGGTTTCTCTGCTGGGGGATGGTCTGAAATTTGTTGTTATTTTAAGCGCACATTTTATGTTAATTATATGCTAAGCTAACCGACGCACAGTATCTCAATTGCACATCTCTACAGTATTATCCGCCCGCTCCCTCCGATGCCGGCGAGGCTCTCCATATGAATGCCCACGGTCAGGTTTGACACGAGCATGTGCAGGAGTCGCGTCTCTGACGCACACCTTGCGCGCCAACCATACGTCGAATAATGGCCAACAGCCGCCAGGAGACGGAGAAGATGATGGCCGCCGGCGGTAGCATCATCAATGGCACTAACCACGACGGCAGCCTAACGCTTTCCCCCGCCAACGGACAGAATGCGACGCTAATGCGGCATTCTCCAGACATTAAGAAGCATCCGCATACGCATCCACACTCCCATTCCCATTCCTACGACAAGTAAGTGCAGTAGGTACACTTTAAAATAGGAATTCTAGATAATAAGTGCCAATAAAAAGCCGAAACTTTGTGTCTAAATAGCCCAAATGGATAATAATGTCCTGTGTTATGCAGAGCGCAGCAAACTTTTAAATCAATCAAGAAATTAAATTATGGAATTAAAATTGAATTTCATTCGCAGAGAATTATGTTGAATTAAATGTCTGCAGATGTGAGAGCTTGTAATTGAATACAATCTGCAATTATGTTATTTTTTAATAAGTGCAAAAAGCATTTTTTAATAAATTTTAACACAAAGCTCGCTCGCAGGCATCGGAATCGGCTTCGACATGGGCAAATGACAAGCGCACAAAAGTATGCAATGTTATTTATGTGGCCACATTCAAATAATTGCACTGCGCAATCAGTTGGCAGAGTTTTAGTCCTGTCAGCAATGCGATGCAAATGAATGGCATAAATTATTGCAATATTGTTAACAGTCAACTCTGGGCGAGGGGATGAAAACGTGCATTTTTGGGATGGGAGTCTTAAATACTATTTATAGTGTGTGCACACACACACGTAAACACCACATGAGTGTATGTGGCTGTGTGTGTTCATTGCAATTCATTGCATTCAAATGACTGATTAATATTTTTAATAAACAAACAAAAGTATGAAAATTGCGTAAATTCAATGGGAAAAAAACGAGGCATTAAGAGAAACATAGCTGAAAGTGTTCACAAGTCTCATAATGAAATTTTTTTATATGCATTTGTTTGTTACATATTTGTTTATAATTAAACTACAGCAAATATATAGCGAGAACTAATGAATACCGAGAGCAGCATAAGTATGGGGCTTAATAAAAATATTGTAATAAATTAATTGGCGCAAAGAAAACAATTTAAATTGTTATCAAAATTCGAGAAAAAAAAAAAAAGAAAAATACAGTGAAAAAAGTTGTGACAGGTCAGCAAAATTTAATTAAATTCATTTTAATTGAAATCGTTTTGATTTGATTTACCATACACAAAGTATGGCAATAGTGCGAGTTTATAATAAAAAGATCAAATTGTTTTACAAACAATAAATTGACAATCTATTGTGTGGCGAGCTCAACTATATGTTAATTTAATATTCAACTCAATTGCAAATGAATCAATTTTTTTCTTTGTATTAACAGCTAATTGAATTATTTATCGTACATAAATGAAACTGATCTGCCCAAATTTAAAAGCTTAGTGTAGAAATTGTTCAAAACATAAAATTCTAACTTTAAATAAATGGAAGAAAACCCTGTATAAATAAAGTAACTATGAGTATAATTAAAAGTCCATGGCATACATGATAGTGTTAGTATATTTTGCATTAATATATGTGTGTCGCGGTCATTAGTGTAAATAGATTCATTATAATCTTACAAATATAGTTGCATAAATACCATTAAATTATTTAAGTCATATCAAACAAGAGATTTTAATGGTACTGAGATAACCTTTATAGAGATGAACATTATTGTACTTATTACTATTGTAAACTATTTACGTATTCACTGTTGCTAACTCAAATGTATTAGAAAATAAAATTATCTTTAATTTATTAAGTTTCTTTTTATAAACTTTAAGTAGAAACTACTCAAGCAAAAAACAGTTGCCGGCAAAATGCATTTAAAAGTTCAGTTTCTGCTTCAGTTAAACTCATCTACGTCATAAAATATTCAATAATCAAAACTGAAATCAAATAAATACGCAAATCTAATAAAAACCATAAATAAATAACATAATGATATAGAACTACCGAGCTACACGTACATACAAATAAACTCGTTTACATATGTGAAAAATAAAGGTAAAATTATAAATACAAGTATCTTTATAAATATATAGGGAAATGCCAAAGAAATGCGTTCAACTCGATGCAAAGCGATGCGTGTGTTGTTGCAATTAAAAATCCGAAATAAAATTTAAAACAAAAAACAATTAAATTGACACTATTACAAACAGCAAAAGGAAATTCAAAGGATTTGCACAGCAGCTCTAATAAAACATTTAATAAATCAAAAAAATATATATAAACAATATACGAGCGAGCATCAATGTATATCTATAGATATAGTAAATAAAATAAAAAAAAGCAAATCAAAAATATTCATTTTGATTTCAAGTTTACACAACATGTTTACATATTTTATATTTATATTTTTAGTTCAGGGTCAGTTGTCAAAAAACTCTTTATACTCGTATATGCTGTACATTTTTACATACATATACGATTTGTATGTATTTTTATTTGTATGTAAAACTTTTGCCACGGTAAATAGTGAAAACAGAATATTTGATATATTTATTAATATTAAGTAAACATATTGTTATCATACTGCATTTAAATACCAAAAAATATACAGAAACCAAAGTTTAAATATAAATATAGAGAAACAAGTAAAAGCAAAAAGGTGAATAAAACTATTATAAATAATAAACATTTTAAATGCGGTTGTGTTTGCTTTTGTCAACTGGCTGATGATTTATTCATCTACGTCTCCCTCTCTTTCTATTTGCAGTCGTGTGAATATACAATCAAAAAGGTTTGTCCAACATTGTTTGACTTATTTGGGCTTTCGACTAGGCCATTAATCCAAATGAGTTAAGACTAATTTGGCTAAGCAAATAACAACTACTCTGAGTTGCAGAGGCAATTCGAAAACTCAGCTATGTATCTGAAAGCATTTGTACAAATTGTCGGCTTACCGCAGTTGCCACATGCGGAAACTCCAAAATGCCAACGCACACACATACACAATGAAGGAGAAAGTGTTGGAGAAAGACGTCTTCATTATGCTACTGTCGTGTTTAGTTCCGTTACATCAACTGGCTTCCCCTCGGCCCGCTCTCTCCCACAGAACGTTTCTTGTTAGATTGGTTAAACTATTTACAGTAAACTCGAAAGGGTTTTCAGCATGAACTAAATGCGTTTGCGGTTTAATTGTTGCCAAGCTGTTACATACCCTGCATACTAATTCAATCAATTGTACTCGGCTTTTAAATGTATATGAGTAAGTATAGGGCATTCGTTAGTCGACCACACGCAATTAGCGCCGTCTTAGTCGCTTTTTGTTGACATAATTAGAAGACGGCAGTGGTGGCAAGACGGAAGTCATGATTCATGACTCATGAGTGCTCGGCTCGCCGCAGTAATTAACACAGTCAGCGGCAACTGCGACCGAGCAAAGGGCTGTTGTCCTGTCAGGAAGCTCAAGGATACTTCTGTGTACTCTTAAAGGCCACTGCAAGTTTCCAAGGTGCGCTGCCGCTTCACATTAGCATAAAAGCAACTACGGCTCTGGAAGCTCTGGGAACCTTTTTTTCTCTCTCTCATCTGCCAAATTCAAGACATCACAAAATTAGCTCCTTTTTAAATTTTACTTTGCGCAAAAAAGGGACCAACTGGACGAGGAATGAGGAAAAAAGGTAACACAAAAGGAGGTTCGTAAACAGTAAACCCAAAGCGGAAATTGCAGTAATACCGGATGGAAAACTCTCTTTTCATCGAGATGTAAATTCATTCAATGCCAGCAATATTCACAGCACTTTGAAGCATGAAGTAAAGAATAAAAACTTTTTACTAAGACTAGTTCCATTTAATCATCTTTCATAAAGCCTAAATCACTCTTCTTTACGCTAAATTTAATTCGATATAAACGACTTAACGATTGGCGCAAAGAAGATAAATCTCTATACATATTACTCGTAAAAATGTAATGCCAATAGTAAAAGTAGCAAGCTTCAGTGACTTTCAAATAAGCTTACATTATCAATAAGAGAAAGTAATCAAAAACCTATAGCAAATTTCTTTCGATGTATGCAAATCAATCAGATTCACGCACTCATCTCTAGTTGAAGTCGAGTTTTGTGAAAAAGTTTCTTGGAAGGCAAACAAATTTGACCCAATCACAGGCAACGTGATAAAATGCCCAACAATTTCTCATTGGACAAGTAAATAGACTGTGTGTGTAGGCAGTCGGCTGCATTAATGGCTTGAATCAATCAAGGACATAGGCCAAATCAATTTTGAGTGGCTTCAACACGGTCAGCAGCAATCCATGAACTACGCAAATGAGTATAAACACACACACTTTAAGTTTTCAGTGTCGTTAAATTTGTGAGAGAGAATTTTATTCGGTTCGCAATGCACACGCTGCGTATGCGTGATGTCATTGCCATTGGGGAGCTGTTGCCATTGTTCTGTTGTTGTTCCCTTAAACGAATACGGATGCGAATACGGATTAGAATGAGCATGAGCATGAGAATGAGAATGAGAATGCGTATAAAGGAATGCTGAATGTTGACTGACAATGGGCATGGTGTACCTTGCATATTTTATTGAAATTCCACACTCACAGATGCGTTTAGTGTTACAGTTAGCAAAAATCCAAGTAATTTGGCAATTACGTTGCCAGCATTTCAAATTCATTCGCGTCCAGTGTCCTTAGAGAACCTGAGCATTTCCCCACTGGAGTAGGTCGAGGAAACGCGGCTTAATTACACGTTATATTAGCTTTGCTTCCTTCAGAATATACCCACACACATGCACACACACATTTACACACTCGTATCATATTTTCATGGCGTATAATTGATTTTTGGCTAAAAGTGAGCTAAAGTTCGGAGCGTTCTGAGCGTCCTCGCTTATGTTGCGAAAGCCAAAACGCAGCATGAATATTAAATTTGCACAGAGGGACGAGTTTCGAAAGGGTATTCGTATGTTATATAAGTTAAGTAACTTCAGTAGTCACTTTTGGGACGGTTTCTTCAACGAGTCCTTTGAGTAAGGACCGCATACCTGTTGGAGTACTCCAACTGTACTGTCTCTGTCCCGTAACAAGCTCAACTATGGCAATTGTTTGTCGCTCCCTGTTCGCTTTGTCTTCCGTTTTGGCCATTATTAAAAGGTTTTGCGGTTTGGCTGTTAACCAATTTGCTTGATTTCCATTTATTGTACAAGCAACCACTTCACTATACTGATATACGATATAATAAAATGGCAATGGCCGCCAATTTGGACAGTCAACTGTCTGTTGTCAATATATTGGAAACTTTTCTGCGGTCTGTTGGAGATTGGAGATTTTTACAATTCCATGCATTTCCGCAATTATCAATTAAAAGTATTGCCCGAACGGGACAGAGAGACAAAAATGCGGCATGTAAAATCAATCAGCATCGGACGACGACATCTCGACCGCATTAGCTGGCCAACTAGCAGAGAGAGAGAGAGAGAGAAAGAATGAGAAAGAGAGAGGGAGCAAAAACCACAGACAACTTGCTGATTGCGCTTTGCCATGCGCCTATAATCCTCCAGGCCAGTTGTCGTCCTTCTCGACATCGTCGTCGTCGTCGTCGTCGTCTTTTGTGGCCATTGCGGCATCACGCAGCAAGTTCCTTTACTTTTGTGCTCGAATTAGTTTTTTGGGCCGCCCGAAACTTTTGACGTCTGCCAATACGACAGACAGGAGAACAATTATCGGAAATGCGGTCTAGACCGGGCACACAGAACAGAACAAGCACAGTGAACAACGTAATCTCAGCTAATGAGCAGCTTCGACAGGCTCAAGTGAACAAACAGCCCCCTAACCCCGTGGAAAAATTGAAAAGCGACCCTTCGTTTCCTCCCCCGCCGAAGGACCCGACTCAACACAACTCAAATTGACTTGACTCGTCGCCTGTCAAAATATGAACACGGCACGGAAGCTGCAGCTGACAAACGACAGACGTAACGCGTCTGTAAAATTTGTGATACCCTGTAAAAGTCAAATGAATGAGAAAGTTCTACTTGCCCTTCAAATTAAACTAAAAACATCATAGTAATCGAATAAAGTGAGAACTGTTTACAGGGCATCTAAAAGTCGTGCATGCCTGACTGAAGCATATCTACGGGTTATCTGGATTTACTCTACTTTAGCTTGTGATACCCTGTAAAAGAATTAAAAACTTCTTTTTGTCTCTGTTTAAACTATTAAAGTTATAGTAAGTAATCGAATGACGTGATGACTGTTTACAGGGTATCTACAAGTCGTACATACCCCAATGCCACATTTCCGCTGGTTTTCTGGCTTTGCTCGTCGCTTAGCTCATGCTGAACGATAGTCAAGTATCAACTCTGACAGCTGATTGATGCATTTTGCAATTATTTCTGACGCCGGCTTCGGGCTGAGATTGAAAAATTGTCAGTTGCATTGACGTAAGTCCAACAAATAATAAAAAAAAATACAAATAAAGTAGAGAAATGCTTGCGAAAGAAGTGCGAAAAATATGCATAAATGATTCGTTGATATGATGTTGCCAATGAACAACATATGTCTGCCATTTATATTGATGCAGTTAATCGATAAATGAAGTAGATTTAATATACGAGAGTTATGAAAGTTACTTAAATTTAATTACGAGTAAAAGTACCAGTCATTTCTCAATGTGTCGGGGTGGCGTTGTCAGCAAACCATTATTTCCGCTTGGCCCGAAGAACCAACCGTGTTACACGGCTCAACAATTTTTATTTGCCACATTTTATCAAACATCGAAACTTTATTATAACAAAATATTAGAAAAGTTATGCCAAAAGTGCAAACTTTCTACTTTCTTTTTGCCATTTTCTTACCGTTTGCCAGTTACAAATTCTATTCGACATTTTCTACTAGTATTTTTTTCAGTTTCAGTTTGGAAAATGCATAGAATTCAACTAATTAAGACGTCGTGAGACCAGCACGACAACGTGCAAGAGATCTTATCTCCAGTGTTGAGGTGCTGAAAAATATTAGAAACTTTTACTGCTCTGGCAGCAAACTTTAGCGTTTGACAGGGATACGAATAGGTATTGGTGAGAAGGTAGATGGGGGGATAGGGGATAGGAGATAAGGGATAAGGAGCAGGAGCAGCAAAGCCAGAACGCAAATGACAGCAAATCCTCACGGCATCGAGCAATGTGCGACAGAACCAGAAGCAGAAAGGCAACTTGAAATGGAAACAGCAGCAGAAATAGAATCAAAACCAGAAGCAAAGGCAAAAGCAGAACGCATTGCAGATTGCAGCATTAAAATAAATTGATTAGGACAAGCTTTAAAGATAAAATGAATGTTGAAAAGGAATTTGTATAAAAAGTGGAATACGAGTACTGAATTAAATTAAAGCTAAGGGAGCAAAAAAAGCATTTATTTGCATGCTAATAGATTCGATTATTTAAACACATTAGAAATGTTCTTATCTATTTCGTTGTTGCCTGTAATTAAACATCAAGATAATCATTATAAAACATTTTTTAAAAAGAAAATAAATGTGTAAGATCAGAGCAAGAATATTAATTTATTTATTTCAAATTAAATAATTAAATTAAGAATATTGCAGTTAAAAACATAACTAAAACACTTACGAGTAGAAAAGCATCAACCTGATAATTGCTGCTGCCCATAAAAATAAGTATTGTATTGTAATCAAGATATGTTTCCTCTTTGGTGTCATAATTTTAATAGGTGCATGGGGTAAGATGAGAATCTCACAGAGTCTCACAATGGGATGCGCATAATGTAAGCTGGTTTGTAAGCCAGTGGCAAGTAGAAGGAGAAGAGATGTGTGCCACACTCTTTGGTATAATTAAGTATTTACTTTCCGTTGAATGCGAGTGGCGGGAAATGCGAGCTGTGAAACCAAGTAGCAAGAGACACACACAGCGAGAGAGAAAGATAAAAAGAAAGAGAGAGAGAGAGAGAGAGAGAGAGAGAGAGAGAGAGAAAGAGAGAGAGAAATGGAATATGCAGCGACTAAGCGACTAAAAACTAAGCGAAAAAGCAATTTAAGCTAAACATTGCCCGATGGCTGATGGGTGTTGGGTGGATTGGTTGTTTGGTGGATTGGTGGGTTAGTTGGTGGGTTGGTTAGTTGACTAGTTGGTGGCCTGGCTGTCGGGGAATGGCGGGGCGTGGCTCGTGGCTATCACTGTAAATTAAAATTACGCTCCGCTATGTGTAAAATGCAGGCAAGCACAAAAAAACACACTGCGAATGGCGGATCACACAGAGAGATGAGAGCGAAGCCATGTGGCAATAAAAGTGGCATGCATATGTATTTCAAGCAAAGTGCAACAGAAAATCAGTTGACAAATGCCACACGCAGTGGCAATAGCTGAAGCAGTAGCTGAAGCAGAAACTGAAGCTGAAGCAGACGCCTGACAGGCGACAGATGATTGTGCATTGCCAGAGAGATAAGATATATATACATGTACATATCTATGGATATACGAGTTTATCTAGTTTGATATGTATACGCAGTGTAGTACACATCTAATTGGCACAACATGTGTATGCGCTAGTTGTCAGTGCCACATGACGTATGCGTCATTTCGGCATTGGCACATAACTTGCGGCGTGTGCAATTTCACTGTCTATCTGTGTGACTATCTGTGTGTTTGTGTGCGTGTGTGTGATTCTGTTGTCAAAGCTGCTGTAGCCAAAGCCATAGTGCAGCACACTAAGCAGCCTCAGGTAAACCGAACTTTGATTAACCCCTTGCAGGGCATGTTCCCGAACCAAAAACTTAAGTCAACAGACAAAAGCGCTCGTACTCGTACTGTGAGCAATTGAGAACAAGCCATCTGGATCGACATTACCAAACGTTTAAAGTTAGCAACTCAGTTTCGGTTTCCTATCAAAGACTAATTAAAAACTTTGTCCAGTGCCGAAAAGTGCAAAGATTCAAACAAATACGGGCAACGGTTTGGCGGGTGCAAAGTTTTGTCATTTTGAGAAAATTCAACAAAAAGCTAAGGCAACCCAACCACAAAGTAAACCCCTCCCCCCACACAGAAGCAACAACTGTAACTGAAGCTAACCCCGTACCCTTTATCCTTTACACTTCGTCCTTTAACCCTTTAGCACCGCAGCTGCAGTTTTCCAATGAGATTATTTAGCTACGGATAAAGCCAAGTTATAGTCGCGTTGAAAACTGCAAGAGAGATTTTGGTCATAAAGTTGAACCATAATCAATGTGCTTTCATTTTATTTTATAAATAAAATCATTACACTCGAAATGTTAACAGTCAGCAATAAAAAGAGCAGTAGTTTTTTTTTAACTGCCATAACAAATGGCAGCTGCAAAATGATAACAGTCGAATATGCCAATAACAGGAGGCTGTTAAGCTGGTTGAAATTCTGAATAAAGAATTTAAATGGTAAAGCTTAAAAATACACCAATCAAATCTGGGTCATAAGATAGATTCCAACAAAATCTTAAAAACTCCAAACTTAAATTAATGCAGCTTAAATTATTTGCTAAATCAACAATCAATCCAATATTAAGCAACTCTTCTGTATACATTTTAACTTAACCATAATCGAGTCCAACTGAATTTAGAATCTGATTTTATTTTTCTTTTTCGATAATAAAGATATTTAAAGAAAAGCAAAAGCAAGAAATGAATGTAAGTGGAAAGGAAATGAAAGGCAAGAAAAAGAGCAATTTATGGAAAATGTGCTTGCAACTTGAGTTTTTTTTTTGTTTTTGTTGCTTCCTGTTTAAAGAGCACTCGAATTGCAATTGCAACAAGGACAGCAAGTAGAGAATATGTCAATATGAGTACTCGTAGAACTTGCTGTAAGTCGCGACAACGTTGATCGAATGATTCGCAATTCGCTACGAGTGCTCCACATTTCACTTGGCAACGAAATTGTTGCAACTTTTTTTATTATTATTGTTGCCGTCACCACGATGGGCAGGAGGAAGCCAAAAGTAAGCGGCATGTCGACAATTCTGCGCTTGTCTACTTCCCAGTGACTCAGGGCGCCAAAATAAAGATGCAGATGCAGATGCAGATGGAGTTGGACATGGCGATAATCGATGCGGATGGAGAGAGTCAGTTGGGCAGCAAAAATTATGGCAGCTCATTTGCAAGCAAGTCACTCTCAACTGCAGCAACTGTTGCTGTTAATTTTGTTGTTGCCAATGCAGTTGCAATTTAATCAGTTGCAATTTGCTGCATCCTCCCTGCCAAGGAATGTATTATCTGCAACACACATCTAAATGATTCCATCTTCTATGAAATGGGCCAAGTAACATACCATTACCGACTAAGGTTGTCATGTACAGAAATCCATTTATGTGTACACTCACACACATAAACAACTCCATAATTATGTGCACACACATAATACAAAAGCTAATTATTTATCATACTATGCATGTGGCATTCAGTAACCAATGCAGCTTATGAAATTTTCACCGTATATTGATTGGGCGGAATTAGTGGCCAGAATAGCATTTGAACAAGTTATGACTTATGGCATTTGTATTTACCGATCGGATAATAAACACACGCAGTTATTTAAAACTCCATTGTCGGGTTTGAGAAGCAAATAAAGCAGAGGAATAGAATGTGAAAATAGAGAAAACTTTGATTTAGGCTCACTACAGCGTATCTTTAGGTCGTTTATTTCTGATCTGCAATAAGTATAAATTTATTACATATTACAGCTTTTATTGCTAAAGCTAAAGAAAATTATAATTTGCTTGATTTTGACCCTTTCGTTATCGCTTTTCGTCACATTAATGTGGTCAGAACAAAAAACGCGTTTATATGAAATTCTCTGACGAATCTCTCTGTAGCTTTAAATACCCTGTACACAATTCCATGTGCGTGTATACGAAACGGATATTTCTGATCTTCAAAAATATTTAAAATCAAGATATCGATTTGGTCTAAAATTGATGTTTCTACTATATTAAATTATAATTATCACAGTTATCATCCTAAATAATCTTGTTAAAGAGCATATCTGCCCACAGGGTATTCCCTAGTCGTTATATCTTAGTTACATCCATCTTGGCTTGCTTTCTCGTCGAGTTGCTTAAGTACAAGTCTCACAATAGTAAGTCGATCCGCCCCAGAATCACATATGTTACACATATGTGAGTTGTCGTTTTGGGTCCAACCCTTCATCGCTCCCATGTTCATTGTCCGGTGCACATTTGCCGTCCATTTTATCCATTTTGTTCGTTTGTCAGGGCCATTGTCACCTTTTTTTTTCGTCTGTGTGCCTACAGAAACTAAAGCAAAAACGGTAAAAGCAACTGTCGGTGGCTTGTTGTCCTTTTTATTCTACATTCTTTTTTGTGTGTGATTCTTGAAAGTCGGATGTGTGTTTGTGTGCGATTGTGAGTTGGAAAGGGAAGCGAGCATATTGTGCAAAGCCAAAAACCAACTGTCAACGCAGCAGCTTCTTTTTCCTTAGAGTCTAGCTCTTGATTTCGTGCGTGTCCTGTCTGAGGCAGCTTCCAGCTGTCAGTTAACCGCTTCTGGTTGCATCTAATCGCATAAATATGCTGCCAATGAGTGTTGTTGCTGTTGTTGTTGTTGTTGCATATTTTATAAGCAAACAGGACATGTTTTTTCTTTTTAAGTTTCACTTTGGATATGCCACAGGAGAGCCAGATTAGTAACAACAGCAACAACTAAGAAAGAATTGCAATGTGCCTTAAAGATTTCAACTCGAGAGTTCATTTTATGCCGGGCACATCCTTTGATCTATGTGTGTGTGTGTCTGTGAGATTTGACAGAACATTAAGAGCTTACTCGATAAGGCAGGAAGAGAAAACAACTAAGTATTACCATACGTAGTCTGAAATCGATTAAAAAATACCCTTTTGACAAGCACAAGTGGAATATTGATGATTTGTTTTTAGTTTATTAAAAAATTATCAAAAATAATATAAATAAAATAAAATAATAATGAATATCTTAATTAAAAAAAGGGAGTAAATAATTAAAATATGAAAAGCACGCAATCACAACACTGTTTTTTAGTAAATAACATAAGTATGATGTTTTTTAAATATTTCTAATTATTAATTTTAAACTATTTTTTGATGTATAAATATTACTGATTATTCAATTTGATATATACTCGATTAAATTCATCACAGGGTCTGTCATCTTCTGTCTTTGCTATACCCTTTATTCTACCCTTTCGTCACCCCTTTAATGGGTCAGAAACATCACAGTTGCCATAAAAGCAGCAACAGAAAACTTTTCCTGCCTTCTCTTTTTTTTGGCATGAGACTCGGTTTGGCTTAATGATAATTTCAATTATTGCCCAAGTCCTGCTGACTTCGGTCCCTGTGGTCCCAGCACCCAGTGCAATCAACCAGGCTCAGACCCGGGCCCAGAACGAGGCCTCGTCTGTGGAAAATGCGTTTTTGCCAGGCAACCAACGGAAGTAGGCGCCTTGCTTTGCTAACTATCTGGCTATCGGCCTGGTTTACTCAATATGACCAAACGCCAGTTGGCCACGCTCTTGGCTCTTGTGTGTGCCCAATGTGTGTATACACATGCATATCTGCAAACAATTTGCATGTGTGTGAGTCTGCAACATTGTTCATGTTTGTGTGTGTGTATGTGAGTTGGTTTGTATGGGTGTGATAATGGCAGCTTTAGTCAGAGCCTCAAATGGCTTCAAAATGAGGCAATTTAAAGCGTTTACAGTAAAATCAATGCAGTTGTTGTTACTTTAAACTATTTCTGCATTTAAAACCAAATTATGAAAAGAGAAGATTCAATTTAAATTTGAATTTTCAATAAAAAATAATTAAATAAACCTTCTTAAGTTTCTTGACCCGATCGAGACCCGAAATAGCAAACATATATTTATTGATTTTAAAAAGTTTTTATTCCTTGTAAACTTTCAGTGGAAAAATGTTTTCAATCGCTGGAGGTAAATGTTTCCTAAAAAACCTGTTATTATTTTTGCATTCAAGTCGAAGTAGCTTAATAAAATTTGTGAGTACAGCAAATATTCAAGTAATTTCTCTCATGGTATGGAATACGGGCTATTGTTAGCTTTGGATTTTCTCCTACAAAGTGTTGGTATTGCTCTTTTTGTTCTCGGACTTTTGGGGCAACTTCTTAGGACGATGAGGAAACTGTCGATGGAACAGAAACTCTTTGTGCGTTCCGTCGACTTTTTGGCTGTTTGCGTTTACATTTTCATTTTCATTTTGATATTGTAATATATTTGCTTTCAGCGCATAATTGACATGGGTCGTTTATTCAGGCAGCAGGCGTCGATTTTTTTATGTTTCCCTTTCCTTTAAACCAAGCACTCCCTTTTGAGCCTCATTTTTATTTTATACAGACATTGGAGCGAGCAAATTTTTTAACAAATTGGCCACGCTCAGGTTATTTTTTGGCAGGAGCAACGGAAAAATCGGAAATTCTCAATTCGGGAAAAAGGTTAAGCCAACTACTCAGCGGTTGGTATCGGTTTTTGTTTGGACAGCTGTCATTTTATTGGCAGGTTAGGCAGGTTATTAAATTTCTTCCTTCTTGATAAACTTTTTGATGGCTTCATTTTAGACGTTCGCATATTTTATGCTCTATAAAAATGGATGAAATGGGTATTCTGAATATTCGAAAAGAGGGGATTATTTATTTATTTTACATTTCATTGCTTGTCCGTATTTTTTGCACTTCTCTTTTTAATTTTCCTCATTTTATTTATTCGTTTTTATTTTATATATTCTCATTTCGACTTTTTAAATTTTTTTTTTGTATTTTTTAGGGCATCTTCTAGCCCATCACTCTCAGCTGCTGTTTTAATTTTGTCTCGTCTTTCATTTTGTGTGTTTGTAGATAGCAGACAGTTTGCATTCTGATATAGACAGAGTATCAAATCTCAGCTCTATATGCATAATCACACCCCAAAGTGGCATCGCTTGAAATGAATCCAACATACTGTAAATGTGTATGTATACATGTATGTGTGTGTGCTAACTTGAGGGCAAAAAGGATATGTCTGTAGAGTTATTACTGTATTAATTTCGTAACTTTTTATTAAAATAATAACAGCTAATTTGTTAAGGGAACGAACTAGTCGAAAGTATAAACATCAAAGTATTCATGAGTGTGTAAATGAGTGTGTGAGTGAATGAGTGTTTGAGTGCTTGTCCTTTTCGCAGAATTCGGCGGTTACCCAAGGCGCAATACGCTCGCAATTTGGGCCATTTCTACGCAACTTGCCAAACAAATATAAAAATAAATTGTTATAAGGATCCGCACACGCACATAGATAGATGATACATATGTGTGCGAGTGTATGTGTGTATACGCACCATAGATAGATGATACATATGTGTGCGAGTGTATGTGTGTATACGCACAGCTGGTTGGCTTAGTGTCTGGCTGTATCTTTTCTATTGCCACGTTGTTAAAATCTATTAGCCACATTTAGTGTGGCTCATAAAATTCTATTGCATCATTTGTTTCTGGTAACTGGTTAGAAGGCAGGTTAGAAGGCCACAGATCCTTGATAGTCAGTCCTTGGGCTTGGCTGCCTTGTGTGCCTTCTATCATTTTTCGGTTTTCAAACAACAAAATGCGCGCGCCAAAAGTATTTCAAAATAAAGTTTGCCTATTAAAATAATTGGGTTTTTGCTTAGAAGTCCCTTCCCAACTTCCAGCCGCCCTTTGTTGCCACATTCCTCTTCTCGCTCTCGTTGTGCTGATAAACAAAATGGGTTAATGGATCTGGTCATGGTCATGGCTTGGAGTTCTGGGTGCCGTTTTAAGTGCTCTGTGTGAGTAACCTCAATGCTCAACTTTTGCCTCTTGTAGCATTTAGCACAGTTTCAGTTAACACACACACACACACACACATATGGATCAAGTGGCCATAACAATGTAACTGTAACTAATTTGTTGAACGCCAAAGCGAATATCGCATTACTTACAATGAATATGAATGTATGTGAATACTTATGTATGTATGTGAATACTTGTGTATGTATGAGTGTATGTGTGTGTGTGTATAAGTCGCAGCTTTACGCATAATGCAGTGCAAACTATGCAACAGCACGCAATTGACTGAAAGTTCCATTCATTCAGATGGCCAGAGATTTGCATTAACTGCAAAGCTGGTCAAGTAACCAGCTGCCAACTGGCCTGAAACGAGTAGAATGTGCCAAATGTCAATCACTTTGGGTATGTAGTCAAATCAACTGTCAAATAAGCGTTGCACATGCGTGCTTCTATATATATGTGTGTGTGTGTGTGTGTTTGTGTGTTTGTATGTTGCACTCAACAGCAATTCAATTGAAATCAAACATGCAACAGCAATCGAGTTACACAACGAGCTCACTGGAACTACTATAAATGCCCCCCACTCCCCTCTCTCCGCTAACCCCTTTAAATGTCCCTATGTATGTGTGTGTGTTGGTGTGTTTATGTGCGTGTTTGTGTCATGTCAGAGTCAAAAGGATCGTTACAAAACTAATAGCAACTGGCACCGGAGACCAACAGCTAGTCGAACTGGGTGAAAACAAACATTGTTGTAAATCCTGTGAAACTGTGTCAAAATACCAGACAAGCTCTGCTTTTCCCCGTTGTTGTTCTCAACTTCACAAACACACACACATACCTCGTCACACACATCTATGAATATTTGCTATCGATATTTCATACATTTCACAAATTCCTTAACTTGGCCGCATTCAAGCTAATTAAAACTTTGTTGGGCACACAAAGCGAGAATTAATATGACCCAGCTGTAGGTGTTTATACACTCATAAAACAGTGTAACATTTAAGTTGTTATTCTCAAGCTGCTTTTGGGTCAACTTCAAAACCGTTTACACTTTTTTTAAGGCTCGTTTGGCCAAGACACTTCAAATCAGCACCTCGCTACACATTTAAACAACAAATCCTTTTGCCTTTCAACAACCACACTCACATATACACCCACACACAAACTGACACCCACACACATACACCTTTTCGGTTGAGGCCCATTTGAATGGCTATTTTAGTACTTTTGTTGTTGCCTTCGTGGCGTAACGATGTCGTTGACAATATAGTCGTACCTTTTACTGATTTTTATTTCGCTTTCGATTTCAATTTCCATTTGGCATTTTATTGACTGACCACGCCCACGAATGGGCGGCCATTGGGCAACCTTTTCTTCTCATTATTACTATGACTTTGACGCACACACAGCTCATAAACGGCCCAAATGAGCTTTTGAGCGCCGTAAAACGCAGTTATAAAAGTATTATACATACATATATAGGGCGTCTGCCACGCCCAATTCATGTAGTATAGTGTAGTCTATCATATGCACAGCCATATTTTATGGCAAGAAATTTTCATTTGCCAGAATGGAAAAGAATACGAGTAAAACCAAGGAAAAAACCTCAATTATTTGGCCATCAATATTATTGCATTGCCAATAAATAGGCTATAAATTATACAATAAATGCCATTGCCAGTGTCCTTGAGCATTTGTCGCGTGCAGATTATTTAATATAATTTAAATTTATGTTTGTAATTTAAGCCAGTAAAAAAATAAAGAGAAACAGCGGGATGAAAAAAAAAAACACTGTAAAACCAGCAAAGCACGAGGTCCTTTTGGGCCTCGAGGGACTCGTTAATCAGCATTTTTATGCTTGCCTTGCTAATGATGTGTCTCTGTCTATCCCTCTGTTTCTCTCTCTCTCTCTCTCTTTAACACACTTTCTGTCTCAGTCCATGTTTTTTGTGTTATTTTTTCACCTGGTAGACAAGGCTCGTCGCTGTTTTACACCTAAATTAAGTTAAGTTATCCTTGGGGCATCCTGGTCTGGCTGGAGAAGATATTGCTCTGCCAATTGAAATGCTGTCCACACACAAAACTTATTATAGATTAGCCCGTCGGTCCTACCCGGCGCTGGGCGCGGCAATTAATTTGTATACCCTGTACTCATCTGACAAAGGTCAAAATTAAGCGAGAATTCTCTACCCTATAGTGTATACAAACTCTTGTTCAGTATGAATAATTATTATAAATATTATTGTAATTATTATTCATATATTTCGAATTTCTAACTAATATTATTTTAAATTTTTAATAATTTTTTCGTCGATTGCTTTTAGATGACATTAAATAAATAAATTAATTAATTGAGTCCCCTTTTCCTGCAAGGCTTTTGTACATTAATTTCCATTATATACCTACAGGGTATTTCCTTTTTAAACAATTTTGATTGCGGTGATATTGTTTGTTTTGTCTGCAGCACTGAAAAATGAGTTTAAGCTTGTTTTGACCCTTTTTACAGCCACGTTTTTAATTATTTGCTGTGCTGAGCTTTAATAATGACTTTGAGGTCAATCATACCCCAATTTTTCTCCCATTTTTCACATTTTCAAGCTCAAACAGATTCCGAATTTTATGCAGATGAAAGTCATATAAATTTTAACTAACTGCAGCTGTATAATCTCATATTTATATATAGAATTTGATGGCGAAAAAGAAATCAATGCAACCACAAAGTGGCACATGACTGACTTCTTTATAAACTCACCGACAAATGGGAAACCTTTGGCCAAAAGTCAACAACATACATTGTAAGGATTAGCGCATGGATTGACTTTGAAATGTCAGCCACGTGGCACACACACACACACACACACACACACATGGGGAGTGTCCAACAATAAAATAAAAATTCCGATAATAGTAAAAATGTCAGCTGGGTGACTAGACGACGGAATGACTCTATGAGTCTGTATGAGACTGGATGTGACTGCGGCTGTCGTCCTGCGACTCCTTCCGGAATAGCATAAATTTCAAGTTTATTGCATAAATTGTCGTATTTTGAAAATCTTATTGCCTTTATAATGTTGCCAGCAAGGTAACCAGCTAGCCAGGCAGACAGTGAGACAGTCAGACCCAAGCCCACCTGTCTGCCCTAATGCCAAGGCTCAGAGCTCTCTGGGCTCTGTCGGCTCTGGGCTCAGAACTTAGGACTCAGGACTCCGACTGAGGTTTGGTTACGGAGCTTCGCTTTTTGGCGTATCATTTGCTCGTTTGCTGGCAAATGGCAAATGCCTAGGCGACGAGTCGCTTTGGTGGGCTCTCGAGTTTTTTATTGCGATAATAATCATAAAACATGCACTTAACAAGCAGCTTGAAATATGAGCTCAGCCCAGAACGGAGCAGGCATCTAACTTAAATTTTAACATTTTATTGAGGTTGATTTATATAGTAGCCAGTTTAGTACATATATATAGTATATAGTACCCGAATTGTATACAAGCTATACATACTCACAACAGTGCCCTGAAAAATCAACGAGCACTTAATTGATGGTAAACTCTGTGCTTTGCTTGAGCTCAGGCTAATTCATTTGTTGGCACAAACAAATTTGTTAACAAATTTGCGTTAATGCCATAAGGAATAAGGCATAAGGAATATTTATACCATTTCTTCTTTGGTGCCGCTCTCAGCCCACTCCCACCAAAGGGAGTCAGTTATGTGAACATGTGCTGCCATTAATTCAATTCTGTGAACTGCCTCTGCCACAACACTACCCTCATCACCCCCCCTTTCATCCCAGTAAGCCTTTCGACCTTCAATGAGGCATGTGCCACAGCCAAACAACTCATTAGCCTGGCTCTTACTGCTTCTGTTACTGTAGCTGTTCTGGCGAAAACGGAGCAATTGCTACTGCGGTTTATTTTCGACTGTTATTATTTGTGTAATGAAATAAACGCACGACTTTCATCTTCATAAAATGGTATTATGGCATTAACAACGCAAATTTATGGTGCACCATCATCCAATACCAACCGAAGACTGGACACGAAAAAAAGAAGAGTGCTTTCTTCGAGGAATAGGAGAACAGGAGAGGATGGAGCTGTGGAAAGGCTCCAGCCGATATTGTAATTAATTTGTTGCCATTTGAGATGTATTTTATAGTAATCAGATCTTAAACAAAATCAATCCAAACTAGTAATTTTATCTTTGCAAATAAATCATATTAAATTAATTTCATTTATTTCAATCATTTTAATTTTTTTTGTAAGTTTAAAATCTATTATTAATTTGTGTGACTTAAACTACAACTATTTTGTTTTATAACTGGCTTGGTGGGAATAGAACCTTGTTATTTGACTAAAAGAAAGCCACGGGATAATGGATTATGGGTATTTATTATCATTTACTAGACTTGCTTTTGGTTTCAGAATGTCATCACTCTTTTATTGCCAGAGTTTAAATTTGCTTTTATAGTTACAATTACCACAAACTTGGTTACCAATTTTTTGTACGATTGCATACCTAATCTCAGGTCTAGTTGAATTTGAAGCGAATGCATTCTATGGGCTGTGCTATCGGCATTCGCAATACACACAATATATGTAGATATTGCGACTGATTCTGGTACAGTCTGTGCAGTTGCTGACCCAATTCAGTGAAATATCATTGGTAAATGCAATTAGTGTGCATAATCTGTGGTTGCCTATGGTGCACACATGTACTGCCAGAGGAGGTACTCATAACACACACACACACACACAGACCTTCATCTATGTATGGTTTATAGCTTATGGCAATGCCACATCACACACATATTTATGTTGAAATTGAAATTGAAATTTTTTTTATACTCATTGCTTGCTAGAGACTCAAGACGAGGAACGACAATACGTATACGGATGGAAGAAGAAAAGTTTTGCTGTTGATGTATGGTTGGCCTCTTAGCAAGTTCACAAGGCGTTGATACGTGTGTAAGATACATGTGGCATTAACAATTGATCAAGACGATGATGCTAGACGAAAAAGTATTATGTGGTAGATGGCCAAAGAGCAAAAGAAAGTAAAAAGTAAAAAGTAAAATAAGCGAAAATAAAAAGGAAAATTGCAAAGTGAAAATAATAGCAGGTGCCGAATTACATGAAAAATCACTTAGGAAAATTAAATTTCACATATTTTTTACTTCAACACCACATCGCATCGCATCGCATCGGCATTAGGTTTTGAAGTTGTTGCCACTCTTGTCCTTGCCACCGGCAGCTGTGCCTCGCTACCACAAACATGAGTAATGTGATGTTTTCGGTTGAGTTTTCCGAAGAGAGAGGCTGTTATTAGTATTTGATACCAGGTGTGCGCCAAAGTGTTAATGCATTATACAATAACATTTTCTGCCGTCAGTCCTAACAACTTTTGTAGATTTGTAGATTTTTTTGAGAGCAAACTCAATCAATTGCGAGTACCTACATATCAAATTGAAGTAATACAACCAAAGAATGTTTCTGCATATTCATATTAGGCAAATTTCAAAATTGTACTTAATTATAAATGTTTGCTTGTATATCTTATCTTATCATAATCTTTATCTAAATGCTTTTAATACAACTTTATGGTTTACTTTTACAATCAAAACAATCTGTCTACTACATTAGATCAAAATAGAGTTTCAGATATAATTTAAAAGTTTTTGAGTTTAATTTTGTTCAACAAAGTCTGCAAAAGATTCAAATAGCTGAGAATTTGTAAAGCTTAATTTATGTACTTGAAGTTTGATGCAAGCAAATTCCACTTGTTTTGGTTTGTTAACTACAAATATTTTACTTTCTTTCGCTGCTTGAATTAATCTATTGAAAAGCTCAAACTAAGAGAATATTCCCTATAGTTACCATACTTACTTTTTATATTATTTCTGGTTGCTCGTCTCGTTTCATCGTCTCAATCGAACTTCAGACTCGTCGCTGTTTACATAAATTTCTTTGGAAAAAGTTTTGATAAAAGTTGCTCACTAAGTTTTATGAGTGCCGTAAAAGTTTATTAAAAGCAGCAACAAAAATATTATTGTTAAGAGTGAAAGCAGCAAGCGAAAAAAATATACTGTCAATATTATTGAATTTGTATTCGAATTGTATAATGAGGTAAAAGAAAACATTAAACGATAGCCTCTTCAGATTTTTGCTATCTTATTTCTAGCTTATCAATTACAGTGATTAAAGGCAGAATTAAATTTCAATGAATCAATTTGGATGCTCAGACAGATTTGGAGGGCGACACAAGTCGCAGGGGCCAAGGACGCCCAAAAAATAATAAAAAAACATGTATTTTTAAAAAAAGATTTGCCAATCGACATTGATTGATGGAAATGCTGTAAATTGTGATGCCAGCCGCTCTTCAGCAGTGCAGTGAAGCTAATTGTACATGTTGCGTATACGCCACATATGACTGGCTTTCCAGTGACTTGCACTTAAAGCTCATCATCAGACAACTGCAGCAGCAGAAGCAACAGAAGCAGCACCCAGAGCAACAACTTGAATGCTCGCAATTTATGTGGAGCAATGAAACATTTTTACAACAATTTTTGTGCAACTAGCAGCAACGAATGTCAACAGCAGGCGATCAAATTGTAAAACTCTTGCACATAAATCTTGAGTCCTCTTTTTTTTATGTGTGCTGTCATAACTCTCACACACAAACGCACACACACTCACACATACACATGCACACTGAACACACACCTGCATGGACAAAAACTTTTTTTGCTTTCTGCTGGATTTTCTTTTTCTGATTTTTTTTTGTTTCAATTTTGTGAAATGCGTCACGCATTTTCATGTGCATTCTCGGTTTGCTTTATTTTGGTTGATATCTGTGTTTTTGTTGGCCAACAACAAGTAAATATTTTGTACAACATTTTGACCCAAAACAAGCCTGTTTTGTCTCTTCACCGACATTCTTATAAAAGCAGAACAACCACACGAACTCACTTACAATACGAGTACTCGTACAACGGGCAAAGTTTTAGCGAAATGCCAGAAGCAGCTGCCAAAACTTTGACTCAATGAAATTCATAAATATTTGACGCAAATACTTGCAATTTCGTCGTAATAAAATTTCCAACAAAGTCAACTGTTGCCACGCCCAGAATCAGAGCTCAGAAATATGGCGCACAGCAAAATTTCATTGTCTGGCCAAAAATATTTTTATTAATTTCATTTGGCTGCCAAAACGCACAGGTAATTGGCCAAACTGTTTGTTAGCAAAATGCCGGTTGCATAATGCAAAACGGTGGTCTTTGTGGCGGCAGAATGTGTATATATATGCGCAGACTTTTTATATACAATACATAGTAGAGAACTGGCTCTATTCTATGCTGTTTTATTATTATGCAAATTCTGCAGCTTTCGCGAACTTACAATGTCATTTCCGTACCCAAAATGGTCGATGGTCGCGGCACATTTCCGTGGCAATTGCCGGCATTCATAAAGGACCGCGTTGTCGATCACAATGGACCACAACGGTCGCTGCGGAATTAGCCTGCCCGCTAATTGAACGAACTTCATGATGAGCGACGCGAAAGTATGAAAGTACACAAATTATAACATAAAATAATTTTAAGCCAGTTGTGCATAATTTTGTATGTTTTTTCAATATGAAATTAGCTTAGTTTCGAATAATTCTTTAAATGTATCTTTAATTTTCTTGTCTAGTTTTTTTACCTCGTTCGCTCGTAAAATCAGCGTTAAGAAAATTTGTCAAATTCGACAAATGGTCGTAAATCATTGCTGCTGCCTCTTGCCAAACCCACACACACAGTCTCTCATAGACATACACGAATCGAAGTTTAAGCCATCGTCACTCACACTCTGAGCCGTTGGTAGCCATTGGTTTGGCTGGGAGACTTTTGTACGTAGCTTTGTTTGTGGGCTGCCAGTTGCCATTTTGCTGTGCTAATTGTTACGCTTGACAGGTGCGTTTGACAGTTGAGTTTGACAAGCTTATACAGGCGTCCAGTGTTTGAGGTTGCCGTGCGGACACGAAACAACAACAGAAATGGCAAAAAAACAAAATACGAAATACGAAACAGAAAAATACGACAAATTTCGCACCCAACTTGTTAATGCTCGAGCTGTGCTCCAAAAACACAAGCAAAAAAATATAATCTTAAAGTTTTGTAACGCAGCTGACATTTCAAGTGAAGAATGGTTGCTTCAACAACAGCTGAACAGTAGAATTAACCCTCAGCAAAGACGCTTTGATATATTGTTTATATTGCAGACAGATGAAAAAAATACTTGTTTAGAAATATATAATATTAGCTCCATATTTAATAGTTTAACTTTTAAAAATAATTTTATTTTTATTTAGAAATGTAAATTCAAGCTGAATTTGAATTGAATTTTGATCGAGTGCCAAGTGCCAAAGACACACAACCCACACATGTCCACTTAATGCACTCATACAGGATGTGGGGAAGGTAATGTGATTGAGGAGAAAGGAAGGGGCAGGGAGGTAGGGAGGTGGCCATCCACAATCAGCCCATAATTTCACTAATTAGTGCAAAAATTCGCTTTGCTGCGACGACGTGGTAATTAAATTGAAAACTGCGCTAAAAAGTATGCAACGTTTAATTATGCTTTCATGCCCAGCAACAACCCCGAGACCCAAATGGCAAACGACAACCCTGAACACGACGTGTTCGGGTATGCAGGATGGTATGAGGAGGAAGGGGAGAGAGGAGAGAGGAGGGGTTGCTGTTTGATGCCAGTGACGTGTCAAATGATAAAAATATACATATATATTTTGTTAGGGGGCTTACAACTTTTGCTATGAAATGTTAGTTTTAGAATTAATATAAGTATTTATTAGTATATGATTACAAAGTACGCACTGTATAAGCTTTTTGTTGTTGTTGTTGTTGGTGCTGGAAACTTTATGAAATTGTTAGCATGTTTGTGCTGTCTGCATCAGTTTATCAGCAAACACACAGAGACAGGACACTCTGGTTTCCCCCACACACACGTACACATAGAGGAGTGATAAAAATGTAAGCCACAAAAGCGTGGCCGAAACCACACACACTCACACTCTCTCACACGCATACACAAAGAGAGAGAAAGGGAGAGACATGACACTCTGCTTTCTGTGTACGTTCGTTTGACTAACAAGCAGAAGACAGTGACAAATTAGTTTTGGTGAGCTGCTTATGGGAATTTTTGCAATTTGCATAATGAGCGCTCTGCCCATTTGTGTAGATGTATGTGTGTGTGTGATGGCCAAATAAAAATGAAATAAAGTTAAAATATTGTTGACACTCTTTGCAAAGTCTTGATTTAATAGCGTCAGAATTGATATTGTTTAAGGACCTGTCGTCCCATTAAATTGGCCAACTTGATGAATTGTTGGCCGAAGGTGGCTTTATTTTTAAACAAGTTAAAGCTACCCATCGATATAAGCAAATAAAACTCCTGGTTATAATAAATTTACGACAATCTCTCTCAAGCAGATCAGTCAGTTGAGCATATCCCATAACCTGAATACTCAGTAGATACTCGTAATCGTCAATTGAAGTTGCAAATTTAATAGCTCTGCTATTTGATGCTGTTTCTCTCTTAGCTGGCTGCTAATTTAAATTTTATTTCCGGCAATTTGCTAAATTTTGTTGCGATTTCTGATGACACGCTCATTTTATGGCCATGATATGGGAGCGGGATCGGGGAGCGTCGGGTTGACGGGAAACTGGGGTCAGGAGCAGCAGGAGCAGGACGACATCCTGATGCTGTTGACATTCATTGAAATTCATGTCATGTTGCTGTTCAATAATAAAACGCAAATATATAAATAAAAAGGCAAAAAAGAGGAAAATAAAGGTAAATAAACGCAAAAGGGTTTGCTAATGGTGGCACACCCAAAAGCTGTATGCGTGTATGTGTGTAAGATGCCTGCGATGTCAGCTATAAAACAGCGTTGATGGCTGTGACGTGCCGGCATGAAAGTTACTCACATTGGGTGCAGAGGGGAGAGGGGAGACAGTCTCAGTACTCAGTGCTCAGTACTCAGTGCATACGCATTAAAGCCGCCATCGACATACGGGCTGAATGTGCTTAAAGCAAGAGTCAAGTATTCTGGCCAGACCCGTCCCATTCCGTTCCGACCTGGCCCGGCCAAACTCAACTCGGCCCGGTGCATGCATTTCAATTAGACGCCGCTTCTGTAGCCGGCAAAATGTGCAACAAAATTAAAATGCGCACTTATGCAGATTTGCACATTGAAACTGTCACTGCAACAGCAGCAGCAGCAGCAACAGCAACAACAAAAACAGCAACAACAACAACAACATCAACAACAACTGGAGCAGCAGCTATGGCAACCAGGTAGCTACCAGGTAGGTAAACAATGGCTGGCTACAGTGCGTTGCAGTTGCTGCCTAGCAGGCTCTAATTATTTTTCTGCCGCTGCAACTCACCTGACTCACCTGACTTGCTTTCACCTGCATTAGGGTGCACTCTCCCCCACCCCCTGCCCCACCAACAATCTGCTGCTGCTGCTGCTGCATCCCATTCGGTTGGCTCTTTGTGACTCCGTTCTTGTCTGCCTTTTGCACAATGAACGGCTAAAATAAAGCAGATACCACATTGCTCTGTTCCCTGTTCCCTGCCCCTTGTTACTGCCTTCTGCCCCCGTTCGTGTCTTTGTTCCAGTCCCTGCCGCTAACTGCAACTCTGAGTTTAATATGGCATTTGCATAAAAATAAAACTGTTTGCTTATTTTCGCATCAGCGTTTTAATTAAAGTATTCAATTTCATGGCATGTGTTAGCTGGTTCTAATTGTGGGAGTTGCATAAAATGTGAAATATCGTAGATTTGATAAACTTGTAAGGCTTCAAATAATGAAAACCAGTATTAGTTTATAACAAAGGAAACAAGTCTTTATTTTTAAATTTTGTAATGTACCGAACTTTTTTCTATTGTCTTCTATGTATTACAAAACCTCAAAAATTGAACAACATTTTTCTTAAAAAATGAGTCTCATTCAAGCGTGAATTACCTTAGGAATTACCATGGATTAAAGTTGGCTAATTATATAGTAATATATAATATATGGTCGAATATTTTCTTTCACTTCGAGCTATCAAAATGTTTGCCTTATATTATAACAAAAACGTTCACTAAATTCTCTAAAATTTATAAGAGAGCTTAAAACCTGGTTCATTTTCTTCTCTTTAAATTATAGCACAATTTTTAACACATTTGCACGCTTTTAAGGCCAGTTTATCAAAAACTCATACTTATGGCTTGACAATATGAATTAACATTGGTGTAGCTAAAAAAATATAAAATACAACGCCCAAGTTAGTCCCAATCCATTGTCTGCAATTCCCATTTGCCATTTTTAATATTTATTTTAACATTACAAGTAGAAGCAGAAGAAATGAAGAGGAAGAGCAGGAGTGGCAAAGGAATAAAATGCCAAAAGAATCGAGAACGCAACAGGACACACAACATACAAGTACGAGTATAATAAAAGTAATATGCTCGCGCAAATGCATTCGGATCCAAGAATATCAATTTCAATAAAATACAAGAGCATCAAATACACCCCAACACACACACACACATACACTCACACACATATATACACATATAAATTTATATATGTATTGCGAGTATTTCTCATATTTTGCAGCGTATCTTGTATTTTTTCTTTCATTTTCTTTTAGTTTTCTGTTGGCCATAGTTTTTTGTCGAAACTGTCAATGCTGTCAAGGGACGAAAAACAAGGCAACACTCGCTGTGCTTTTGGGACACACTCCAGGACACTCTAGGACACGCTCGTTCTCTCCTTTCACGTTGCCAGATATCACACATATTTGCTTTGTATTTTTAAAAAATTAAAAATAGAAGGTGAAGGAGATGAAAATGGAGAATCAATTGTACTACTCGCTCTTGTATACGTAATTCGAACCTAAACAACGAGCACAAAGCTAAGAAAATTCAAAGCAAGCCAAGAAAGAAAAATCTCCCCAAAAAAGTAGAAAAGAAAACGAAACGAAACGAAAGAAGGGAAAAGAAAAGAAATCAAGGCAAAGCAATCAAAGTCAACTGTTGGACTTGCCCCGTTGCACTTTTAGTAATATTATATACTATTGTAGTGCCAGCTGACGACAACATCCAATGCTTCCAGGACATTAAAATACCCTGGAAAATGGGAATGGACAAAGTAGAAATATCTACCGACATATCAAATGTCAGCTCTCCTCTGTCAGTCTGCCTATAAATCTGTCTGTTTGATTGTCAGTTTGTCTGTCAATTTCACAATCTGTCTATTTATCTGTCAGTCTGTATAATCATCTAATAATTTTCGAAAGCTAAAGAAGATTTACTCTATTATGAATCGTACCAGGTTCTAGGATAACTACTAGTCAAGCATTCTGATCTAGACTATTCTCTAGTTGATTTGGTCATTTATAAAATTGTTTTCCCATAGTTTTTAGCCTTATTTCAAACAGAATGCAGATTTTGTAACTTTTGAAAAATGCAACTCGCATCTACTTGAATTAACTTAATTAAACAAACAACAACATCTCTTAAGCTTGCTTCAAAGGTGTATCTAAATACATATTGGAGTGTATACACGTATCCTGTTTTGTAATAAGTAATTTAATTCTTCAAGAGAAACATAAAATTCGTGATTCCTGGTGAGTGCATTGCATTTATTTCTGATGCGGTCTATTGCACGGGAAATTGAATTTTCATTGTAGTTTCCACCTTAGGGTGTTGGGTCAGGTGCTAAGCATTTGACATAATGGACAGGACAGGACAAAATAGAGGAGAACAGAACACCTCTGGCTATAACCACGTGCTTGATAAGCTTTGTGATCCCGGCTGAGACTGTTGATTGCATTTGATTTATTTGGCAAAGGACATGCCACAAATCATAAACGCATTTGGCATTCCGCACACATCCACCCGACTATGTCCTGTTCTGCTCTACTTTCCCATCCTCGTCCTCGCTCTCAGGTGGCACATGCCACATTTGTTATACTTATGTAAGCTGCGGCTCCTTGAAAACAGGTGAACAGTTGAACAGGTGAAAATTGCCAACATGAGTTGACAACACGCTACGAACGAGAGTGAGAGAGAGAGGTGGATTAGGAAATGAGCAAAGGCGATACTAAAAACTATTTTCGATGTCATGTAGTTTGGCAGGTCCTTGTGAGCAGCTCCTGGCTGCAGTCTCGTTGCTTGCATTTTTAGTGTTACAGTCACGTCCAGCAGTACTGCATCAGCAGCCAACCACAACAACAACAACAATGGCACACACACAATACATCCAGTATGAGGCAGCCAGATAGCCACAAATATGACAACAACAAGCTCAGATAGAAGACAACTAAGTGCTCTGCTGGGCGTGTCCAGTTGACCGAGCCTTATATTATTATTATGGCCAAATTGAGCGGTAAGCTTCTGCACCAAAATAATATGGTCTGCCTAAAAGTGTTTAATACAGGTTTAGTATCTCGCATAGTTACAGGCCTCATCTTGTGTTGGCCTCATTGTGCTCTAGGCTGAATGGCATTCTGGGCCTTAAACTGTTTTGCACACAATTTCCAGAGTTTAATGGGCAGTGCAATTAATTTTAAATATTTTTGTGTACCGTGTGTCTGAAAAAAATCGGAAATATTCTTGATAAAATTGAGAAAAATTGATTATACATATGTTACATGTAATATTCAAAAGATATGAAAATAGTAGTTAAAAGTCAAGGGAACCGTTGATTCAGGGATAGGGGAAATAAGAAAAAACACTACTCTAATCAATCAATTTGCTAGTGATTCAGAAATGCCTTCTTCTTTCATCTGTTACATAAATGTATTATATATTCATAATGTTTTTACAATGAGTAATTTTTAATCACTTCGAGTTCTTTACAGGGTAACTTCTGGCTGATCAACAAGCAATTTCTCTGTGCTAATAACTTGAAGTTTAATTGAAATAACGTTCACACTTGCTAACACGTACACACACTTGCCACATGCCGCACTTGCCCCGCTCGCCACGCCCTGTGGCAAATCTCAATCAAAGGATCAATGCGTAAATAGCTCCCTTTGCTTTTGACGTCGCTTTGCCAATGACATTGTCATTGTCACACACAAAGTCTCACACATACTTGCACACTCCCTCACATCCACACACTCCCACACACTGACTGAGGCACAGTGAGAGTCAGAATTAGTGTGCCGCCTTCACCTGTGCGCCATGTTCAACTTAACGCAATTAACATGTCCAACTTAATTGATGCAATAAATTTTTGGGTTTCGTTCAACATCAACATCAGCTTTGGCTTTGGCTTTAGCTTCAGCTTCAGCATTTCGAGCCTTGAGCTATGCCAGCGGCATGTGTATGGTGTGTGTGTGTGTGCAAATCTACAGTGATGCGAGCATGTATGTCTCACTCTGAGTGTCTTCTCTGTACGTGTCGCTGCCTTTTGCGTGTTTCCAAACTAAAATGCCAAGCCCAGCCGACTTACAGGCCCGTCTTTGTCGATTTGTCGGTTTCTCGTTCCATTGCTTTTCAAGGTGGCAATATGGAGTTGGCCGGGGGTGTGGGGAGTGCCTTGGGCGTTGAGTGTTGGGCGTGTCATGTGTTGCGTTTGCACAACAAATTTGAATCAATCTGTTGAAATTGACTTTAGGCGTTCGCTTGATTAATCACCATTGTATTCAAATGGCACGAAAATATCAATGACAAGTAAATAATGTGATACCTCCAAAATGCTTGACAAAGGGTTCAAATACTGAATTTCAATTAAATGTAAATTTGCATAGATGAAGTTAAATATTTAAACAAACTCCACCGTTTTTCTGTGGTTTTTTTTAAATTGAAGTCGCATTTTTATGACAGTTCTTAAACGAGTAATAGTTAATAATTAACTTTTGATTATTTCCATCTCAGTTTATAATTGTCTTTCTATTCTCTGTTACTTAACTACTAGCCTTTTATTACCAGTTTTCTTGTCGTCTTTTCTTATACCCCTTTTACTCTTTTACCTTGGAACTGTATCTACAGTTGTCGTCTGTTGCCTTAACCTTATTACCTTCGTCCATTCCCCTGTATTAAACACTTTTAATTCCAGCAACTGCAGCTTTGGCAACATAAATCATTCGCATAGCGTGGAAAAACTTCTTGGAAAAATGTCCGCACCAAATGTTTCGCATTTCGTTTAACAGCAAACAACAAAATTTATAGCCAACTCTCAAAAAATAGCCAACAAATCTACCAAAAGCTACACGAGTTTAATAAAGATTAAATATCGAAATGCTGCGACATTAAAGCTTCAATTGGAAACTGATTTAATCGCTTTTTATTATACTTTGGCAATTTGAAGAAGTGTGTAATCAAAGGAGAGCAATAAAGGGAATATAAGAGTAGCCGGGTAAAATAATTCTTCGTTATTTAAACTGATCGCAGTTAGTTTATTTTTTTATACAGCAAGTCGCCATTCACAGCTATTTCAGCTGGTTATTGACAAAGACACTGCATTAATTTTTAGTATAAGCATACCAATAAATAATTTGAAGCCGTTTTAATTAAATGGCAACTCATTCAATGGTTTTGTTAACATAATTAATGTTTATCTGATTCCATTTCGATCTTTTGTCTCGCTTTTTATTAGCAACAATTTATGTTTCACAAAATTGCATTTAAAGCGAATGCAATTTACAAATACAACAATGCACCCAAAGGCATTGTGTGAGTCTATGTGTGTGTCTGTGTGTGTGTGTGGGTGTGTTTGGGTTGAAAAATGTTGTAATTATTATGACACGGCTTACATGCAATGGAGATTCTAGCGAGCCTCTAACAAAGGCACCGCAGATGTGCATTGCGTTTTCATAACATTAATTAATTTTAAATAAGCCCCATACACACACACACCCACACAGACGTGCTCAAATACAATCTTGGCTAATATATCAATAGTGCGTGTGTGTGTGCGTGGTATGTGGCCTAACGGCATTTAGTGCAGTTAGTGGTAACACAAACAATAGTTTCGTCCAGCGATTTCTGATATAATACAATTGCAATTCGCGTAATTATATATGTTCTCAATACATACTCACTCACACACACTCACACACATTGTTGTTGTTAGTTGGTTGGTGCATTGCTCTAATGTTATGATATTAATTAACGCTGCCCCGAAGTCGTTAGATGAATACATTTCGATAAAAACAATGGGCTCAAATGAGTTTGGAGGTTTCGCCTGTCACCTTTTGGCAGTTAATTGAATTTAATTAAAACAGCTACATACATTAAAGGGTGGATCAAAACACATTTTAATTACAACAATTAAATTATCAATTGTATTATGTCATTTGCAGAATTAAGTTCAGTTAATTATGACATGAGCAGTTGATTAAATGTTCAAAGCTGAGATTTAAAATTTTGAAAAAGACAAATCGACTATCTTAAAATTATTTATGAAATTTTAATTGAACTGATTAAGAGGCTCAAAATGATATTCTGCTTGGAAATCGGATAAGTTTTGGCAAAGTTCTGAGAGTTTGAAGTTGTTTCGATTTTCGAGTTCACAAGTTTAAATTTTCGTGTGAATTTTGTATTTAAAATTTCGTTTTTTTTGTTACTGTTTGTCAATATACTTTTTGGAGATATTTCGACAGCTCAATTTATTTTTTGAACTTACATCACTAGTTTATATGTCACTTGAACCTGCTGTGCAGTATTTAAAATCGCATTGTCAACAGAAAAAGGTCGCCAATAATTGATTTCAAGCTTCCCGAAAACAAGGTAGAAGAGAGAGGAAAAGTATAAAAAAATTAAAATTTATTTACATTTGAGGCATGCGGCAGAGAGCCTACAGGTTGCACTCGGCGGGGCAGGTTGGCTCATCAATCACCTGGCGGCGCCATCGGCATCGGCATCGGCGCGACTAGTAGGCAACTTGCTACTCAAAGGGTACACTAATGATTTATTACCACCCCCTCCCTCAGGTGTGTGTGGGAGAGGGGGGATGTGCACACAAGCATGGCTAAATACGAAACTCAATCATTTAATTAGCGCCAAACAAAAGAAAATTAATTAAACTTTGAACTTGGTGAGGTAAAGTTTTTAAGCAAATTTAATTCAATTTGTGTTACGCCCCCGTAGGCAACACCTCCCCTCCCCTCCTTCCCCTTCCTCTGCCTCTACGCTGCTCTCCTTGTGACTGCGCGACTGACATTTGCATTATAAATTGTGGATCCTCAATTTTCATACATGAGACAACGAAAACGAGTGCCCATCGCTGACATTTTGTTATGAGAACACGTAAAAAATTGCACATCCTCGCAAGGATGTCAGCTTCAGTGCGAAGTACATGAAAATTCATGATGTGCCGCGCCCAGTCTGACACTTTTTACACACCTCCCCATTTATTTTCATTTGTTTTATATTTTTTATTTTCAATGTGCGAAATTAGTGCCTGGCTAACGGCTAAATTTCGCTTGGTTAACAAAAATCTGTGCGACGATATATTTTTAAAGCAAAAATTCCGTTACATTTCGTGCGCGAAAGTCAACTTTTAGCAGACGCCACGCCTCCACCCAAGGGTCAAGAGGTGAATGTGATGGTGACAGGTGAGCGACTTTTAGACATGTATATATGTATGTATGTAGCTGTGGTCGCGTTAAAGTGACGGTATCGCAATGTACTCGAGTGTATGCATTTGAATTTTTATTTCGGTTAACTATTCAAAAATGCTGCAAGTGAAAGAAAAAAGGCTGCTCGACTAACAGATACCCAGTAAGAAATACTCACTGGCATGTTCAAATATTTCTATATTTATAAGACGATCAAGTCAATATTTATAAAAAACTATTATTATGTAAAATTGTTATAATCTGAATTTAAAAAATTTCGAGCTTACATTACTTCAACGTAAACATCCTTTTCAAATTGGACGTAAATGCAGAGTATGTAAAAAATATTTGAAATATATGTATTTGGTGTAAAATAAAAAACTGAACACCGCCCCAAAAATTGCAATCGGACCTCAGAAGTACTCAAACATTTGCATTTTTATTGAATTGCAATAGTTTTGCAGGGTCAATAGTTCTGTGCGTGGAACCTTCTGTAACGGAATCGGTAAAGTTCAGGCAGCTGGAAAATTGTATTGAATTTCGGCTATTAAGTCGCTAAAACTTGCTTGTTGCCATAAACCGATTGACCTGAACCCAGCAATAAACAACAAAAAAACAGGAGCAAAAAAAAAGAATATAAATAAATGATAATCCCCCCGAAGCACATGGATCATAAAACTGTGTGGCAATTGAACTATGTGCAGGAGGGAAGTTGAGGTCGGTGGACACTTCTATTATGGCTGCCATTGATTGCCTATTTGTCGGAACACGTGATTGGTAAGCGACAGCAGTGACTGCAAATGGCCAATAGCCAAGCAAGCGTAAAAACTAAGTCCCACACATACCACATGGCCCCCAAAAAAAAAGAACTAAACTTGAAGAACATTTTATCGCAAACTTTTGCGCTATTTAACCGCTTTAGCGGCACTAAAGCAAACGCCACATTAACATGAGATTTGCAGTCGCCTAACCCAGTCCCAAAAACTTCCCGTTTCCCGTTTCCATCTCCCTTTCACTTCACGTCCCGTCGCCAAAATTGATTCATAAAAAAAGTGCGACGAGAGTGAATCCATTTGGTCTCTCTGTGCTCTGTGCTCTGTGCGACAGCCCGAAAAGGGGGAAATAAATAAATACGATATGTGATGTGATTGTCATTGTTGAATTTTAAGTACATTTTAAAAGCCTTTTACCAGCTTTTCGCATCATTTGTTTGTTTTATGCCTGCCTAGAGAATATTGACGATATCAGAGACCACCAACAAAAAGACGAGGCGTTTGAGGCTTCAAGCAAATGGTTTTATTTATTGACACGTGTTCTCTAATCGAAATGGCAGAGAACGAGAGCAAGGATGAGAGAAAGATCAGCATTGAAAGAGAGTTTAACATGCTTCATTTAATGCCATTTCGCCCTCAGTCGCCGACCTCTCCCCTCTCTCTTCTGTCTGTTATCTATTAATTTTGTATGAATTGCGACAAACTGTTAGTCAAGTCAAAGCCAAAGACACTTAATGGCAGCTTATTAAATATTTAGAGAATATTAAAAGGCGGACCTTTAAAGTCTTACTGATTTAGCATAATATAAACAGCTTATGTCTGAAAGATTCGAGCTGTTATACCGTTTAAATATAGTCTATTTTACTAATTGTACTAAAAACATATTAGCTTTATAATATTTTAATAATTATGTTAATAAAAAGAGGTAAAAAGTTTAAAAAACTAAATGGGGATTTCAACTGAGTGCTGTTAATAGAGCACAATTGGTGTAATCCGAAAAGTACATTAGCATTATTTTGGCATATTCGCAGTTACTTGGCCAAAATGGATGCAACTAATTTGTGCAAAGTTGCGAAATGGCGACGTGGCTGAGGGGTGGAAATTAGGGCAGCCAGGGATCCAACGAACCGTATGCTAAACATGCTAAGCTCACTGAGAAATTCATTCGAAAATCCAGGCGCATGCAGTCGGATGTAACTTTGGGTTACTCTGCGTATTACAATGCGAAGAACAGAGCCAGATAGAGAATCATATTAATAAGATAGAGAGAGATATAGAGAATGCCTGCATAGATACAAAATACCATTTATGTACATTGCTTCATCTGAATACACAGATATACATATTTAGTAATAGCCAAGATAAATGCTCATTACGGCGCAATATTAATGATGATATGTATTACACATTGGTGTGTGTGTACGTATTGGTGTGTGAATGCCTGTGTGTGTGCTAGTGTGTGCCCAAGGCTTACTTCTGACTGAGGTTATAATACCCTTTAGGTATGGCATGTGGGAGAGGAGTGTTATAGAGTCGTCTTAAACAATAAATAGTTGTTTAGATTCTATCAAAGATATATAAAACTAAAGTTCTTATATTAATCAATTTCTTTTTTTGGTATAAACTTAATTATTTATATTTATTTTTTTATATTTTTCTCTTGACTAAATCTGATAGGGTATTATCTTCAGCTTTCAGTTTTTCCTTCTAGAATTAAAACATTTTGAGTGGCATCGTTTCAAAGTCCCCTTTATTGAAATATATTTACCCAAGTGTGTGTGTGTGTGTGCTTATGTCTGTGTGTGTTGCTGTATGTAAATACATTTGGGATGTCAATGCTGCCTACCAACTTACAGTCAACTGGGCTGTCTTCAAGTGCCGTCGCAAAATTCAAGTTAAAGACACATTTGGATTTGGCCCAACAACAAAAGCTCAATTCAAAGAACAAAAAAAAGAGAAGAGAAAGAGAATCTTTCTGGGCCATTAATTTTAAGGTTAATACTTTACCCCAAAGTCATACCAAAGACTTAGCATCGATTTTATTTGACCTTCGACGCGCCGACAAGCGAAATAATGACAATGTGTCCCAGGACTGGCCACAATCACCCACTTCACCCACTTCACTCCACTCCACACGAATCCACTCCAGTCAAGTCCACTTCAGTCCTCGCCATCTAAACAAACCAAAGAAGAAGAAAAAGAAGAAGGAAATAACATTCACATATTGCGAACATGTCATCATTATTTCAAAAGTTGACAAACTCATAAACCAACGAATGATGACCACATGTCAATTAAACTTAATGCACGGCTCACTTCTTGTCCAAAGGACAACTGCACAGGACTCTCCACCTGTCCACCTGTCCACCTGCCCAGGTGGACATTCTCATTCATTGGCTGTCAGCTGACTTTCTGATACCCTGTAGCTGTCAAATATAATCTTACATGTACTTTTAAGGGTATATTAAGAATAATATTGATTTTGATCGTACAGAGTGTATTTATTTTAAATGGATGATTATATAAATACATTTCGAATCAAATTACTACGAATAATCTTTACGTGGTTATCTTAATGAAAAAATATTTAAATTATTTAATTATGATATTAAATACTAATAAATACTAATTAAATACACGGGAGTTATTATAAATTAATTCGGATTATCTTCTCGAAGGGAATATAATTTCCCCGACAATTTTTGCAACACATGTTGTTTTGTATAAAAAAATATTTTTGAAATTGTAGTGGCAAAAAGTAAAGTTTACGAAAAAAAAGAAAAGGAGACTAGAAATTTAATAAATCGCATAAAAATGTTGTTTAACTATCGCTTTTAGCAGTCGATCTATCTGTCATTCAAGTTGGTCTGCTTATAGGGTATCTTCAAGTTGAACAATCTTTACATAAGTATGTCAACTGATTGGTTTATTTTTGCTTCTTTGTTAAACATTGTTCATTGACTTGAAAAGCATTAAAATAGCTCATAATTACATTGCTTTGTCATTGACGTTGGCATTTTGAACTTGTCATTTAGCGGCTGCCTCGGGGCCGTACAAAAGAACACAAAGTTAAACAAACACGCATATACAACCACACACACACACACACACACACGCACTTACACTAGCTAGTTCATTTGGTCTAATAGACTGCGAGGCCAACAAAATGCCAGTGAATAAACAGTAACAACAACAACAACAACAGGAGCAGGAAAAACAGCAACATGAGGAAAAACAAACGCAATTGACCCGCAGGACATGTAAATGCAATTAAAAAGCTGTCTTTGTTGCATATGCAACATCAGTTGTGGTAGTTGTTGTTGTAGTTGTTGTTGTAGTTGTAGTTGCTGCTGCAGCTGTAGTTGAATTTAGTTGATGTTAAAAAAAAACTGTATTCGCATTGATTGCATCCATATTGTAATTAAGTTAATGATAGCTATCGAATGTCATTATTTTCATTTTTTTATTTTATTAATTTTAAAGTCGCTGAGAATTGATTAATTTGCTTGTGGCGTCAATTGTTGTTGCTGTTGTTGTTGTTGTTGCATAATTGTGTGCTTTCCGAGCGGCACTTTAGGCATCGCTAATAAACTCAACACTAAAAGCCTCGTTCAATATTCAATTATACCTTTAACGCATACACATACACACACACACACACGCACATAGAGAGAGACACACGGACGTGTTGTCGCCGCTGTTGGCGCCATTTTTAAGCTGCCATTGACATTTCCGTTTCCGCCATCGCGCTTTGAGATTCAATTAGCAGCAAACGGCGCCATTGTCAAAATGGACGCATATGCTGGATGTGGCAACTACTAGACACTTTCAAGTGCCACTTTTAGTTCCCCCAACACACCTCCAACTCCTCTCCTCTTTCCCCGGGTCATTGGACACGAGAGAGGAGCATCAGGTGAAACTGATTCAAAGCGGATTCGTTTTTATATTACACGGCAGTTAACAGTTTACGGTTTACTTTAAAGAAAAGTTGGAATAGGGCAGAGGAAAAGAAGAGAGAAGACTAAAGATTGACATAAAATTTCTTCTTTTTGTGCTACAGATATAAATCACATTTAAATGAATACAAATTTAATTACAAAGTTTAATTAACTTTAACTAAATTATTAAATAATTGACTTGACAGCAGATACGTTATACAACACTGGCTTGTAGAAGTAAGGTAAGTAGTGTAAGGGGGAGGAAGAAGCACTTCTAGGGCAATTACTTAAAGGATAAGATGGCAGAGAATGCGAATGCTCGAGACACACTGGAATTTTCATAAGAAATCACTGCAATCAATCAGTTTGCAATGGCAACAAGCAAAATCAATTGAAATTAAAAGATGATTTCACTTCTTCTCTATGACGTGGAACCCCCCGCATCCTCCCTCCCTCTCTTCCCCTCTGCCCACTAGACTCAAACCCCCCAAGCAATCGCCCGCAAGAAAAATCACTTACATTAATGAGTTCAAGTTGTTTTTGCCATGTGAAATTGGTTGTAGCTGTTGTTGTTGCTATTGTTTTTATTGTTGTTCCTGTTGTTGTAGTTGTGCTTGTTCTTGTTGTTGCTTTTCTCCGGTGATTTATAATGTCAGCAGCCAGAGGCAGAAGTTACATTTCCATGCACAATTTACACCAATCCACAAGGCAAAAACAAAAACAATCAACACACAGGCGCACACTCACTCACACACACACTTACTTACATACATATACACACACACACATCGTGAAGGAAAAGCAAAGCCTGTGACTGGGCTAATCAATCTCGTGGCATGTCAGACAGTCAATTTGTGTGTATGTGTCTATTATTCGTTTGTAAGAAGTTAGTCTAATTAAATAAATAAGTACACGTGATTTATTTGCCAGACGGCAACAAAAATGCAACTCACATACACACACACACACACACACTGTTTATGTTTGTGAATATGTATATCTGACTAGTTATACCCTATACAACGATCTAAAGTGGCTCTAATCCATCATCGGGCTCATAGAAAGTAAATGAGTTCATTTGTTTTATATATTTGTTTCTTAATTTAGCGCATAAGTTAAAGCTAATAACCATAGCAAATATTAAGAGATACTCGTATATATTAAAAAATATGTAAAACATCATTGATAAATAAAATATTCTATTTTTATTAAGCCGAATATAATAAGTAAGTCAATTATATTTGCTGGCTTAAAATAGCTCGCCATACATCAAATTATTATTGAAATTCATTATAATAATTTGTTTATTTTTTAATTTTAATATCATATTTAACCATACATACATAAAAATATTATTTATATTTATTATAATATTTTATTTTTTTTATCGTTAGTATGATTCTTTATTATATTTCATATTTATTGCAGATATTTTCAAATGCCTCAAGTGTGTGGCAATTAAATTAAAGCTAATCCTGCACGGGGCCAAGTCAAGAGGCAACAAACTAAACCACAGGCTGCACAAAGAGTTAAATTAAATTTCAAATATATTTATTAAAGCCGCATGCAGTTGTTGCGGAGGCAGAAGAGGAGTGGAGCAAAGGGGGCGAGGCAGAACAACATGGCCTTTGCCTGGGCATCGAAGGAAAAATTTAATTAATTGCAGCAAATGCGGCGGCAGTAAATTGCTGCACTGCTTTTGCTTTTGCTTCTGCTTCAGTTGCAGCAGCAACATCATCTTCAGTTGCAGCTGCAACAGAGTGTGGCGCCAATGCCTGCTTCAGCCCTCTCGCTCTTCCTCTCGCTCTCCCTCTCCCTCTTTCTCTTTCTCCCTTCCTCTTCTTCTGTCGCTTCAGCATCGAGTGCAGTGCAATCAGCGCGCCAAATCGGCGTGGCCTAATGATTTTCCTGTTATGCCATCACCAAAAGAAAACATAATAAAGCAGGACAGGACGGCGACAATGACAACGACATGGACATGGAGGACAAGGAGGTAAAGAAGAAGAGCAAGAGCAGGAGAAGGGACAGGAGTGGACAAGACAAGCACGACGAGGACTTCATTACCAAATTGAGCGGCTGCCGCCATTGCTATTGCTATTGCTATTGGTACTGCAGACTTGCTTCCGTTTCCGCCTGCACTGTCCACTGGCCAAAGTCGAGTCGAGGAAGCTGCACAAATACAAGGGCCCCGATATATAAAGATATCAACGTGGCAAGCAATCAAGCAGCAGCAACAGCATTGCCGATGATTTCCTTTAGATTCTCAATCGCAATCGCAATCCCAATGCTCAATACTCAATACCAATACCAATACCAATGGCAATCGCATCGGCCAAGTCTTGCCTGGGGCCACAACTTTGCCTTGAAAATCCATCAAATCTTACCCTGACTTTTGAGGCCATAAACTTTTGATTGATACTGAATTTAATCAACACGAGCGCATCTCTCTCTCTCTCTCTCTCTCTCTGTCTCGCTTACACTATCCCTCTCTCACTTTATCTGTATTGCTGTGCATATCTTCTTCTCGAATGGTTTCCTCTCTGCTCATCTTCTTATATAATATTTTTAATTTACGCCTCGCAGTACAATTCTGCATGGTTTATCACAGAGATTGGCAAACGATTCTGCTTCGCTGCACTTCAATTAGTTACTTCCAGTCAACAATATATATATTTATATATAAAATACGAAAGAACAACAAAGTTTAAAAAATGAAAACATAACAATATATACATAAATATGAGTATATATGTATCTATATATTGTCATGATTACTTGTCGATTTGGGTCCTTTGTTCATTTGGCAAATGAGACATCAGCTAAAAGCCTTCGGCTTAGCATTTGACCTGGCCCCGGGGTTGAGAAGGTCGCTTCCAAATTTCAATTTTACTAAAATTGGTTGACACACATTGCATGCACATGCACACACAGATATATCTGTAATTGTATGTGTGTGTGTGTGTGTATCTCCACCCAAAATATATTCATGCAAATGCACTTAAAACATTTTAAAAGCGCTTTTGCGGTTCAATTTGCATAATTCCAGCACACTATAAAAATGTACAACATTTTACCACTAATGGCGCACAACTTGCACACACACTCGCACACACACACATCCCTGCATGCATACATTTAATTATCGAAATGGCAACCAACCTTGCCCCTTGCTCCTTGCCCCTTTCCCCTTACTTCCCCCTTGCTGCTTGCCTCTTTCGCCTACTCAAATACTTGAACTACATTCCTCTTAAATGTCCAGACTCTGACCCGGACTCAGACTTTAAGTGCCAACGACTTGGGCGCCAATTTCAGACATATCCAGGTTTAGTTCCAAAAATGTCATATCTATAACTATTATTATAAGTTTAATATATACTCTCAACGGAAAACAAACTCCATTTAATGCTAATTAAAAGCTGAGACAACCGATGCCCATTCAAAAATAATATGCATTAAAAAAAAATTAAAAATACTCAGCAATCATTAATATTAAAAATTGTTAAAATTAATATATATAATCTATGTAACTTTAATAAAAAATGTAATCTAATAAAAGTGTAAATTGTTTATTAAATTTTACAACTTTTGCTTGTGTCTGCGACTAGTGCAATAAATTATTGGGATTCCAGATTGTTACTATCGAATTTAAAATTAAGTTAACCAAAAGCACTCTTTTAATGCCATATAAAATACACAGACAAGTGCACACAGAGCGGTTCACAAGCGATGCTGTTTGGGGAGCTGTTAATGCAGCTGCTTGATTTATGCTTCAACGTGAGCATTTAACACAGTGGTCGGCATTTTTGTTCGTCTAACAGCGAAATAACAGCGACGTAACAAAAACAAATCCTAGCAGCAAATCCAAGTAGTGAGCGCCAGCGCAAGTTTTCCACGAGATAGGGCCGTGCCGATAGCTGATTTAACATTAAGTGGATTGTAACAGCATTGCCATAAAACTGTTAGCTACCCCAGTGCGTTAACATTCATTCTGTTACCAAATAGCAGCGTACTGTCAACTTAACATGCTAACGGCGCTGTTAAGCAATAAGATGTGCCTGTTAAGTAGCATGTCCCCTGTTAGCTGGGAACAGTTGATGGAATACACAAACAGGGGTTGCTGAGCATTAACAGAAACTGTTAGCGGCAGCACAGCTCTGTTAACTCTTCCCCTCGCTGGCATTTCAAGGACACACACTTAATGGCGTCGGCAGACTGGGGCAGGGGGGGCCATTGTCCCCTACATTAATAATTTTACATTATTTAGATTCCGAAATCCAAGCAGAGTAGTATTTTAAAGGTGAAAAACATATTTTGGCCCCCTCCTGCTTGTAAAGCTGCCGACGCTCTTGACACACACACTGAACTTCTGCAGCAATTTTGTGATTTGAAATTTGGCCAAATTGCTTAGGCAATTGACAAAATCAATGAAAATTGATACTGAAATGAAATCCCTGTAGAGTGTCTGCTCTCATTTGCTCCATCAATGAATAGACGACGTCTGCCGACTGATTGACAATAGATGTCCTTGCTCTCCACTGTTAAAAACTTGTCGGCAAATACGAGTGTAAGCAATTTACTTGTAACGATAACATTGTATTTGCATAATAACACTGCACCCTTATAGGGATGAGTCAATTCAAGTGAACCGAATTTAGGTAAAATTGGCCATATTATGGGGGCAACTTGATAACCTAAAATGAGATGAAAGCCATTGTGAAGGACTTTAGCACTCAATTGAACTGATTGTTCAGAGAATGTCCTAATTACTCCAGCTGTGAGCTAAGTGCTTCATTGTGTAAAATTAATACATAAGACAAGTTATATTAGTGGCAAAAATCAAAGTGAAGACACCCTCTACAAAAGTAAAGTACAATGGAAATACTTGGAAGTGAATTATCAATTAAGCTGAATTATGTCAAAGGCTAGTTTTAAGGCAACTATATAAATTATTTTTTAAAATTCTAAAACATTCAGACATAATTAAAAATTAAGTTTTAAGGCAACAGGGTCTATTTACTATATAAATTAATTCCTTAAAATTCTAAAACATTCAGACATAATTAAAAATTAAGAAAAATTATTATAATGAGAAAAGTGTTCTGAGCATACCTGTTAAATCTCGATTAGAATTACTAATCAATTAGATTATTTATTAGAAATAATCGTAATGATTATATAATTCACTGTTGAAAAATTTGTGATAATCTAATGATTACGATTAGAAAAAATCAAAATAAAATCTAGAATTATTACGATTATTCAAAATAATCGGAAAAAATAAAAAAATAAAAAAAAATCGTTTTGGGGTATTTCGGATTATTTTTGATTTTTTTCTGATTTTTTCTGATTTTTTCTGATTTTTTGATTTTTTACGATTATTTAGTAAAATTCAAATTATTTTTCACAATCAAAGTAGCCAAAGCTTTTGATTATAGTTGCTTTGTGCTGTCTAAAGCAGTTAAATTCAGAAGAAAGAAGGAGTCAGCTACAACAATTCCGTAGCTCCATAGTTAGAGTTGCTGACCTGTCAGTTCCAGTTTGAAAAAAAAACTGGGTTCGTTTCCCCCCGTCATAAGTCCTTCGAAAATGAAACGCAAAAATATAGTATTCAACTTCTTTTATTTTTTTTAATCAAAAGAGTCATGAAAATAATTGCTTGCAGAATATTGGAGAGCTAAGCGGAGCGCTCAAGAGATCCACATTTATTGCGTATACAATCGAAATCAAGATATCCTAGTAGTTGGATTGCCGACTATGAACATCTACAGTAAGTTTATGTTATTGATTATACAAGTACAAGTAATGCCCTTATTGCGGTTTTTCATGGAATATGTGGAAGACTCGATCGAGTTTGATCTGGAAATGCCTGCGTGAAGTACCAGTTCCATCACCAGCCAACTCGAAACCAGAGTACCTGAAGCAATGCGCACCAAGCTAAGCTGCTTAAAATAGTTCAAAAAAAAATTACCTCATTCCGTAGAACTTATGACGGGGGGAATCGAACCCAGTTTTTTTTCAAACTGGAACTGACAGGTCAGCAACTCTAACTAGTGAGCTACGGAATTGTTGTAGCTGCCTCCTTCTTTCTTCTGAATTTAACTGCTTTAGACAGCACAAAGCAACTATAATCAAAGCTTTGGCTAGCTTTGGCTACTTTGATTGTGAAAATAATTTGAATTTTACTAAATAATCGTAAAAAATCAAAAAATCAGAAAAAATCAGAAAAAATCAAAAATAATCCGAAATACCCCAAAACGATTTTTTTTGATTTTTTTTTATTTTTTCCGATTATTTTGAATAATCGTAATAATTCTAGATTTTTTTTTGATTTTTTCTAATCGTAATCATTAGATAATTGGGCAAAACCCAAAATAATCGTAATTTAATCATTGGTTCGACTTTTAAACAAAAATAATTTAATTACTAATGATTATGATTACTAATCATTATTTAACAGGTATGGTTCTGAGCATAGAAAAGGCAACGATTTATCAAGTCTTATTGCAATCTGCATTTTCTTTTATTTTTTAGCCAACTTACATAACATTCTCGATTGGTCGGGCTCTTGCACCCAATTACCCAAAACATTAGAGTTTAGAGGGATTCGTTTTTGATCATCAGACATCAAAGCGACGGCTGCTAAAACGTTTTAAGTGGATTCGCTTAAAAAATATTAAAGTTGAACTTAATGCCTTTTCCATTTCATATAGTAGGAGTATGTTTTGGGCAGGCAAAAAGAGAGCAAAAAGGCGGCTAAAACAAAAAAATATGAGGATAAGAAAAATAAAAGCGAATGGCGCTTGACCTCCTCTTTAGCTGGCGTCTTATGCGGGCCAAGGGCCAATCTCGGGGGTCCTTGCTCCAGCCCCTGACCTTCTTCTCACTCATGACTCGTGACTATTTCCCTGGGCATTTCCAAGGAAACGCGGAGCGACCTCGTCCAGTTTGCATGCCATTCAATTGGGCTTAGCTTTGCTTTCTTCTGTTTTTCTTTGCTAATCAATATCAATTTTCACACACGAACTGCCAATTGGACATTTTTGACAAGCATAATAACTATGGATTATTTATTTTTTTTTTATTCTTGCGAGGCTCAAGCGGAAATTAAAGACGCAGCCCTTGGAGCTAGACAAAAATTGTAGCCTCAGGCGAAAATAAATTGAAATTTTCATTGCAAAAATATTCGCAGGGAAAACAGGAACAGCAGCCCTTAAAACATTAACCCCAAACTCCAGATCTCAAATTTCATATTCCATATTCCCACTTGCAATATGCCTTTCATGTGTTTAGGATTAATTTCCTGCTATAGGGAAGCATAGCTCGAGGGGACAGAACGTGACAATGATGTGATTAAGTGTTGGGGCACTGAGAGCATGCCTTAGGACTCTATTAAAAAAATTAAATAATAATAAATATATGAAACTGAATAAGTTTAATAAATGATGATATGAGGTGTATATATAACAATATAATAAGTGTAGTGTCTATGCCACTAAAATAAATCCCATACAGATGCCTAAACTCTAAACAGGGAATCATTTTTCGGATATAATTATTTTGAAGTCGAGTCCTCGTTGCTCAGTTGTCCTAATGACTCGCTTTCTCAGACTCATCTCGTCTGCAAGAATTAATTTCAGTTGTTTCTGTTCAATTGTTATCCTTGTTGCTGTCGCACTGCTCAGTTCAGTTTGTGTGTGCTGTCACTTGCAGGGACGAGTTACAGGACGAGTTGCGAGTTGGCCAGGCCAAGACAAGACGGGCGATGCGGGCAGAGCTCGTACTCGTACCTGTGTGAACTTTGCGTCATTAACTGAGCAGAGGACAGACAGCAAGGACAGCAAAGCCAAGGAAAGGAAAGGTAAGGGCAGGACAGAAGGACATTCAACTGAGCAACAAATGCTGTCACCAGTCGCCGTCGTCGACGTCCTCATTCTCGTCCTGCTGCTTACGCTGAAAAGCAAAACTCAAACGGTTGCTCAAGCTGTTGCCTCTCTCTGCCTCTGCCTCAGTCTCAGTCGCTGGCAGGAGCATCCTTAGACGAGTTAAGTAGACTACTAAATGACGACGAGCTTGATGAGACTCTGCTTTGACTGCTTTCCCTCTCTCTCTTTCTCTCTCTCTCTCTCTCTCTCTATCTATCTCGCTCGCTCGCTATCTAATTGTCCCTGTCTAACTCGCTTAGGTGTGCTGCCGAGCTTGTTGTGAGGGCCGGGCCAAAGTACTTAAGTGTGTTTTCAAAATTAAAGCCTGTTAATGAGATTGGCTTTACTCAGTCATGTTAAGTGGCTTAGACTGTATCGTAAGTAAGCACTTTGCCATGAAGATCGAGCCCCAACCCTTAAAACCCTTATACCCCTTCCCAACTCCATTCTCAGTCTTTGCTCCAGGTCGGCGACTCTTATTAAAAATAATGCTCACAATGGCTACCAAAATTTAACGACTCCCAGCGAGCTTATGACCAGCATCTTAGTTCATTTTGTGTGGTCAGTTGCAGTTTCAGTTTCGGTTAATGAATATGGCCTAATCGATGCCAGAGATTTAGCCACGTTTCTCCTTTTAACTTTTATAGTATGGGTATGTGTGTGTGCCAAGGTTCAAATTGGGTCACTGAGTTCAGTTGAGTATCAAGTGTTGAGTGCTGTTAGTTGCAACTGACAATGGCCTAAACGGAGTGTCTAAAATTGTTATCTTTTGGGCAATGTAATCAGTTGGTTTTAATACGTGTATTAAATATGAATGTACACAGAACAAATTGGCAGACATCAATGTAATATCAAATTTATTTATCAAATGACTTTTTGCCGCTTAAATTGTTTAACAAAATAAATAAGGATTACTGGATCGACTATGAAATACCGTGTAAATTTATCGATATATGTAATTTCATGATGAAACATTAAGATTAATGACGATATATGTATAAAGAAAATAATATTTACCAAAAATCAGTATCAGGATCAGTGAGATATTGAAAAACAATACTTTAGTTGTTTTCGATGCAATTGTACAAAAATATACCCATTTTAAAGCATATTCAAAAGGGTATACAAAAATTAACAACAAAAAAAGTAGAGGAATGAAAAAATGGCGAATAAAATTGCATTTGAAATTCGAAAATTTATATATTCCAATTGCGTTTGACACGGAACACTCAACAGCAAATAACGAATAGCGAATAACGAATAACAGATAACAAATAACAAATAATGGCACACACCTAAGCAAAAGGGCAATGAAAACATTTACTGTTTGTGGGGGGAAAGTGGAGAAAAAGAAGCCACAAAATAAATAACGTCGGCTCACGTGTTTCGAATGTGACAGATTTAAGCCTTTTGTCACGATGATGCTTGATGATGAGTTAACAAACAGCTAACGATGCAGCTCTGCATAGATATAAGGATACATACAGATACAGATACTATAAGGAAATATATGTGTGTACATATATTTGCAAAGAAAATGCTAAGAAATTTGTCAACATCAGTTTTGTTGAGCACTTAAGGCTGAGTTAAGGCCCTGCGGATGGGTTTTTCCTCATTTTTCCGCTGATAAATGAAGATGGCAAATGGCAATGGAAGTTGCAAGATGGAAGATGGAAGAGTTGGTAAACATGTTAAGCATCTGTCTGTCAGGAAGTTCAACCCTTCAACTAAACTTCTTCTAAATAAATAAATAAAATTAAATTAAATACGATATTTCCCACGATAATTATTTAAGTTCATTTAAATGATGCCCTTTGACTTTTAAAGCTTTACCCTTTGACTGGCTGGAATATGTCTTACTCTAATCATTCACTTCATCATCATGAGCACGATTGTCATCATCATGAACATCATTAGTCGCGCTGAACGTGAAGGAATCTGCTGCAGAGTTTTCCAAGTGCCTCCTCGTGCTCGACATTCGTGTCACGCAGCAAAGTTGTTACTCAAAAATGTTCCTTGCCCCGAAAAACGTGCATCGAGCTAAGATGGGCGTGGCATATGGCTGCCACTCAGCCCGCTGCCCCGCAGGTGTTGCCAGATAGTTTTATGCGACAAATGGGCATGTAGCTGGCAAATTGTATGAATGACTCTGAGTGGCTTTTTGCCAAGCCAAATGAATCTCGGCGAAACTAAAAGGAAAATGCGATGCAACCCACATATAATAAACACCCCTTTCATTTAAAGATCAACTTAAGGTTGAATCCAAGCAAAATATATGTATATATTATTTCCAGAACGTTTTATATATACATAATTAAAAATATTAATTTCATATATAAATATAATATATAGACCTCGGATTTTGCATATTTGCATGTTTTTATAGGGATAAGATAGGTGAATTCTGATAACACCAAAGTTCGTTTCGTTAAAAATAGAGTGGAAAAAGATGCGCATATTTTTTTTTTTTTTGCATATTTTGCATATATTTTGCATATTTTGCATATATTATGCATATTTTTAGCATATTTTTTTTGCATATTTTTTGCATATAATTTGCATATTTTCGACATGCATCAAAAATTGGTTTTTTTAAATTATAACATACCTAAATACAAGATTTGGTTCCAATCTGATGAAAAATATGGAAGTATGCAAAATCCGAGGTCTAATAATATACATACATGTGTATTTATATAATATAAACTAAACCAAAATGAAAAAATAAAATTAAAAAAATAAATAAATAAAAAAATTATATATATTAAAAAAAACCTTATTTATACCGAACAATAGAATTATAAATAGCAGTAATAATAGTAATAAGAGTTATAAGAACTGATTTTCATTTACACTGTTTAACCTAAGATATTTTCTTTAGACTTTAAACTTGAATGTAATCTTAAACTTAAATTATGTCTTGTCGCTAGGAATCAAATAAATAAATAAAAAATTTCAATATATTTTTATTGCTGAGCTATGAGTAACTCAGCTTAATAGCTTTTCTTATTTTCATAAAATTAATATCACAAACATTTTATTCATTTTTTTTGAATACGTATTTTATTATTTCGATAACTCACCCAGCGTTTTTTTAGTTACAGCCTTGTCATACTATAATGAATACTTACTACGAGTATAATAACTTTCCATTTTCCACTTTTTATCTTATATTCTCGTAATTATAAACCGCTTTCGCTTACTGAAAAAAAAGAAAATAAAAATGAAATGAGCAGCACATAAAGTTTATAATGTTATCTATTCTCTTTATCATTCCCTTTGCACGTCAGCACGGAAGCTAGATGAAAAGCAAGCGAAAGAAATGAGACAAGAAGTGGAAGACGATGATTATGTTGTTCGTGTTGATTATGTTGTTGATGGTGCCGGCGATAAAGTGACTTCAATTTACAGTCATGGCAACAAATCGCCAGACAAAAGTGCGACCAACAGATAGTTCTTTTTTTTCTGAAGCTTATAAGAAAAACTTTTTTTAGAGTTCTTAAGGTAAAATACTCTTGTAAGGAAAATAGTAATAAGAAAAGAAATGCCAACTTATTTAATATATATAAATAAAATGAAAAACTTAGATTCTTGTAATATAAATTAAAGGTGTAAAGTGTAATCGAAAGTAAAGGATTGGTGCTGTGTTAAAGATGAAATATTCAAGAAGTCTATTCCGTAAAACTCATGTTTGAATTGCAGTCAAGTTTCATTAGAGTAGTCTTTAAATTAGAGCTATTAAATGCCAAGTCGTTATATTTATATAGCTAATGGGAGAATCCAATTTGCTACCTTCCATGCAATAAACGTGGCTGCAACATGGCAAATTAATAAGGCAATAGCCAGGAATTATTATAGCAAGCTATGCATGCCTTCAGCTTATTGTACTCCAGTCAGCACAGCAATATATAAAGGAAAATGGATATATACATATTTTTATATGGTAAATGTCTGGGGTAAGTGTAGTACAGTAGTCGCTTCTTACTTAAGCTAAAAGCTTTTCTGTATACATTTTAATTAATGTGCAACATATAAATGCACAGCAAACGGCGCGGCCTTAACATTGTTGTACTGGTCCATGGTCTGGTTCTGACCATTTCCATGTGGGGGCGGAGTATGAGAGGTGCGGGAGAGAGGGGGAAACCAAGTGTTCTTTGCTGGAAAGTTCAGAGCAATGGGAGACTTTTGCCAAGCATATACATACACACTCAAACACATACACATAGTTGTAGTTAAAGCAGACGACACATAAACCAGCGTTAAGCACAAATTAATGGCATTAATTTATGCACCGTTCAACATGCGGTATAAACACAGCATCCTTCCTCCGGCAGTCCATCCACCTGTCTCTACCGTACGGTGTGCACTGCTTTACACCCACGCAGTGTTCTCTATCTCTCTCTCTTTTTCTGCGATTTTAATAACTTAACAAAAATGTATGGCGGGGCTTGCAGTGTCGGCTAATTAGTATTTAGTAATTGAAAACGCGCTCGGTACTTGAACAACGACATCGATAACGACAACTACAGCAACAACAACAACAACAACAGCAACAACGACAACAACGACGACGACAACAACGTGAACATCATCAGGACGGTGGGCACTGTAATCAGCACTACTTAAAGCCAATTAGCCGCAAATATGCCCGGTAAGCCCTTACTCACTTCAATCCCAGTTCTCTCCGTACCACCTCCCCCTCCCCCTCTCCCTCCAGCACTTCTCCATTCCGTGCCAACGGCCAACGGCAGCCACAGGCTCTCTGTCAATGGGGCATGAAACGCGTCCGTTCACATTTTGTTCGCGCCACGCCTTTTTGGGCACGTTTGCGGTTGTTGCCGCCGTTGCCGTTGTTGCTGTTGTTGCCGTTGTTGTTGCTATTGCCGTTGCCGTTGCGATTTTGTGATATGGCGCGGTCCGTTCGTTACGACATTGTGTAAACGCCAAACTGCACTCTAGTTCTGCCTATGTATATGTACAATATATAGATATGTACACAGAAAAAAAAAATTAAAATTGAGGGATAAAATCAATCTCAAACGGTGTCAAATGTTTGGAAATCTCAGAATTTCATAAATCAAGTACGAAATACTTTATTCATTTTCGATTTTGATTATTGGAACATTATAAGACTTTTTTCTATTATTTTTTTAAACTATTTTTTAAACTATTTTAATGTCATTTTATCCGTAGATAATTTTTGTTCATAAAATTCTGAATAAATACTTAAAAATTACATGGTACAATCAAGAATTTAAAGCTTGATTTTTATAATGATATATTCTTTTTTCTCTGTGTATGTATGTGTGTTGGTCTATGTAAATAATTGGCAACATTTGTGCTGGGCACCCACACTCACACACATAGACACACACACACACGTAGCTCGACAAACATCCAGGACACGCCCCGTTGGGCAACATTCAAACTCTGTAACCAAATGAAATTTGCAAGGCCCTCAAAAGGTGTTGATAATTATTTGCATAACAAAGCGCAGTGCACCACGAAACGTAAAACTGTTCATAAAATCAACATCGGGGCTTTAACTTAAAGCTGACCAAATTAGTTGCACGATTTTAGCCTTTTGACGTGGCCTCCAAATGCAAACCAGTTGCTATGCCAAATAAGGCTGAAACAACGAACAACAGAAAATCAAATCAGACAGTTGCCCTTTGATATCATTTCGAAGAAGATCAGATAATAAGGGCAAATTTGAAACGTTAATTTTGAAAATAATTGTACAGTAAATGTCGTTTTTTAAATTAAATATAATTTAAGTAATAAAATCAGCTTACAATCTTTGATAATAATTTAAGTTAATATCGAAATTACTGCAATTTCGACAATGAAAACAAGAAGAAAAAATAAAAGATTAAGTGAATGTATTGACAAAAACCACAAAAATCAAATAACAAGACCACTTTCTAATGAAAAATATGGTCCACATGTTCTAAAGAAAAAAGCTTCATATTTTGGAATGGCTAAAATATTTTCTATTCAAAAAATCACAAAACAAATTAACAAGGTGCCTTTTTAAAATTTGGATGCTTTGGTTAAGCACTTGCATATCACGCTTGATACTTGAGCGGTTGCGCAGCTTAATAATGTCTCATAGCCTTGCAGACCGTAAAGTGTCTAGACACAACTTGGCCAAAAAGTTGGGAATTTCGTGGAAGATTTGGTCATAAAAACCGAGGAAAATATGCTTGAGACACTCGCAGGACTTCCATTTCCATCCATTGCCAGGCATTTTGAGGTCTTGGCATTTGCATACTTATTAAAAATATGAGAAGACTTGGCAAAACAACAAGAGCGACAACAACAAGACGAACAAGTTGACAGTTATGCTAAGGCGCTAGGAATTATATATTTAAATTATGCCATGCACCAGTAAATAAGCAACTTGGCATTTGTACGAGTTTATCCTTGAGCAGGACACAGTTTCGCGAATCCTGTGTGCTTGGAATGCAAAATGTGTGAGGCGGACAATCAACAAACAAATAGACGAACACTAACCCGACAGACCAACAAGCAAATAAACAAATAAAAAGGAACCTTTTTGGGTCCAACTGTTGGTCCTTGATTAGATTATCCTACCTTGCCACCCTTGAGCGCACATCAAAGCTCTCTGCGGTTGGACTTCAACCCTTTTGAACAGAACACCTCAAATTAGTGCACTTTGTAGTTTCAATTTCATTTTGATTTTGATTTTGATTTTCGCATTCGCATTCAGTTTTTGCAAATTTGTTTTACAATAATCTCTTAGGCAGTTTTCTCACGTTTCGACCAAGATTGAGGACTTGGTTTTGTTGGTCAATGATTTGCTCCGTTGACCTAATAAATTAAGTATACGTACCCAAGATCTTGGTCTGCCCAGAGTGTCGTTTATAATGAGGCAATAAACACATTTTGATTGTGAGTGAAATGAAAGGAATCCTGAAGATTGTTAACAAATTTGCAAAGTTTGTATTTTGAAAGATATTTGTGTGAGTGCTTTAGGGAATGGGAGAATGTTTGCCAAAAATCGTTAGCTCACATTGTGTCTACACATTTGGCAACGAGCTGTGAGGCAGCTTAAATGGCTGACCTTATTTGACCAACAACACTTTTCGGCAATAGGCGCCATAAACTATGCATTAGCTGGCGAGAACATGTCCAAAATACCAAAATACCTTCACAGCATCAGAGCATCTGAGCATCATCGTCATCGTTGAGTATACGAGCATAGGAATAGGTGTGTATGTATGTGTGTATGTGCATTTCCACATGCCCGTTAAGCTGTGTGTCCTGCGGTGCTTTGTCCTTTGTCTTTCGCTTGCTCTTTATCTGACTGCGGGCACAATGACGCGGCGTATGAGTAATGAGTGTGATTGTGTGTAAATATCTTCCTAACCTGTCTCTCTCCCACTCTCTCACTGTCATACTCTTTTTATACGCTCTAACTCCCTCAGTTTCTCTCTCTCTGTGGGTTTTCTCTTTGGCTCTGTATGCTTGGCTGGCCAGCAGCAGCAGCAGCAGCAGTAGCATCTACATAGAAAATATTACGTATACGCAACGCGTAGCATTTAGTGGCAGCCATAGCCACGCTTCAACCGTTATATATAATAAAGTGTTTGCGACTTTTTCATTGCTCACGTACGCTTTTCATGACTGACTTCTTATGCTAAGGTTTGCGTTTAGGTTTAGGTCACCGTTGCCCTCAAATACGAGTATGTGTGTGTGATAAATTAGAGTGTGAGGCAGCAAGTGCTTTATTTCATTAAGTCAGCTTCGCTGGGCTCACAACACTCACTTTGTTCTGCCGCTAAAATCTTTTCGGTCAACTTTTGTGCTTAATATCCTGCAGTGTATTTCGGTGCCTTTTATAGTTGCGTCTTCGTCTTTAATTTGCTTATAAAATGCAAAGAAAGAAAAGATGTTCTTTCCCTGCTTTCTTTTGTTGTTTGCCCTGGCATATTTGCGTATTTATAAAGCAATATAAATATGTATTCTATCTATTCTATGTATTCTACGGTACCTTTTTCGTGAATTCACTGGCCCAGGCATTTCTCTCTGCTTGCATATACGCAGGAATTTTTGTTTTGTTGCCCCAAAAAGCGCAAAAGCTACTGCAAATTTCGAATAGCAATAATATTTTAGGGTAAATATCTGTCTCATGCATCTGTCTGTCTCCCTCTCCATTCAGTGGGAGCGAGAGTGCGAGAGTGCGAGAGAGAAGGAGAAAGTGATTCTGAGTCTCTGTCCTTATTTCATGAAGATGGAACCCGGTGTCATAAATTCCTATTAATTCGTAATGCAAATTTGTGAAAAGTAAAATTCTCTTGAATTGTATTCAAGGAATTCGTTTATTAATATTTCATATCAAACAACGCCACATTGTGGTGCCAAGGTGCACCACCGTATTCTAATAATAAATTTTACAAGAATTGCGAGTACATTTCTTTGTAGGCCTTTGTAGGTGAAATGTTGCACAGCAAATTCAACAAATTAATAAAATTGATGGCAGAGACACAGACACGGACAATGACACACAATGGCACTATAATCCCAATGTGTACATGAACGTGGACACGGCCATGGACACGGATAGACACGAGTTTGGCTTTCTCTTTGCCGGCTGCCAAAAACGATTAAGATTGCTATAAATTCTAATTACCAGAGAATTACGAGTTGGAAAATTACATTTTATTATATGATAAAAGTTAAGCTTCAACTGGACGACGATAATGTATACTGAAATAGATTTACATGCGTATTCCCAGCGCAAAGCAAACCACAAACTCCACTTAATCATGTGTCGCTGCTACTCCTGTTCTCCCTGCGCCTCTCTTGCCCAGACAGCCCACCCCCCCACACCACCCACCCTGCACCACTTTTCAACTGTATTTAAGTGTCAGAAGTGCAATTTATTTTTATGTTGTGTAGCGTTGCTTGCCAAAAAAATAAAAATAAAAAAATAAAAACCAGGCAAACAAGCACAAGCACTGCGAACCACAACAATACACAACATAAGCAAAGGTTAGAAGCCTGACGAGGCGCAGGAGGAGTTCGAAGAGTTGGAGGAGCAGACGGAGAAGTAAGAGGAGTCGCGGGGTCGCCAGAGTGCCTGGGTCAGCTGCTATGGCAATAAAAACCAAGCTGAAACTGAAGCTCTCTCCCAACGTTCTCTGTGTATGTTGTTTGTGCAAAGTGCATGAAAAGTGTTGATATATGTGAGAGATAGTGCAGACGCTCCAAAAACAAAAAAAAAAGAAATAGAAGAGAAAGACCTCAACAATTCCATACAACACAACTGTTGGCTGAATATGCGTTATAAGTACTTCTATTTAAACATTTTAATTGTACACGATTATCTAGCAATTTAACAGTAGTTTCGCTTCAACAGATAACGATTTTTTTCTTATTTATTTTTTGATTCATATCAGTCATATTCAACTGGGATTGCATGCTTGCAGCTTTACAGGATGATGCTGGTTATTCTGCAGCGAAGCTTGACAGGATTATTTTTGAGCATACTCTTTGAGCCAATTCTCTGTGCATGTCTCGCTATAATTAGAAGTTTGACCGTTTGGAACTTTTTTTTTTGGATGAACAAAAAGTGTTAAAAAGTAAAACAAATGATGTATGTTAAAAGAATTATGAGAATCTAAGGCAGAAAACAGAAAGAAGCATTTAGAAAATATTCAGAGAATTTTTAAATTGAAACTCAAGTATACTTTAAATAAAAAGTTGCTTACACAAGTCAATTTAAATTAATCGTAAATATACCCTTATAAGTAGCATATATTATAAAAAAAAAATAAATAACGTAGAAATAGTTGAATATTTAACTATTTCTACAATTAAAAACTTTTATAACCAGTATTTAAACCTCAATATCCTGTATATATTAATTCAAGACTCCGATTCTGCTTTAACTAGTATATCTCTGTGACAGTCAACAAATTAGCTGAGGTCAAAGTCAAGCTGCTTGTGGCAAGGTTCAACATACTCGTAGACTTCATTTAATGCACCACGCAAACATGCAACATGTGAGACACAAAGAAAACAAGACATGCAGCAAAAATTGCAATTGCATTTGCATTTGCACACAGGTTTTTAGCTCGTATATCATATGCTCGCAGGTAAGTAAGAAATTAACTAATTGCAACATAATTTATTTATTTACTAATTAAGTTGCATGTTGTAAAAGTTTTGTCGACAAAATTTGCAAACGTTGCGCAGGCCGAAAAACGAAAAACGAGAAACAAGAAACAAGAAACGAGTTGCAGCTGCAGCATTTTGCCAGAGTCACGTTTCGTGCAACTAATTTGTAAATTTTCATCTAAAGTCATGTGGCGCCTAGGCAGGAGGCAGACACAGCCCTCACTCCACCTGGGCAACTGATAATGCTCTGTATCTCTGTGTGAGAGTGTGTGTGGCAATTTGTCAAAGGTGAAGGCAGGCAACACGGAAAGCAGTTGCATGCCATGTGGAACGTGTGTGGTTGCAATGCGGTTTCGGTTTAACAGCTACCAAGACAGTTGCCACTTGCCACTTGCCACCGCCGCCAGCTGAAGCTGAGCTGAGGGCATAAAAAGCGACAGACAGACAGACAGACAGACAGATAGAGAGACAGAAGTGCAAGTTTGACGGCAATGAGGATAGTTTTGTCAACTTAAGTTGGCTCATAATAAAGTTCCTTAGAGCCGTGTTGGGTGACACGTGCCACTGGCGGTTGCATATTGATTGGAATGTTGTTGTCTGTATTTTTTTTATTTACTTCTTGCTACATCACTCATACGCCCTGTGCGACGCATTGACTCAACTATCAATGGGTGAATTTCAATTTCGAATGCTCCAAAACTCTCGAGGCCTTTCATCAAAATTCAATTGTTTCAATTTACGGACACTCGACGCCACAAACAGTGGCAGCAACAGAAGCAGCAGAATTCGTGGCAGCGGAAAGCAGAAAGCGCAGCGAATAGTGGCATAGACATGGTGCAACCTCCATTGTTGACCCTTTTGTCTTGAGCTTTTCAGTTGGGCAGTCAAGCGCCAAGCGAATAGCGCTCGCCGAGCAGCCAAGTGGACATTTATCTTTTGCAGTCACTGTGTGCCACTTCTAACAAATAGCCATGCACCAAAAATTTTAAAATTCTCGCATAACGCATTTATTCGCGCTCTAGTGCTGCATATGTTTGCATAACATTTTATCAAGCGTGCAAATCCTTAGAAAATCCTTTAGTTTTTACTTTACTTTAATAATTAACCCGACTGTTAAATTGTGATGTTAAAATATCTTAACTCAATAATTTTCTTGCCTATAAACGAGTTTTTTTAATCGATTTCAATGAAGAAAAACGAGAGAAGTTCATTTGCAGAATTAAATTTAGTGATTTATGACATTAATTGATTTAAAGCTAATGCTTGAGATTTAAAACTTTTTAATTTTCGAAAAACAGAAGGGAGAATATAAAATTGTTGTAACTAAATGAACTAAATTAGAATACATAATGAATTAAGAGGCCAACCCATGATCAAAATGACAATCTGCGGGAAAATCTGTTTAGTCTTGGCTAAGTTTTGAAAGCTTTGGCATATTTTGCATTTTCTCTATATTGAATTTTATATTTTTTTTTTAACATTTTTGGAATACACGAGCCAGGCAGCAGCCGTAGCAGATCAAACAGCTGTATGAGTCAAGACGTGAGGGGAGGAACAAACAAAACAAAAACCGATAGCATTACTGTTACTGTTACCGTTGGGCTTAGAGTAAGTAAACCGCTTTCACCAGCGATCCCTGCTTGATCATCGAGTCCTTGTGCATCTGGTATTGCAGATTGTGAGGCGGCAAGCCCAAAAGTTTGCGCAGCTTGTGTCCAATCTCCATGACGGCCAGTTCGTTGTGCCCATTGACGGTCCAAATCGCTGCAACGGATGATGGGCGAGAGTCGTTTGTATAAATATGTTGCACATGTCGAGTGAAATACGTGCCACATTTGCTACTCACAAATTTTGTTGCTCTTGCTGCGCAAGTTGATGACAGCGCCACAGATTTCCTCAGTATGCTGCACAGCCTCACCAATCAGTATTAGCAGCTGAGGACGCGAGGTTTACTTACAGATGACGGTTGACAACCAAAAAGGACACCAAGGACAACTCACCACGTCCAGCCAGAGCTTGTCCAGCTCCAGCTTGCTGCAGCGACCAACGCTAATGACCCAGCGACCGCCATACTTGTTGATTTCATCCTCCCACATGGGTCTGTAAATCAAAATAAAGTAATGTGTAAAAATTACTGCATACATTTAGGCACTTGCGTTGTAAAGTATTAAAACAGTCCTAACTGTCGAAATAGATATCGGAATATATTGTTATAACATAGATATACCCTTTAACTCTACGACTCTAATGCAAATGAATACTCTTACTGTATGCCCTTCTTGAATAACGAATAATCACTGCCAATCTTCAGCTCCGATGGTGGTTTGATGTGATTGTAGAGGCTCCAGAAATCCTCGACCATATCAAAGCTTGTTATCTCATTCTGCATTTCCTCCCAGCTCTTGTTGCGATCATTCTCCAAATACCACAAGGTCCATGTATTCTCTAATGGATGCTTGAACGGCATTTCGACCATTTGTTTGCCTGTCTTGCATAAGTCGCCGTCTGAATAGGACTTTAGCTCCTGGCTGGAGCTGGAACGCGAATCAGTCTGCTGTTCGGAATCACTGTCCAACATTATGAAACTGTTCTGTTTAGCCAAGAGCATTGATACGAATTTTAATTTTTAAAACGTCTTAGGGATCTATAAAGCGGATTCTACAGTCCACTCTACGATTATTTCAATTTCAGCACACTTTAAAATACTTTTACACGACACGATATAGGAAATATGTGAGTTTACATAAACAAAGCTAAAAATACTGAGCACTGGCTGATAGCTAATGCATAGCACAGTTGTTTCTCCACCGATCAATAGGAAATTTTTAGATTACAGAAATGTTATATTTTAATATGCATAGACTAAAAATCAATTCTGTAACTTTGAATTTGCGCTTGCAATATGCTTTTTAAATATTTTATAATTGAAGTTATTTAATTGATCTGGCAACCCTGTTATCGCAACTGCATCTGCAATCCCAATGGTAAACGATCTCAATTTCAATTTTCTTTTAACACATTTAAATACGCAACATTTGCGTTAAAATTTTATTGCCATGCATTATTGAGGCCAATGGATTGGATTCGATTGGAGTTGGGCTATCAATTGGTACAGCGATATAAATAGTATAGGGTCGGTTCACAGGCTCACTCAGCTGTGGTTTCCGTAACACATTTGCAGCCATTGTTGGATCATGGTCAACGGCCTGGCATGTGCTGGAGCTCAGATTCGAAGTCGGACAATGCAGGAGAAGGTTTACGATTTCTGCCACTCATCGACAGGATGCGGGATGCGAACGCATCATTTGCGTTTGCCTTGCATTGATTTACTCGAGTTGCCCTCGTTTTTGTTGCTGTTGCTGTTTGCGAAAAATACGGACAGTCAGACAGACAGATGGACGGACAGTCAACCACATTGAAGAGAAATGACTCTATCTGAGCGGAGTTCGCGTGATATGAAGAAATACTTGAACGAGTTTCGCTTCTGCAACAATGAGCAAAGCAGTACAATCCTGTAGGATAATACCATTAAGTAAAGTGCAGTAAATACTTGCCACAATACAAAAAAAAAAAACAGAGTTCAGCTTAATTTAAGTGCAACCTACTTTAAAGAGACAGAGCCTGTGGCAATGTGGCAACAATTGGCAACAGTCAATTGTCAGTTTGTTGCATTATTATCAGTGCTTTACGGCTCATTTGCGTTTTAAACATGTGTAAACAAGTTAAGACGCCATCGAAATCACACTCCGTTCCGTTCCATTCCATCCCGTCCTGACTCCAGCCTCGTATCAACCATATTTCATATCATGGCCAGGATATGATCTGACACGCGTTGCTGGCTCGCGAAACTGACAGTCGCAACGTCAACTCATCGTTTTTAACACTTCGCACAGTGATTTATGAAAATTTCAAAATGCCAGTCGAGTGTCCCAAACACACACACACACACACACATACACCTATTTAATATGCTTAAATGCGTATACATGCTCACACATACAGCTGTGTTCACAAAAATAGCAGTGCTCTTTCTTTTACTATAACAGCTATTGTAAGTCAAGTCTTCAAATTTAAAAATTATATTTGGAAAGGTCATCTAAATTCCGTTTGAATGATGTATAACTTTCCTTAACCCATTAAGTACCCATTAAAATATTCGAATTTTAAAAAAGGTCTACTTTTTCAACTTCTTTGCTCGATTTTTTCCAAAAAATGTTGGGATGCAAAAAAATTCTTGAAACGATTTTAAGAGTAACTGCAAAAGAAAATTTTCAAAAATATTTTTGCTAGTATTTTTAAAAAAATTTTGAAAATCCTAAAAATGACCATTTTAACCCATTTTTCCTCATTTTCATGATGCAAAAAGTGCCTTTTTTGCAGTTTTCAAAAAATTTTTAAAAATACTAGCAAAAATATTTTTGAAAATTTTCTTTGCAGTTACTCTTAAAATCGTTTCAAGAATTTTTTTGCATCCCAACATTTTTTGGAAAAATCGAGCAAAGAAGTTGAAAAAGTAGACCTTTTTAAAATTCGAATATTTTAATGGGTACTAATGGGTTAAGAAAAGTTATACATCATTCAAACGGAATTTAGATGACCTTTCCAAATATAATTTTTAAATTTGAAGACTTGACTTACAATAGCTGTTATAGTAAAAGAAAGAGCACTGCTATTTTTGTGAACACAGCTGTACATCCATTCTCATATTGTGAACAAAATATAAAGCATACTTTGCAGCGCTCGTTTAAAATATGGCTTTATAGCCTTATTAAGCGCTCATTACTCATGCCGCCTGGTTAACACTATATGCAACTGGCAGTCCACATACCAATACACACACACACAAACCCACACACGCACACATACGCACATTTATTTATAGGCTAGTTTATTTTTGGTGTGAAGACAACCTGCCGCCCGTGGTGCACGTTGTCAGTTGTCTGTGGTCAGCTATGGGGAGCCCAATGACAGTGCATGAAAACGGTCAGAGCATGGCCACATTATTGTGGCCAAAAGTGCAAAACTGACTGTAAATGAAAATCAAAGACAGAGAGAACAAAGCGAGTGAAACAGAGACAGAGCACGTAGCCAATAAATCAAAAGCTCATCCAAAGATTTGTAACTTAATTTAATCAATTCTATTAAATTAACTCAATTGAATATTTATTTAAAACTCGATTTGATTTTTTGCAAATATCTGTGCAAATTCACAAAGAGTTAATAATTGAACATATTAGTGAACCAATGAAAAATGCATGAAATAATAACATTAAAACTAATAGGTTGAATAAACAATCTAATTATGTGTCGCAATAAAATGACCTCAAGTTGCCTATTATTATAAATAATTCCCAATATGATACTATACATTCTCTCTAATTTTCATTGCTCTATACAAAATTAAAAGGTCTTTAAATATTTGTTAAAATTGTTCGCTCAGGTGGCACGTTTCTGTTGTGTTTTGTGTTCTGTGTCTTTCGATCCCTCGGGAAAGCCATTGAATTGGAATTCGCAGTCGCGTTTTGTGTATTTATTTATTGCAGCATTTGCATTGTTGTGCACACCAAGCAGCAGACAAAATAACACAACAACTAACACATCCACACACACACACACACAGACAAACAATATATACACATAGACAGAGAGCACAATAAATTTAAAATCTAATTACGCGCACCATTTAATATCGAAACGAAACGCTGGCGGAAGCGGATGTGGATATCGGAATGGGAAGTGGCAAGTGCTGGATGTGGATGTGGATGTGGTAGTCGAGCCAAACCGAACGTGAGCAAATAACTGTAACTTCAAAATGGGCTAAAAAGAATTACCACAAACATATAAATAGATGAGCCGCGTCCAAAAATTTTCTGAAAGCAGCCGCATACGAAAAATGTAATTACAAATTTGATAAGCTAGAACAATGCCAAAAGAACGAACCGGAAGTGGAAGTGGCAGAAGAAGAAGAAAAAACACTATTCACAAGAAGAAGAAGTAACAGCAAAAGAAACCACAACAGGAATAGTGATTCTTAGCTGGACTTGAAAAATTTACTAACAAATTTCATAAAATTGCTTGTGGTTGAGCTTTTGACTTGTGGCTTAAACGGAAGGGGAGGGAGGGGATATCGGGGGCTAAGCCCAGAACATTTGTTCAGCTCTGTCTAATAAAAACCACTTTGTGCTTGTAATTTACACTGAATGGGGGGCAACCCTGGCCAACAGCAACCACAACCCAAATGGTCAACATTGCTCAACTTGTGAAAAATACATTATGGTATAAGTATTTAATTGCACACCATTTTTGAGGGTGTATGTATGTGTGTGAGTGTGAATGTAAGTGTGTGTGTGTGAGTTTTTCTCTTGCGGAAATTTAAATAATACGCAGAAGGAGTTTCATACATGATTTTGGGTTTGCTTTAAGCTCAACTGTGGCAAAAGGCAATTGTGGAAGGGAAGGGGAAGGGAAAGGGAGGGAATAGGGGCCAGGGAACAGCTGACCAAACAAAACGCAATTAAAACTAATAATTAATACGGCTATAGGCGAAACGCTTGCCAGTCGCACATTTGTCAGTGGACGACGCCCAGTGACCTTCCGGACTGCTTATAATAAAATTATGCTTCATTTATATGCAGGTTGCGTCATTTGACTGATGCCTTCTAATGACTTCCTAACAATTTTTAATATCTATGCAAATGAACGTAAATTGCTGGACTGTTTCACGCCCTGGCGAGACCACTGCCCCGCCCCTTCCCTCCCCTTTCCGCCGGCTCCCTGGTCCCTATCCAAATAATGTGGCATGGGGCCCATCGCGCTTTAGCTCAACTTTGGTTAACCGTTTAGCCAACGCTAACCACCACCAACAACAGCAACAACAGGAACAACAGGAACAACTGGCCAGAAGTTGGGACAGCCAACTACAAACAGCTCTCAGGCGTTTAATTAAATGACATTATGGCCATTTCGCTGTCGGCCAACGAGCGCTGTGCGCTGAGCGTTGAGCGTTGAAGTAGGCAGTGAAAAATGTTGCAAGTTTGCCGCTAGAGTCCCCAATGGACTCCGCCGAAAAAAAGATGTACAGTGGGAGCCGTATTTCAATTTATGTTGCCATCGCGTCAGTAAGTACAAGTATCTAGGGTCATAATCATGTTTATAGGAAAACATTCTGAGAAGTTGCCCACGCTTAGCACCTCGCTCAATGCGGAAAATCCTCGGCACTCGCATAAAAACAAAAGTGTGCTCTGAATATGCTCGGCACTTCAATGGTGTGAATAATTCTCAGAGAACTTTTTTTTATGCGCTTTGTTGCTAGTTTGGTTTCACATTGCCCAGTTTCTGGTTGTCAGTACATAATGGGTTTTAAGGGGACCGTCAGTGGCTGTGTGAGGTATGGGTTAAGGCCGTCCGAAAAAGCGACTTGTTAATGCTCATAGTTAATCTTTGAGACAAAATGTGGATAAGGCTGCTTAAGTCGAGGTTGGCTAACCAGTTGAAAATGTTGGTAAACAAAACTCTCTATAAAATTAAAGTCTTCAAAACAGTTGACATTTAAGGTTTAGTTTTTTAGATGAGAGGCAGTGGGACTAGAGAGGCATATGTTTATGATTAAGTTTTCGAAATTAATGAAAATACATATACCCAAATTAACTGATATTTCATTCTGCAATAACAAGCATAAATCATTAATTTCACAGCATAAATAATACTTGCATCGGCTCATTTTTAACTTCCGTTTAAGTTATTTATTTTCTACTGGTTAAGTTAGGCTTTTGTCTGTGCTTTAGAATTGCATATAATTACCGCTTTTCTCATGTAGAGCTGGCTTTTCATGTTCACCAGCTCCCTGGGCTCAGTTCTTTGGGGGTAGTCGAATTTGCATTGCAAATAATCAGAATTTTATGTTCTTAATGCTGGCAAACAGGCCAGCGGGCAAGACAAATTAAATCATTAGTTATGCGTTGAGCAAAATTAATGCGCTTCTAAGATTTGGATAAGGAAGAGAACAACTTTTAATTGCACTCCAGACATATTTATATGTATGTATATACGTATATTCCCTAGAGAACCCCTAAAGAATTTTCGGCAAAGTTCCCTAGGAAATTCTATAGGGAGTAATGCTGGATTTTCCCTAGGGAATTCCCAAGGGAGTCCTGCTGAAGTTTTCCCTAGGGAATGCCTTAGGGAGTCCTGCGGCAGTTGGAGTTACTCTCTAGGGAATCCCTTAGGGAATTGTGCCGATAAAATCCTGCAAAACTCCCTAGCTAGTTTCCTAGGGAAAATCCCACAAAGCTCCCTATTGATTTCGGTAGGGAATATCCGTCAAAATATTCATCAACGCCTGCTTAGCCGGGTAATACTTACATTGCATACTTATGTATATATCTGTATATTACAAAAGTATTCGTTGTCCTAAGCGATGGAGTTTGCTTCTATTGGAATTGCATTGCCGATTGACTTTGCGGAGTTTCAAACAAGTTGCCGGCTGCATTAGGAAACTTTTTGCATTTGCAACAAGCGGGCAACTTTAAAATGAAATCAGGGCTAACAAGCTGAAACTTAAATTGCTGCAAAACTCAGTATCATCAGATTCGGAAATCGCCTGATGACCGTCTGTTGCCAGATGACGCCTTTACTCCGATTCACTTCGAAATTGGCTGCAGCTATAACTACGTAAATTGGTAACGGTAATGGTTAATGACAACTAAACTTACACCAAATGGAATGTGTCAATTCACAAGCTTGTCATGCATTTAAATATATTATTTTTGTTATTTTTATTTGCCCAAAGCGCCAGCTGTTGTCGAACACAAAATGGACAAACAAATAATGGATGTACTCATTGTTGCAAACGCATCAAAATTGCAATTAATCGCCACATTCCGATAAACGAATTCAACATCAAAACGTCACAAAAATACTTGAATTCTTTTTTAATAATATTTAATGGAAAACTGGGAAATGTATGTGAGTATTAGTAATTTAATATAAATATTTGGCGAAATTAACTGGAATAGGTTGCTGGGAATATTCAATTGTTGTAAAATATGAAATGGACAAAAGGACCATCGTCTGTGCATCTGCCAGATTAAAATGCTCATTTATGCATATTTATTTAAATGAAAATGCTCTTAATTTAACTTCTGCTGCTTTATTTAAATAGTAATTAATAATTTAAGTGCTGTGCGGCATATTTAATATGCAAGTTGCATTCATTGTAATCTTAGTGAATGCAGGAAATTATAATATTTATTTAATGACTGCTATAAACTTTCCACAATAATTACCATTTGTATATTTTTATAACACAAACACAAGCATACAGATGTGCCAGTTTGTGGCTTAAAACTTCAAATACAAACAACATTTTTGGTTCAACATAAGCGGCTTACAATGGTAACAACCTCATGCATCTGAAGCTAGAAGTTACACACTCTCACACACACTCTCATACACTACCAGCAGAGTTATTCTCACGCTGTTTACTCTTTTTACCTATTTGCAGTTTGGTTACCTGCAGTTTGACATCCATGTTTGAATTGGCAGAAGGTGTATAATAAAGTTGTGTTGCATCTATCCCAAAAATAAATACGTAATGAAGTAAAAGAGATTTTCTTTAGCTGATACCCTATTCAAGTAAAAATCAATATATATATCAGCAAAACCATTATTATATTTAATTCACTAAATTCTTTTGTTTAGAATAATAAATTAAATGGATTCAGTATTTATATTTTTTGTATATTCACTAGTTGATTTCAATTATCTGATTTTATTTAAAGAGGTGTTCAAATATAGCTGACGTTTCTATCAATTTATTCTCAAAATTGATTCCATTTCGTTTTAAATTGCCAATTTAATACTTTAGTCTGAATGAAGTCATTGAATTCATTTATATTGAATTTATAAAAATAATTGCTTAAATATTTAATTCCAATAAAAAGAAAAGCAAACACAAATGCGAAAAGGTGACTCGATGAGAAAGCTGCCTTGTAATTCTAATGGAATTGTCGATTCGTCTGTTAATTATTCACGTAAAGCGGATTATAAATATGATTCCATAAATTTTTATCACCAGCTTTAAGTCAATTGAATTGGACAGTGCTGTTTGGTATGTACTTACGAGTAATTTGAAGTTTGTTTCTTTGGTAATTTTCTAGTTTAAGCTTCGTTGCCACAAATCAAATGGTGGAACGCCTGCACAAGGTCGCCCTGCGGCATTCTTGGCACTGACAACTTGGCACTTTTAAATAAATTTTCGATTATCGCGGCCATTAAGGCAATAAAAATGTAATAAATTTTCAATCTGCGGCACTCGCAGCGCCATTGCCATCGCCCTTAAGTTTAGCTCTCGTATCACTGCAGGCAGCCCGATAAGATTTATCAAATTTACTAAATCGTCGATAATGTGGAATGGACAGACAGCTAGCTCACAGTCTCAGTCCAGATCTCAATTACAACGATTGACAATGAAACTTTAAATTTTGTAGCCAGGGGCATTCAGTTTAGTTCAGTTAACTTGCCAACAATAATAACAGCACAACACGCATACGCCTAGTGGGACGGTCGGACAAACAGACAGAAACTGCCTGGGCGGCAGCTCGTTTTGATTACAACAGTTTCCAGTTGCTTTGGTTGTTGCCATTGAGTGTTGCCTTTCTGGGTGTGTGTGTGTGTGTGTTTGTGAGGCAGCAACTTCGATTTCAATTTTCATACTCGATTACCTTTTGCTGGCCTATTGCTGGGCTCTGGCTGCTGTTTTCCATTTTTGATTCTGATTCTGTTACTGCGGGCATTCGAATTCTTTTTCCGCGCCAAACTTTTTGCTCTGGGAAACGCAAACATTTTATTAAAAAACTTTTGTTTTACTTGGCGGCAACTGAGAGAGAGAGAACAAGCCTTGGAGTGAGAGTGGCGGTAGAGCAATTGAGTCCTGGGCCTTCAGCCCTGTGGCGAAAGTTTACACATAGAAATATGATTTTACATTTGCTTTTAATTTTAACTCTTGCAATCACTTTTTGGGCTGGCCTACCTTGTCGAGCTGCGGTCATGGCCCACAGAACACGGAATACGGAACACAGAACTCTGAACACGCTGTGCGTTCTCTCTCTCACTCCCTCCCGTTCCCTTTACCTTTCCCCTTTTGCGAAAACATAATAATAAAAAAATAACTTTATTTTTCTTTGCTCCCAAACAATAACCATAAATGTCGGTGCGCATAAGATGCCAGACCCGTAATTGATTGTTGCACGCGGCCTCAAAAAAGAATTTAATAAAAAGTTGAGAAAGTTACACGCGGTGCGAAAAATATTTATGTGCACTTGCCTTTCGCTCACAATCAAATGAGAAATGCTAAAGAGATGTTAGAGAGAGCGCTGAAATGTTTTGGTATGCCAGAGAGATTGCTGCAATCTTTAGCTTTTACTAGATGTAAAGGATAAAGTAGGAAAGAAGTGAAGAAAACACTTGGAAATGTTTAATTTTTTTCAAGTTGCAATGCAATAATGTTTAAAACAAGATTTAAAAACAAGTACTGAGACACAGATTGATGTATAACTTTTTGTAAAACTATTAAGAGGGCTGTTGGGAGAATTTTTTAATTCTAAATGAGATTCTAAATAAGCTCGCAGAATTTATGTTAAGTTCTTACATTTACTAGTATGAGGAATAAAATGAAAGACAAAAATTATTTAAATCTTTAGAGACTCCAACAATAAAGAAATATAAAGAAAATATAAGAGACTGGCAAACCATTTGGGTTTAGAGTTTTCTCAGAAATAAACGAGAAATGTTTAAATAATTGGGCGAAATCTTGAGCAATTCGTTAAGGGATTACTCCGTTTTTTATTTCAGTAAACATTGTCAGGGCTAATGGGCTCTTAATTGCTCACTTATGTAGGTGTGCGGTAAACAATAATCCTTTATGACACACCCATGTGCATGAGTGTACGAGTAAGCCAAGAATTAATGAAGCTCTTGAACGCACTTTAAACTGCTCCAAAGATTAATCATTCACATCAATCTTTGCCGTCATCAAGAGCATCCTTCAGTGCGTTAATTATATGTATGTGGGTAAGTGAGATAGGGTTTTTAAGAGTATGAAGAATGGAGAGATTTGTATTGGGAGTCTTCATGTAATTTGATTTGAATGAGTTTCATGTGGGCGGGCGTAATCTGAGAGCCAGTAAAGACAACAACAACATCGCAATTGCTGTTAAGCCAACTTAATAAAAACTTGAAGTTTATTCCTAAAAACTTTCGAGACAAGTTTTTGCATGTTAACTCCATGCAAAAAAAATCAACAAAAACAACAACAAACTATGCCGAAAGAGACGTCAAGTTTTTCTTTGTAAGTATGTTGCCATTGCACTTGAAACAAAATATAAAGTGGGTGGTTAGTTGTTTGAATGTCCGGACGGATATAACTTTTAATTAAATAATTAACATGAATTTATTTGCATTTATATCGGCGACTTGTTGGCAAATATTTCCACAGTTTTAGCTAAATAAATGCCTGATTACAGTTAAGGTGTTTGGCCAGGTGTGTTTGCAATTAAACTCAATATTGATTTACTTTGTCAACTTCAGAGAACAGGAATCTTACTCCAATTTTAACTGCACTAATTTAAACATAAAAATCATTAATTATTTAAACACTTTTACAGGCAATTAAAGATAATTAAGAGTACTTTTCGCTGTTATATTATGTGTTTAAATTAATATGACTTTAAAATTAGTTAAAATTAATGCATTTAAGCCGGTAGTAAAAGGCATGTATGTATGTAAATGCTCGCATTTGGTTAGACATTAGTGGCGGCATCATCATTTAACACCATCCACATTGCATCCTGTCCAATCTCATCAGCAGCAGGACAATGCGACGAATGATGATGGTGGTGCGGCATTCGCTTGTTGTCGTTGTATTTACAGCACGGTGATATGCGTAATAATGCAATAAATACAAATTAAACACGCTTGAGTGCAATTATGCAAATTAATGTAGTTTATAGCGCGCGATTCACACACACACGCACACACACACATACATATATAGCTACAGACACCTAATACACTGACACATGTGAATGTCAGATTGTGCTCATGTCGGATTACAAAACGATTTCAGGCACTAATCTCTTATAATGAACACAAATATGTAGAACACGGCGATAATCGCTCATGTAGTACAATCCACAATAAAGTGCTTACGTAACAGCGAACAGCTATCCACGGCGTATACTTGATGTCGTACCATTTTGACCGTCCTGTCACAATATATTAAGCATTTATCCATAAGCATTTTCGATTTAGCTGCTGGCTACATAGCTGCACAGCGAATCAACGACATTGACTAGAGAAATAAAAGTTCTCTCTCTCTCTCTCTCTCTCTCTTTTCTTCTTTTATACTTATTGTTCGTGTTTCGTGTCAACATCAGCTGTTGTTTCTTATAGTTAGTTGCCAGCCAATGTCCTGTGCCAGGGCGATTTCTTCTTAAATTTTCTATAATTGCTTGTGATTTGTTAGCCGAAAACGTGCCGGGCAACTGCAATTTGTTCAGCTGCCATATAGATTATACACACACACACACACACACACACACACGGACACATAGATATTTTTGCTATATATTTTTATTTGCCTCACGCTTTCAATAATTGCCGGCATTACACGTGGCCCCAATAAATTAGTGGCTCCGGCTTAAGTGTAAAACAAATAAACAGTAAACTTATCGACGCTGTTGCCATAAACAGTCTCTGCTTCCCATTTCCAATCTATAACTGCGATGTCTGTGTGTCTGTGTGTATTGGATTTCTATGTGCCTACTTGGGTTTTGTTGTTGAGCCTTATTCATCATACGCACTGTGAAACGCGCTCGTAACTTGTATTTGCATGTGGTTGAGGCAGCTGCAACGGGACAATGTTGCAACACTGCAACCAGTGTGGCTTCCAACTAAAAATGATCCAATGACTAAATGTCAATATGCATCATGGACACTTCTCATGTGTCCTCTATGCGCATTTATAATTTTTGGTTCCCGCAACGGAAATGGCGACATTGGAAATGGTCGAAATATTGCAGCGGATATTGCAACCATATACATATGTGCAACGTCGAATAATTAAAGCCCTGGCCAAAATATATTCTGCGAATGCAGCTGAAGAAATGTCCTTATGCTAACAGTGAGAAATGGTCAGCGGATATTGTGATAGTTCTTGGGCATTTCATTATTTATTATTTATACAGAGAGCTTATAATTAAGCGACTGTTATGGTGCGATATGCTTTGTCTACTTGTTTGAGTGTGTGTGTGTGAGTGCCCATCATTTTCATCTCTTCTTCAGTATTGAATTGTTGTGAATTGAAGGCGACAAAAAGTATAAATTGAGGTGTCCTCAGACGGTGGAAATCAGTTCGAAAGTGACGCTGTTTAGAGCGAAAGCTGCTTGTAAAGGAGCATTATAAAAAAGTATACTTGTAGCAATTTAATGACCTATCTATAATATTTATTGCAGCTTTATATAAGAAAATTAACATGACTGCCATCATATATCAAAGATTATGTGGACACACGAATCTCATTGACGAATTCTCATTAACTTCCAACCAACAATAATCCTAGGACAATTCTCAATTTGTTGTGGTATAATTTCTTATCGGTATTGTTTGTTTTCATCGATTGCACTTCAAATAAAGCTGATATTATGATCAACTTGAGTGGAAATTGCACATCGATAGATTCTCCGTTCGACACTTTGCAAAATCACTTGGATATCTTAATGGAGGTGGTGGGTTAATAGAGCATTAAGTCATCAAACTATTTAACTACTGTGGCAACACTCAACTCACATTGACGCAAAAAGCCAACTCCAACTCCGTCTCTCGCATCCCCACAGTTTCCACACAATTCGCACACACACAGTTGCCCATCGACACCGACATCCCCGCTCAACATTTTAACAGCTGTCAGTTTTATGGTGCGTGACTTTTACGACAGCTGGTTGGGGGCTGGGGGTAGAGTATGCTGGCTGTCGGTGCGGGGAGCCCGAGGCGATTTTCGGAAATCGCTTTTAATTGCCAAATAAAACCAAATAATAGCGACAACAACATTCACAACAATCAGCGCCAAAATGTGAGCTTTATAGGAATACATAGTTTTGTTTTTGAAAAGTTATTACAGCTTTCCAGTCTCAAAGATACTCTATCATACACACTATTCCCAATTGACAATACTCTCATGGTATACTTTAGTCTTGCTAGACCTTTTTACATTTGAAATGATTACAGGGTAATGACAACAATTACTATTTGGCCATGTTATTGACGTTGGCACGTCAATACTTATTTGAGCACTGCATTTTATTACTTATTGTAACACACACACACACACACCTACACCCACACAGACGCATAAATAATAAGTATGCACAACAAAGTGAATTGATTGGTTTTGTTTTTGCTGTTTATCTTAAATTAAATTCGAATGATTTAAAAAAATTTCCAATTCCAATAAGTTCTTTTGCAAAGTTCTTTAAATGCATTTATTTTGCAATCAGGCGACGACAGCTTTCCACCTCCACCGCCACCTCCCCCGCGCCCTCCAGTCAACCCCTTCTAGCGGAGCTCCTTGAGAGAATTATAAAAGTTTCTTGGCATTTGCAACAACAGGAATTTTTAAGGATATGTTGGCTGGTTTTAAAGCTTGCCAAAGAATACCTATCGGATTTTCAGTTTTATCAGAGATTTCCGTGTAAGTAGTGTGCATTGTACTCTTTTATGCAAGATCTATGAATATTTAATCATGGCTGCTGATTAACTTGAGCTCGGTAACTCATTTTGTCACTGCAATTCATTTTGCCCAAGCAATTGCTATAGACATGCAACGTGCTACAAGCTACATGCTACATGCTGCACTCACGCCCCTGCCACGCCCCAGTTTATGGAACATTATTACATCCATTGCTTTTCCAACACATTTGCCTTGGGTCAGAAAAAGGAGAAGCTGCATACATGGAATTTCATATGCAACTTTGGTAGGCACAATAACACCACGACAAAGAAGCTCGATTTGCAAATGATCGACTAGAATATACCCTACACTAAGTATATGAATAATGAACGTTCAATAGATTGCAAAACTTTTCTGTTGATAATTTGATCAGAACAAGTTTTTTAAATACTTTGTAGCAAAAATAAGGGAATACCCTGTAATAAGATGTCCACAAAATTCGATTTTACCAATTTTCAAAAATAATTTCAATCAGGATAACTTAGTATTATTACAACTTGCTTATACCCGTTTCATTTCTATTCTTTGGTTACAGGGTATAAAAAGCAATTGCGCCAGCACTAAATTTTCAAGTGTCAAACTAATGGTGTAAGAAATACTTTATTTCGAAAATTTTAAACAATATAAAATCCATATAAATCCAATTCCAGCAACTCAATACAATAAAATATCCATTGTGTGTATCGCCTCAGCTGTGAATATGATTGTATTTGTGCTTGTATCTCAATATGCAGTTGGATCTTTGTATCTGGCGTGTATGAGTGTGTATGTGTGTGTATGAGTGTGTATGTGTGTGTCTGTGTGTGTCTGTGTGTGTGTGCGTGCATCATTCATCCGGCGGCCATATTGAGGCAACATATCCGGCGACAGGATGCCAAGACAAGAAAATTTCATGCTATGCTTTGTACGTTTCCGTTTGTCCCGCCCCCTTTTGCCCACCTCTTTCCCTCTCTCTCTCTTCGCTGCCCTCGATCCGTCTGTCGGTTCGTCTTCCCCTTTTTGCCCTTGCTTGTTGTTGTTGTTGTTGTTGCCGACTGTGCTTATATTTTATTTTATGCCAACAGCACTGTTTAATTACACACAAGAGACAACACACGCACACACACACAGACATCGGGAACTTTGCTTTTGTGAGTGTGTGTGTGGCCCCTATATCTTTTGTGTGTGTGTGTGAGTGTGTATCAGGTAATGGCTGCCTCGCTCACATGCAATTTATATTACATATATTTTCTGCTGCTCGGCTGCCCCTTATGCCGTTCTTGCTGTCGCATCAACTAAACCCAACTCTGGTCTGCAACTGGTTCTGTTTGTAACCACCCCCCCCCCCCCACCTTCCCCTTTTCGCCCTCTGACCTCTCTTTCATTCGTTGCCTTTGCCCCGCAACAGTGCAATTAAGTTCAAGTGCAAAACAAAAGGCATGTTGTTTGATATCAGCCAAGCTGACTCGCTCTCTTACATTTTTGCCAACTCAGTTGTTGTTTTATGTGAAACATTTTTACAACATTACAGCGACAACAACAACAAAGACAACATGATAAATGACACAGTACAACAACAGCAGCAGCAGCAACAACAACAATTAATTGCAATATATGTTATAATAACTGATTAAAGATTCTTGACATATGGACGAGATAATGGCCATGCTTGGATTCTCATGAATCAAATCTTGCGCTCAGGATTAAACGATTCAGGTAAAGCAATATTTGTGGAGTTCAAGAGGCTGTCAACCTTTGGTAGAAAAGAAAGGAAAATGGAACATAAGAATTAGCAGTTATTAAAAGAAGTGTTGCAAACATCATCATCATCTTGTACCCTTTCATCATTGAGCCATTTCGACCTTTGAAATTTGCAAGCAATTTGACTTATGACAAGCAAAGAAATGATTGAAAACTTTTAAGCCATATTAAAGGCAGTCAGTCATTTAGGTTGGGGAATGTGTCCCAAAGTCCTGACCATAAAATAAATTGAACATAATTTAATTTGGCTGCGTACCGCAAAAGTTTTATGTTTTTAATTAAACAAACAAAAAAGCAACAAGAACAACGGCAAGGAATCAAAGGGAAGGCATCATAAGGACCTTCAATTCATCTACGGCTCTCCCTCTGTCTCTCTCTCCCTCTCATTCTTTTGCGATTGCTGGCAAGGATTCAACATAAATCATGAACGAAGAGTAAAAATTTTCAAAAATATTTTTTGCAGCATTAAGTTTAACATTGTCGTTGTTGTTGTTGCTGCATTTTTTGTTGCTGTCGTCATTGCGGTAATTAATCAAAATAGCAACAACAAAGACCTAGGCGATGGCATTATCAATTACAAAATATTTATGATAAATTGTACGGTATGAACGCGATTTCAGCAGACTTTCTTTAATAAAATTTATGATGAAATTGTTATAAACGGGAATATTAATTAAATGCGTTTCAATGACAGGCCACAAAAAATACCAAAAGCTATTAATGTTCGCAAATTATAATGATGTCGATCATTAATGCGCAATTTAATAAAAGTTTGGTCAGATCATTAAAGACAAAATTAAATTGTAATGGATTATTAACAAACTTGAAATAACTAACAGCTTTAAAGCTTGACTCTTAGTCTGCATTTAAGCTTTTGTGAAGCTAAAATTGCTTTAAGGATTTTCAAAACTTAACCCATTTCACTACAAAATGTCAATCACTACTTTAAAGTCAATTGAAAAACATTTACGCCAAACTTAATTCCCAATTCCATGAACTTACATTCACACAGCTTAAAGCCTGATTAATTGTAATAAGCGTATAAATTTAAAATCACTTTAAGCTTAAAACGCAATAAGTGAATTTATAGGATGTTTATTGCTTAACAATTCTACCAAAAGAAAATAATGGAATAATAAATTTTAATTGCAACCTTTAGCTAACTCGTTTACAGCTCTTACAAAAAATTCCTCTGTCACCAATGCAAATTTATTACGCTGCCAAGGAATTAAATAAACCTCCCCACTCCCGTATACTTTGACAAACCAAAGAAAGGAGAATAAAGAGTATGGAAAGAGAAGAAAGGAGTATTAAAAAGGACTTTAAGTGCAAATTACGCGACACCTTTTGCCGACTGTGGAGTAAAAGTTAAGCAAGTTATTTACAATTGTTGGCATTCTTATGCTTAATTTTTATGCGACTGGCTATAAAAGATAGCAACTTATTTTATGGCGCTATTTATTTTTCTGATTACAGTTTTTACGAGGCGACGGCAATGGCGACAAAGGAGAAATGAGCCCAAAAATATACATGCATATACATATATTTATCGAAGCATACCTGGAGAAGATTCCCCGAAAAAATCCAAACTCCCAAACTCTCGACTCTCTAACTCAATATTCAAAGCCACAGAACGAATGGGAAGAAGTGGAAGCGGGGGAGGGTAGCAAATGCGGGGGTGGTGTGACCAGCGAGAAAGCAATAAAAATGCATTTTTATGAGCAAAACTACTAACAAGCATAAATCTCTATCGAAAGCTGCTTTGCAATGCGAATGCGAAGCCAGAAGGCAGAAGGCATCGGAGTATATTCCACCTGAATGCGACTCTGTATTCTCTCTCCCTCTCTGTCTCTTACTCTACATGTGTATGTGTGTGTGTAGATAGAAGATAATGTGGTGACTTCACTAAGACTTTGACTGCGCTGCTGGCGGGCAAGCACGAGTAGAAGAAGAACAATAACAAATGCATGGAAAAAACAAATTACAATTCGTTTCCTCCATGTGCAGCACACAGTGCCACACAGTGCCACGGAATGTAGTGGGAGCAGGATCTTTAAAATAATCCCATTTGTAAAAATTGATTGCAGTCAGACGATAAAAAAAGAGAGCGAAAGAAAGCGTTGCAACCAGTCGAGTGTATGTGTGTGGCAAATAGAGAAAGATGAAAAACAGTAACTGAAGTGGAACGTTTGGTTGCAGACATTGACCAATACTTATGTGGGTGGCAGATGGAGCAAACTGATAGGCCGACATGAGATACATGTGTAGAGCACAAGTCATTAGTGTGCTTGACAGATTTGTGTGTTGCTTCTGACTTGATATCAGCGACAGATTCACGACATAATCGCAAACTGGACAATCAAGCCAATTATCCATTTGGCTATAAGACTAGTCGCCAACAGACTTCTCCTGATTAAACTCAATGTTCAACGTTGAATTCAATGATGTTTTCAATGTTTTACGAGTATGGCAAGTTTTCAAATCGGTCACAGGATTCGCTTGAGTTGTGCTTTGGCAACAAACTTTTTGCTTACCTTACACAAACAGTTTTGCCACCCACAAATACGGAGTATCCACCAATTTGGTACGAGTACGGGTATAATTCAATGAAAATGTGGCAAAAGTTTCAGCCACACAAAATGTTGCTTAGCCAATCGTTGTTGTTGTTGCTCTGGTTCCTGGTGATGCTGCATTTGCGGCCGGAAATCTAAATTTGCAGCTTTACAACTTCCGGTAAGCTGCTTATTGGCATAGAAACTCCGACGCTCAACGCTCGTCCAACGGCAAATAAAATCCGACAATCAAATGATTTATAAATAAGCGCTGCTTGCCACAAACCTATGTATGTACATGTTGCATGGAATGCAATTTAATAGAGTCTGATCAGCTAGAAGTTATCCAAGTTCACAATTAATCCTAATAATCTGTAGGAAGACTTGTGATATAAATAGAAATAAATTTTAAAATTATAAAATTCAGATGTGTTAAAGACATATTTATGATTTCTAAATTAATTTATTATTTTCCCTTTTTGTGATTGCAAAAATATTTCCAGGGTATCACTCAAACGAGCACACTTCACTTGAGTCATGACTGACTTGTTCAAACTACAATTGGCCAGTTAAACAGTTTTTGTTGTTGTTATTGTTGATGATGTTGTTACAGGTAGCTTAGTTAAGTGAATGGCTGAATAGTTGGTCTGTTGATGTTTGACTGAATAATGGCTCATTATTAGCATTTACATATACTTTTGCGATTTGCGATTACACGTGAATGGCGGCTGGTTTTTCAGAAAGTTTCAAGTGCATCCTAAAAAGCTTATAGAAATGAAATTGTAAACTGCAACAAATTGTTAATATTAAGTTATTTATTCGATTTCTACAATTATTTATTTATTGATTTATTTATTTACTTGAGCGTATTGCTGATGGAGTGTGGATCTTAAAAGCTAGCTCTTATTCTTTTGAGCGTACCTTGTGTGGATGGATTACATCTAAACAATTGCTGAAATCAATTGATGTCTATTTTATCAATACTCAAAGGCTGCAGTTGTAGCCAAATTGCATTTATGGCTTTCCACTTTTATTTCATTTTGCACATGCAATTTACCGCCTTCCATATCCTGCTCCTGCTCCTTCTTTCACTTCTGCTGCTGTCTCTCATCAGCGTCGTGCTTTAGCTTTTGCTGCTCGACTTCCTACGCACACACAGACAGAAATCCTTTCAAACATTTTTCTACACAATTCGCCAAGCTGCACAAATGAAGCAACATTTTCATCCCTCTGAAGAAAATGCGATTTGCGCGCTTTTGAATGCAAGAGGCGTACAAGAGAGCCACGCCCCTTACCCCCATCTTCGCTCGCAAGTCCCTTGACTCTTTCAGCTTATCCTTTGACGATAAAAACTGCATTGGCCAGCGAAAAAAGTTCAGGCTGACCAGCGGCTAATAAGGAAGTCTGCTTCAGCTTCAGCTTCTGCTTCGGCGTCTGCTGACCGTGCACAACGCGGCGTATGAGCAACGTTTACAGCAAGCTAACTTGTCTTAAAACTTAAAGTATTTGCCATCAATTATATACATTACTATCGCTACCGTGCCTCCGTTCCATTTCTTTACCAATCCGATTATGCTGTCTTCAATTTTATTTTATAAAATTAATTGCTGAAAAATGAATAAAATCTGAAATACTTTCAGCGAGATTAACGCTGTTGGGAGGCTCGTTCGTATTGTCTTTTTAAATAAATTATGTATACATAATATGCGTCAATCAGTGCCATGACTTACCTGACGTGGTAATTGGGAACAGACATTCGAAGGCGACATTCGGCGCGTATATCGTCATAACAAGGACACGGCACAAAAGGATGCGCTACCTCATTAATTGCATAAGCTGACGGCCAATTAAGAGCCGCCTTGTCATATGGTTTCCAGCTCCTGCTGCGCTTCTCTGACAATTTAAAAATCAGCGCCATAAATTGAACTCGCACACAACCCAGACACGGGGATTATTTCAGTTAAAAATCTTTTTACGCTTTTTTGTTCACACATTTTCAACTAAAACAAACAAACAACGCCTAAAAACAGAAAACAAAAAGCAAAATAAAAGACACAAAAAGTTCAGCATGCACGTTGTGAAAATTTGCTCAGTAATTAGCAAAGTTTTACGCCTTAAAACAAAGGCCTTCCGAGGGCGCGTATCCTGTCCAGGACTGCCTGCCTTCGCACCTGCCTAGCAGGCTGTTGATTTTAATGGAAAAGCCTCGACCCTAGTAAATGATAGCAAAAAGTAGTGCAAGGCAGGTTGCTCAGCAGCCAACGATGTTTATGTACACAAGTACATACCCGAAATCAAATTAATTACAACAAAACTGTCAGCAAAGGAGAAACATGGAAATTTCTAAAGATATTTGATATGAACATCATGTAAGTCATCAGAGATAATATATTTGTTCTTCAAAGTTTATTATCGCAATACAATACAGCACAAATTGCGTTGCCAAACTTAAATTCTTTAATTTCTTAACAGTTCGTGTAGTTATATTTTCTTACTAGTTCTTTTTTCAAATTGCAAGAATAGCATAGGTAAAAAAATCTTTCATGTAGAATAAAATAAAATAAACCATTCGATACCTGGAATTGTAACTAAATAGACTTACAAGACTTTTATGTCTGCCACGCGCACGGCCCAAATCAGAGATGTTAATGCCTGAGACGATGTAACAAACTATTTCATAAGAATTAAATTGTGCTTTCGTGCAGACTCGCACGCTATAAAATCTTAACACAATATGCGACAGCCATAAATGTTGAGGACTTCGAGAGACGAGCGGGTACACAAAGTATACTCTGTAGTGATAAATGGCGAAATTGGGTCGATGAATTAATGAAAATTGGAAGATGCTTTTAGTTATTGAATTTTAATTGAAGTTCAATTAAATGCACCTCATTTTTCATGTGTATTACGTATTAAAAATGAAGAAAACAATATTTTCGTATCATTAAATGTTTCATTTTTAAACACAGTTTTACACACTGCAAAATTCGATTATTCGATCGAATACAAGGGATTGTACTTAAAAGAGCATATGTCTGATGTAAATAGAGGGTAATAACTCGTCGACCACTAGCCAGTTAAGCACTTTTATTTGTTTCATATTGCGATTCTGTTGGCAAAACAATTTTCACACGTCCACAAAAATTCAGATGCCAAAGATTGAAAGGAGCTTATGAATTTCTGCAAGTTGCACAAACGCACCGACAATTAGAAGGGTGATGATGATGATGATGATGCTGATAATGAAGATAATTATAGTGATGATAGAGATGATGGAAGATGCCTTATTTAAAGCATGTGTTGAATTCTTAAAGGCGCATGTGGCAATGGCAAACAAAGTCGTTAGTAGTCGTATTTGCATGTCGCTCTCTGGCAGCCATGCAAATGATCAAAATAATTACATGAAGCGGCAGTTTGTATTTTTCCCTTTTCCATTTCTTTTTCATTTTTTTTTTGTTTTTGTTCTTCTTCTTCTTGCGTGCAGTGGAAGCGGCAACGGCAGCGCCTTACAAAAGACAAGCACAGTCCCAACTTCAAAATGATGAAAATGAGTTTTCTTTACAAACAAAATTAAAAGTAAGCGCTGTGGCAAAAATAAAAAAAAAATGAAAAAAAAGGAAGCGGGCAACAGGCGGCAACAACAACAACAACAACAGTGAGAGCGAGAAAATTGCACACCAAATCCAACGATGTGCAAAGTTATTTTTCACAAGTGCTCTGCTGCCGACGCAACCTCGAACCTCGAGTACCAAAACACCCGGAGCCAAAGCCGGATCCGGAGTCGGAGTCGTAGTCGTTGTTGGAGTCGGAGCTGTACCCAGAACCTGGAGCCAAACCGTCTCCAGCTGCCGTTTACAGCTGCTGTCGCCTGCATATGGGACCATGTGGCTGTGTGACTGTGTGGGATCTTGGTTAACTTATGGTTAGTGTAGTCGGTGTGTATGTGTTGGTATCGCCAACGTCTCCAACGCCTGCACATCCCTATTTTTATGCTGTGCAAATGACAGCTATTTTTCATAGGACCAAAAGCGCTTCCAAACTGCAGCAAAATGCTTCGACTGCTCCTCTTCTACTTCTCCTCCTACACTTTATTTTCTTCCACTGCTTCCCTTTCTCGTTGTTGTTGTTGCTGTTTTTGCTCTAGGTGGCAAGTGACAATAATTTCAGTGTCTACTCTGAGGGTAGTTGCAGCATCTCCTTTTCAGACACACACACAGGGATACAAGTCCTTTGTTTTTCCAACTCTTGCCTAATTGCCAAGACTTTGACTGGCAACCCCAAAAAAGCCCTTAACAAAAATCCCATGTAAATGCTGACGCTTCAGTTTATTACGCATACGACTTGTGGTGCGCAGCAATGCATTTAAATGCGATGATAAACTTTCTTACATTTTATAAACTCGCTGAGCTGATTATAAATGTACCTCCTAAAGTGTTGATAGAAACATTCTCGACATGATAAATTATGTATAAATATACTTCATCTGCAAATGAGTTGCATAAGAAATATCTTTTTGACTGTGAGAGAAATATGGAAAAGTTTATCAAAGAAATATTGTAGTCAAAAATTGAATTTTTGACTTTTGTAAATAACCACCATTAGTTTATTAAGCTTACTAATTAAATCTCGCAACAATTCACTTACTTTATTTAAAGTTTCTTGCCGACAAGCTTTAATTTTAAATGATCATAGACTCTGGCATTATTCTTATTATTTATTATGATTACTATTCAAGCAAAGAACAGCTCGAAACAGTTACTAAATCAGTGTTGACTGTCGCCTGTCTATCAATAAAGAGCATGCTATGAAAATAATCCTTAAATGCAACAACAGAGAATAAAGCATATTTTTATTGAATCATCAAAGTCAGACAATAAGTATCTAGCGAATGGATAAACCTTAATACACACACACACACAAGCTCCTTCACACAGACACACACACACACATGCACACTCAAGTGTTACTCATAATTGTGTTGCTGTGAAAATATCAATAAAGGAAACTAATGAAATGCGCGCGTTCTTAAGTGGCTTACTGTCACTTCAGCACACAAACAAACACACACACATACACACACAGCGAACACACACATGTATTCTCACTCATACAGTGAGAGAGTACTTAGAGTTGCGTGTGGAAGTGTATAATGTCAATGCCCAGACGTCAGACTCCAACTCCAAGAAGTATTCCCCAAAGCAACCCAAAAGTCAACCCGACCCAGCACAAAATCCCAAAGCAAGTGGTCCTTCTCTGTGTAACGGTGCATCATAAATTCCGCACTTCTTTCGTAAATAGCCATTTAAGTGTGTTTGTTTACTTTCATTTAACGTTGGCCTTAGACGGCCACATAATGCCCTCCGCTCTCTCTATATACCCTGTAACCACAAAGTCGAAGCGGTTAAGTAGCAAAAGCCACTTTAGGTAACTCAAATATTTATAAAGTTTAGAAGTATTTTATAAAAATGTAGTATTAATACAACCGTTATTTAATATCATATTATCCAAGGAAAAAGAAGTCAAATTAAATAAACAGGGCATTTCCTAGTCGGTTACTCACAACATACATAGTATACATATTTATCAGCTATTAGCAGGCGAATATAAAAGGGTCAAGTGACAATCGTGTGAACTGATGTCCGTCGATATGTCCGTCACGGGTTATATGTGTGTGTGTGTGTGTGTGTGTGTGTGTGTGTGTGTGTTCCCCTTCAGCACATACGCCCCAACAGGCGAATGCAATTCATAAACTGTAAGGCAACTAATAAACTTGTCTGTGAAGAAAATGGTACAAGCATAAAATTATATGGCAAGCTTATCATGAGGAAGCTTTCAATTGATGTTCAAGTGTGTCTCGGATAAGTTACATGAAAGCACCAAAAAGCTTTTTCTGTGACAGTGTCTTTGCTTAAGGTGTTCAATGCGCTCAAAGCTGTCGGTAGATGGCGCCACAGCAGATTTTAGAGAAGAATCAACATTATTTGCTTGTTAAATGCCTCTTGAAAATTATAAATAGATTAAGTTTAAAAGAAGATTATAAAAAAATTATTTTCTTATTCAAAACTTTTGAAAGAAAATAATTATTGTCATATTTTTACATCTCTGATTTCGACTTATTAAATCCAATTTTACCCAAGCCCAAAATGCAATTTAAATAATTGCAGACAAAAAAATCTAATGAGCATCCGAGAGTTGTTGTTTCGCTTAATTTGAAAACATAAAATTATCATTAATTTTATTTTGGTATAATTACATTTCTGTTGTAATATTACACTTTTATATGTATGTATTTACGAGTATATGCTTCCGTATGCTTGGTAAAATCACGCAAATGTTTATTAAGTTTTTAATTTTTGATGCCTTCATTATGAAACCTCATAAAATAAGAGCGACTTGGTGGTGGGAGCGGAGAGTGTGTCTGGCGGGGGGGAAGTTGCATGCTAGTTATTGAGTTTGCTTTTATATTTAATGTTGGCGTCGCAGCTTCCTAACTAATTATTTTGTAGACATTAAATTAATATTACGAACACGCTTAGTTTGCATTAAATAACAAATAAAAGAGATTCTACATATATTCAAAAAGTTGTTCATACTTTTGCATTCCAGTTGTTCTTAGTGTATACACTTAGCAAAAATAGCCCCGAAATTGGGTAAATAAATGTGCATTGCCTCACATTCAAAAATTCTTAAAATCTTTATATATTTATCCGTGCAAAGCAAATAATCGCCTCTCAAGTATTTATCATTTTTTTTAATATCTAAACTGTCCCTTCTTCCCCCGCTCATTGTGGTAGACCCTCAGAGGGGAGTAGCTGCCATTCGTATTGCCATTAAGTGAGGCTCCAGCTCCGGCTGGAACGCCAGCGCCATTGCTGCCAGCCCCATTTCCGTTGCCATTGGTGGTACCAGTGTTGCCAAAGTTCTGCGAGGCAGAGCCCGAAATCAACTCCTCCGAGTGCTGTGGCTTGGCGGTGCAGCGGGGAGAGATTATGAGATTGTATATGGTGAAATAGACGAGCGCAATGATGCAGGCAATCACGGCCAGCCATTGGTAGCAGCACTTCCAATACTCCAGACTGAGATTCTTCTCCTCACGCGCCAGACCAATCAAGGCGCCAATTCCCTTGCCTGCGCATGGAGAAGTTACGGAATCAGTTGAGAAAATAAAGAAAAATAATTATGACAAATTACATACCCAATCCGAAGAAGGCCAGGACAGCGATGGCCTGTCCGGTGGCGGTCAATTTACGTGGCATGGCATGACGCATGTAGAGAATGATGGTAATCCAGATGACTCCGATCACCGCTGGCTCGATGGTCTCCATGATGATGGTCAGCCAATTGGTGCCCTTGTCACTCAAAGCCGTAAAGCGAATGACGAATATGGCAAAGCCGGCAATGAAGATGTTCGAGTGTCCGCAGTACTCAATGAACCTGTCCACGTTGAAGAACAGGGCCAGGATGAGAATGATGCCCGCATAGCAGATGGCATTCGCATCCGTGAATGTCCAGTAGAGGAAGCTGTGAATGCTGCTCCAGAAGGTGCCGAACAGAATGGACACCAGGGTGAGTAGGACAATCTCGGGTTTATACCGCCGGATAGCCGACATGGGCACCACCAGCATGCCCGTCTTGGTGTGCCACCACCACTCGGGTGGACTGAGCGGCATTTGCGAGGCCAGGACGAGCACCGCAGCACCCAGCACGAAGCAGACGATGAAGATGATCAAAGCAACCAGAGCGGCGTCATGATTGGGCTGGTTCTGCATGAAGAGCAGATCCAGCGGCGAGAAGAGTATCACATAGCCAATGGCTCCCCACACATACTGGCGGCACACCTCCCCGCGACCCTCCGACGTCTCACGCACCGCGATCACAATCGCCGTATTGAGCAGGGTCAGAGATGCCATGGCGAAGATGTCTCCGAGCAGGCGAATGATCGTGTAGCCCACGAGAGTGTCCTCCACATTGCCAGGTTTCTGTGGGGAGATTGCTAAAATTAGAGAGGGACTTTCCCTGAGTGGACGTGGAGCTTACCGTGACACACTCACTATCGGCGAGCACGGAGTCCTTGCCACTATAGGGATCGACAATGAGGCACTCGATGATGGGCCTGCAGCTGCTGTCCTTCTTCAGATCTCGCATATACTTCACTTGCTGGGCGGGTATGTTGCACTTGATGCCACCTGTGGAGAAACAACATGATTAAATATATGGGATATAAGGAGATACGACTTAGAGATACTATACATGGTAACTCATGTAAAAATTTTTCAAAACTAAGATCGGAACAAAAATCGTTTGCCTTGTAGTACTAAAAAAAAATTTAAAACCTTTAAGAAAAAAGTGCAACATCCGGAAAAATATAAAAATAATTAAAAAAATTTTGAAAGATTTGTTTTTTGTCCTTTCAATGAAATGGTTAATTATTTTATTTAAAAGAAATGTATGTAAAAAAAAAGAATAATTTTGTAAAAAGAATATTCAATTTCTAGTATTCTTAAATATTTCCTTCCCATTTATTTTTCAAATTTTATTATGCTAATGAAATGTTTGCCTAGATAGTGCTTCTTATTATTTCCCACAATTTTCATCTTAGTATCAACTGTTAAAATTCTTATAGGAAATCACTCTACACTCATTACTTACCCACGGGATACTGACACCAGCCGGCAGTCTCGTTGGTGACGGGTTCGTTCAATGCCGCACCCATGACAGCATGCATCACAATGTTGGGTGTATCCTGGGTGTAGACATGGCAGTTCTTCACCAGATCCTTGCCCAGCTCATTGCGCTCCGTGACACACAGATGCGGTGGCTCCACATACACCTTCTTGGCCTGGCCCTTCGCCTGCCGCTTGCTGCGATCCACCTCGGTGCTGTCCACCTCGACTCCCGCACTGTCCGCCGGCAGCTCGGCCACATCGAGGTGACTTGTGGCTTGTAGTTTTTCCGTGGTCGCACTGGGCGCATCCTCCTCGTAGTCGCCGAAATCGGAGCTCTGGTCGGTGGATGGCGCTGAGGTGGCCGTGTCTCCCAGCCAGAATTGATACATGTTCTCGTGGAAGTTCGGATTCAGGCAGCTGTAGGTGCAACGCGTCAGCTTGACGCTGCCCTCCTTGCTGTCCCACGCCTTGCAGGTGTCGTTCACACACAGCTTCTGGAATATGTAGGCGCCATTGCCGTCGCAGCCGAAGCTGACTTGTGGTTTCAGTGACGTTCCACGCACCACATCCGGCACAGCAAACAGCACAGCGTAAATCAGAGCAGCGAGCACCAAGAAGGTGGCAGTCAGAAATCGCAGCGTGCGTCCAAATCCATTTGGATTCTTGGCAGCCAACTGATCAGCCCAGGGACCAGCGATCAACGGGCCCAATATGGACACAAATGGAGCAACAATGCTGATTGTGCGATACTCGGAGAAATTGAGACCCAAGAGTAGCGGCTTTGTGGCATGCAAAATGTGCAATGCCGTGAGACCTGCAATTAAATGAGAAAATTCCGTTTATAACTGAGTGTTGAACCCAAGAGTGGTTGAACTTACCGCTGATCACCAGGAATACCACAAGTTTCAGCGATATCAACGTTTTGTTGATGCGCGGACTGTTGCCGCTTTTGAAACCCATTTTGACGGGCTATCTATAAGTCTACAGTTTAAAAATATTCTTCTATTCGTTTTGAGGAGCCTGAAAATATAAAAAAAAAAAATAATAAAAATTAGAGCTTATAAGTGTGTTCAGTTTGTTGCACAAATCATCAAGTTAATTGCTACAAAACAAACATAAAGGCCTGCCTAATGGCTTTATAGACACGGACGAGTTCCCAGGCGATAACATCGAGTGGCGCATGCAACAACAGGTGCCACAATAGACAGCACCACCTTGATGCGTGTTGTGTTGTGTTGTGTTGTGTTGTGTTGCGGGTAAACAATCTGTTAATGTCGCCTAACAAATGCAACCGCAGCAGGCCAAACAAAGCAGGGTGAAAAGAGGGTTGCATCGGCTATAGTATACCCTTTAAACAATTGTAGATATAAGTACAACCTGTAACTTCCATTCGCTTTTTGTAAAACTTCTTCGTTTTGAATATATTTCAAATATATTTAGTAGAGCATGCCGATGTCTTGACCTCCACAGGGTATGTAAACAAATTAAAACGCAATTAGTAAAAACGGGTTAACTTTCATTGTGGAACTTGAAATGTGTAAATTATACATGTATCAGTACCCATAACTTATAATGTTAATAAATAAATAAATACTACCCATAAACGTTAACCTACATCTAATTATATTTTTAATATTTTTTTTTTAATAATATTGTATCAAAATAATCATAATAAATGGAAAAGTTAAGAATGCCAAAGCTGAAAAACAACATAATTCATCATTGTGAGGAAGTGACAATAACATTGGATGTTCTTTCTATGGCTCATTGTTATGCCATTAACCAATTGAATATTTGTATACACATAATATGTACTATATTCTATGGGTATTCCAACTTGTATCAAGTCATCAATTCGATATGCCTATCAATGCTAATCAAGCGATGTCAACAGTAAAACCAAATGAAATTCTTTCTACTTAGTTCGAATAAGATCTCAATAGCAAGGCGAGAAATAGCTCAAATTGAGGCAGTACATAAATACATATAGACACTTGTCTATTCACATACATAAATACATACATATATCAAGACACTAAAAGCAATGCCAATGGGGTGTCAAAATAAACAAGTGTCAATGGGCAATAGGCCATTTGCATCGTTGAACTGAAATAAAATATCAGTTTAATTGTACATAATATATGACAAAAGTTAAACGAAAAAACTGTTCAACTTATTAATACTCTGTGCTGTAACTTATCAAGTATTATTTAACGAAATGCCTATTTTACAGGGTATCAAGTCAATAAGTATAAACACAATCAGCATCAATTACGTAGTCTAATAAAAAATAGATGGAATTTGTTGCTGTCCTAGGAATAAATTTATATTAGCTGTCAACATTTTTCAATGTTAAATACTAAGTTATTGATGAGATAAGAATCAGACTCAGCTATAGAGTATAGACAAGAGCGATAAGCCGCGAAGTAAAATACTAAATAATAACTAAATGCAACTGAGGATGGAATGATGAGGTTGATGGGCTTGTGAGTTGCTCTGGGGATAAGGTTGATGGACTGCACCCACGACGTTCTGTCTGTGGATGCAATTTGCACTCATCTTAAGTGAAGATCTTGATTCATTGTGAAGGAGTTTGACAATAAAAAGAAACCACCAGGAAATGGAAAGCAAGAGGCGTCATTAGCTGTGGCACTTTTCCAAGCTGCTGCGCAGAACATGAACAAGATTTGTGGATTTGCGTATAAGCACGGCATAGACGAGTACTCGTATTCGTATTCGTATTCGTACCCATATTCATTGTGTTAAACAGGCAGGCGGTCAGACAGTACTCAAACCGGTTGCTTGAGCTGCCAGTCAGTCAGTAATTACATCACCACAGCGAATCAGTAGACCTAAAAGAACTGACAGTGGGAAGACTCCGAGTCTGACTCTAAATACGCCCATCTCACTCTCTCTCCCTCTCTCTTTCCCCAATTGGGGCAGATAATATAGCCAGAGGCAGAGGCAGATAATGGGCTATAAAAGACATCTGTAACATTTCAAAAGATTTTACACAACAGAATGCCAACATCGTTCAATCAGTTCAGTATAACAATCTATTCCAAGGGTAATCTTCAAGTCGCTTTACACCTCATAAAATGGATGGACTTTTAAGTGTGTGTAGAAGTCTTAAAGACTGAACAAATTGTAAACAGTAGTGAGCATGTTGATCATGTTTACAATTGGCTGATAAGAATGCCAGAGAACCTTGACAATCAAACAATTGCAGCCGGCTTTAATTCAGCCTTTGAATATTAAACGTTATAATAAAAAGCTAATAATATAAGTATTTAATTGACAGCAGTGTTCGACTGTCAGATACTCTGTTAAGTAAAATTTGATAATATAGCTGAAAGATTCTCAAATGAAATGTTTTGAATAAAGAAAATATAAATATTTTCTGTTGATCATTAAGTACTGTTGTATTCAAGTTCATATACTTTTTTTTTAATACAGAGCTTGGCTATAGACAAATGAATTGATGACGCATCGCTCACGAACACGCTGTCAAATCTGAGCTAAGCTGTACACACCCATAAAACACTTTGCTACACTGGAAAAAACGACTGTTTCAGGGATAAAATTCTACCTTAAAAAAAAACACGCAATTAATGTACAAATTTAATCAAGTGATAAGACTAAATATCAGCCTCTGTTCGAACAGAGTTTATTGGCAATATTACAGAGCAAACAACTTAAGCACGTTGCCAAACGTCTTTTCACACCTTTGTGGGCAGAGGCAACTTCGACAGTAATTACAGTTGCAATGTTTGTTGTTATTGCTGTTGCTGCTGTTGTTGTTGTTTCTCTGGGCTGCGCCAACGTCGTATACTATGTGGGTCAATTGCTTTTTTGGGGCTTGCCACCAGACAGCGCGGCGCATGAAAAATCAACGTTTAATTATGCGTAACATGTCAACGGAAATCAATGAAAAAGTCACCACAGAAAACAATGCCAACCAGTATTCACTTTAATCTGTTTATGAATAAACAGTTCATGTACATATATTTTAAAGCAGAGCTTTGATTTATAGTGCACAATATGATCTAATATATCAATTTTATATTCTGATAATTTCAGAACAATCGCTTAACAAAACCCTGAAATTATGAATTACTTACTAAAGGGTACTTCCTATTCCATCAGTTTTAATTAGATCATCCTCATTTATTTGCAAATTCGCTGAAGCGTAGACTAAAACAACAAAATGCTAATTTCATGTTAAGTACACAAACTAATTCAACACAACAGAAAAAACAAATTGTATTTTATTCTCTGATTCGCTTTGTTTACCCGTCTGACATTTTGGCGGCAATCTTTGACATTTAAATGGGCGCCGCTCTTCCTCAAGGAAAGATCTTTACGACTGGATAAACAGCTGGCGAAATGCGAAAAATAATTTTGGATTACGCAAAATAATATCGATTCATCTACGACTCTTGATTCTTTTGGATTCTTATGAACTACGTGTCACAATCATTGACTGTTTATTTCTTTTCATTTGCCATTTTTCTTGGCACGCCCCATAAAGTTGTACGCTTAATTGGGATTCGGGGCTAAAGGCAGCGACCGCGATTTCGTTCACTGTTTATTTACACATTCAGCACGTAGTATTATTTTGAACTACGTACTTTAATAGCATATTTTTATGCATTCAACAGCTGCCCACAAAATCAAACGATCGATCGAATGCCGTAACAGTTATACTTAACGTAGAGATGGAGTCGTGAGTCGAATTGACTTTCGTGTCACGAAGGGAAAGTAATTACAAAATTTAAATATATATTTATAAAATTTAAATATATATGTATATATTATTAAAAATATTAATTTTTCTATATTTCAAATATAAATTTATTATAATGTTCATTTTATACTTCAATAGTCCCATCTCGAATATATCGCAACAACTATGAGTTATTAATTGAATGAGGCTTCCTGTGGTGTGTGAGTCGACCGCCGTGCAGCTAATGATCCCAGCCAAAACTTGGCCAGTTTATGAAGCCCGTTTCCGTTGAGGTTTATGAATGATTTCTGCATTGTGCAATAACTTATTACACCTCAATACACCGATACAGCAATACACTCATCCCTAAGCATGACTTAACAATGTCAATGTGTCTATAAACAAATGAGTTACGAGTGAGTTTTATTTTTATGATTCAATTGCTATTCAAATGCGACGACAACCTTTAGATACTTAGTTGCTCAATCAACGCCATCGTCTTGTATATAAATTTGTATATTCCGAAGGAATGTACTATGAGTATATAGGATTGCTATCCACACACACTTTGCGGCAAATTAGAAACAACTATTTAGGCATTTTTCTGAATTTTAATCATTTCGAAACACGCCCCTGGAGTTGCCAGTGTATTTCTTCGTTCTATTTTGTGACTGTGATGGAAGTGCTTTAAGTTACATGCGGCATACTTTATGTTATTTTTGTGTATATTAAAAACTAGTCCCTGACAGGGCACACGCAATCCCAGTCCGGCATTTCCCCCACACTTAAATGTATTTTATAATACAAACTGCAGTTCTTGGTTGGGGTTGCGATTCGTGGTTCGTGTTTCGTGTTTCGTGTTTGTTGCCGGCTAATTAATTAGGAATGACCATAAATTGGGTCAAACAACAAAAACCATGGCAAGTGCATGGAAAATAATGGGTGGGAAAATGGGAGAAATTAAAAATATTGCGGCGTGCTGCTTTTATTGTTTCTTGTCTGTCGGACGGTGGAAAAATTCATCTAAATGTACACATATAGTATTCAGCACAGCTACAATTCTTACCAAATTGTCACAGTCGAAAATATAAATAGATTTGTCAGCTTATAATATTTATGTTTTTAGATACCCTGTATGCAGTTGCAACGGGTATAAGAAAAATTACTTTAAGACATCAGCATAAATTGTTAATCGCCCTAATTCACTAACTTAGAAACTCTTCTTTTCATTGATCTTTAGATTATCACAATATTATTATATTCAAAGTATTTCAAATTTATTTAAAAGATTTGTCGACTGAGTATCTCTTGGTACAAACTTGTTTTGTTTGTATATTTATCAAATCTGTTCTGAATTTTATATAATATTTTTAGGCCATTCAATGTTGAAATCAGCTTTAAAAATGCGTAAACAAATGGTATTAAAACTATTTGTTTGCTTCTGCGGGAAGCATTGTTTGGTCTGTGATCAGCATGCCACTTGTTGCATTTCCATTCAATTTGCCTATTTGCCTATTTGTTTATCTAGGCTGCGGTCAGGCATCAGCAGCAACAGCAGCAGCATGAAAACATGTATGTGTATTATATGCATATATATGTTTTTAATTTACATCAGTGGCAAGCTCCATTAAACTGTCCGAAATTTATTTCAGCCTCAATTTGTTGGTGGCATGACCCCATAGATGACGCAGCTAGTTAGCTATGTTATGTTATGTGGATCAATGCGTCGATGACATCATTTTTGGACAGCCTCAGCCGGCGACGCATGTGACGTAAGGTTTTGTTTTTGTTTTTTTGGGAGGGATCTATATTTACAACAAAAATACAGACGACTAAATGAGCGAAAGTTGATCTCGAGTAGCCCAATTTTCAGCAGAGTTTCATTATTTTTAGATCTGTGTCAAAATATTTTAACTCTTTCACAATTTGAGTGGAAATAATGGAAAAGAATATTTACTTTTTATACTTAACGGAATGTGAATTTTAAAATAATCAATGAATTATAAGGATAATCTTCTGGTTGTTCATTTTTAGATATAACTTATTTAGTACCTAATTTTCGCTGTAATATAAAAATAAATAATACCTTAGCTTCTCTACTAATCAGATAAGTTCTTAAATGTTTTTTCTTAATTTTATACAACTCCTAACATTGTATACATTTGGTATTTTCAACTATGCAGTCATATTTATGATATCACTGTGGCTTGTGCACATATTAATTCAATCACTCGGCAATTTGCATATAACCGTGTGGAATGCATTCGCAACAGCCTTGTGGCATGTCGAAAGTGCCAAAATGCAACTTGATAGATATCAACAGAAGCTTCAAGCGATTTCGACATTCTCTCTCGCAATGTTATCGCAGCTAATTGAATTGTAATTGTTCAATTGCGCATTAATTACATATTTTATTAATTGCCTACGGCCAAAAATAGCATGAAATTGAGCACCAAAAATTGTGAATCGACACCATAAAAGTAACTCGGGGGGAAGTTGGGCCAATAATAGAAATCGCATGGGCCCTAGAAAAAAACTCGGCTGTTAGCCATTAAAGAGAGAGAGCCAAAATGGCAGTGGCACGACCAATGAGCCAAAGTCAATGATTTTGTCGATGAGGCAAGTCACGCATTGCAATCATTTCCTAAAAAACTTGATTACAAGCGCAACAATTGCAACAACAAAAACAGCAACAACAACTACAATAACAACAACAACAACCATAAGACATGCGACAAATGCAATTCTTATGTGCTTGTCTAACCGGCCCCCAAGAGCGCTGTTAAACTTAAACTTGAAGTGCATCACAAGAACACAAAAGGAGTCAGTCGGAGATACAAAGATACATTTGTAGCTACAAAGTTAGCTTTGACGTTGGCTGTCACTCGCAGCAAATAAACAGGAAATCGTTGACTCGACTGCAGTTACAACTTGGCGATGTTCTCAATAATTCAAAAGTCTGCAGTCTTTCGACTTCAGTTCGAGTCTCTCAGATTAAAGACATGGCATTGGCATTGAGTCTGGTCGGCGCCTTGACTTTAGTTGGATTAAATTAAGCATGCGAGCATTAAATTAATGTCTCTGTCTTGTCTGACTGTTTGACATTGAATTGACCAACAAAACCGACAATATAATGCCGGGAGACCCTCCACACATCAAAACAGAATCCAGAAAAGTTTGCCCTAATTTTCGAGCAACAGAGCAAAAAATAAACAAATGGTTAACAAAGTATCTGTAGATGTTGGTGTATCTGTAGCTGTCTGTATCTGTATCTGTAGTAGTTGTAGTTGTACTTATTTTCTCTGTTTTGTCTCTGCTGCAGCCACAGCATCTGAGTCATCAAATTCTTCAACATGCGGCTGTGACACAAATACTACAACAATAATAAACGACACCCATGCAAAATAATGTTTAAACACACTGACGACATTGAGGATTTGAGATGTTATCTTTCGAATTACAAAGAAATTGTATAGCTAGTTTTCTTTATAATCACAACACGCGAAATGAGCTCCATTAACAACATGCAAAAGGTAAGACCCTAAGTAAAATCTATGTCATTTGCTTTACTCATTATCATTATGTTTATATCTTTCTTATTTCTCCACTCTTTATTTATTTGCTCAATTTGTTTTTTTTGGGACCGGCTGCTGTTTAATTGGCCATCGTCTTTTGTATGGAAACATTTGCAGCACATTTTTTGAATCGCAAACAGATGTGAAGACAGACGAGTTCATAATAATAATAATAACCACAAGCATATCTGAATCTGTTGTGAATCGAGTGAATATCTGACATGATTTTAATGTCTAATGTTAGCCACAGAGGTTGCCCCGTTGACGTTATTGTATGTGTATAAACGACCCAAATGAGCCGAATGAGCTGAATGATGTCATATGTTGCGGATACACTCCAACGCTTCGCTTTTTGTGATTTAAATTTCATTTTTATCTTTTCACATTTTTCATTTTTTATTTTTTACTTCGTGTTTATAACATGTCTGCGCTTCAAATCCCTACCCTCTAGCCCTCGCAGCCCTATCGATTTGCCTGTTTCTCTGTCTGTGTGAGTTTATGTGTGTGTGGTGTGTATGTGTGTGTGTGTGTAGGTCTCCTCCATTGTTTGCCATTAGAATGTCTTGGTCGGTTGCCGGTTTAAGCTCCAAAAGTTGTTTGTCTGGTTTTCTGCCAGCAGATCTGTCCGCTACCTTTTCAAACTTCAAACTGGGCTGGCGAATTCAAGTTCAAACAACAAACAAAGCAAATATGACAAATATAATACGAAGACTAAATACCCTTCCAAATGTTGGCTAAATTAATTTTTTGACAGTACAGATTTCCTGTGATTAAAGTAATTTATTTTTATTTCATGTAATTAAATCAAACTACATCTCAAATTAATGACATCCCATGTTAGGGCATAAAATTCCTGCAGTAACCTTTTTCTAACGTGTTAAAGGTGTCTTTAAGTTTTTGTTTGTTGGATTTTTAGATTGGGGTGGTTTGCTGAATGTAAGGGTGGTTTCCAACACGCACTGCCTTCAGGGTGGTTTCTATTTTCTAGTAGCAAAATATTTCTTAACATTTCTCCGGTGGACTGTCTATATTTTTTATATATTGATGGCACGCCTGGCAAACGAGCATTTTAATGCCAATCTTCTCTTATTGCTCGGGGAGCAGACCCTCTGAGACCCAACAAAAAAGGGGTGGTTCTCAAGCTGTTCCACATTTGTTTCTGTAGCGGCATTTGTTATCACCTTTTTTGGGTTAAGCTAGAAAAATTGCTCAATTCGTTACAGGAAAATTTAGGGAATCGAAAGAGTGATTGGAATTGCACTATTAATCAGAATTAATGTCCTTTTTAAAGAGAAATGTATGCAAAATATGGACTATGTTATTAATATTATTATTGTTTAACTTTATCTTTATATTAAAATAACTAAAACTAAAAAAGTTTTTTTGCTGGCGAAAACTCAACAGACCTACATTTTTCTTTTAAGTTCTGCATTAAAAAGAACTATAAATGGACAGTCAGAGGGTCGCCTTACTTGGAGTCGAAAACTATGTCATACACGTTCAAATGTACATATATGCAGAAGAAGTAGAAGTTGAAGGAAGCACTTAATGCAACAATGTTGTGACGCCAAATGCGACAACGAAGTCGACGTCATCGGCAGAAAATAAAAGCACTATAAAAATCAAGTTATAACTGTTTGAGTACAAAGTATTCGACTAGAAGAGACCCTACAGTAAAGTTGAAAACATTTGAATTCTCTCACACGCAATCTATAATATACATATTTGTGTAATTACAAGGTCTATTTTTACAAAAATGTTTGTAAGTTGCTTTTATTGATTTCCAAAATTTGATGTAAACTTTGATAGTTTAGCGTATGCAAGCACCTGCATACCCATTGTGAACTGTAACTCTGAAAGTATCGGAGATCGATAGATAGACAAATCTGCTGAGCTATTAATGTTATAGTTATATGGACTACTTCTTAAATGCACCTGCTCTCTTTTTGGTATTACAGGGTATATTTGTTGTAAATTGTTGGCCTTGCTCGGGTTGCTTCAGGGTGCCATTAGTTGGCAGTTTGCGGGTGCTGGTCCCACGCATCGTTTAATGATTCCCAGGCGAATGTCTGCAATTAGTAACCAAGGTTTCACTATTCCCACCTCCCTCCAATCATCCCTCCCTGCGGCGCCTCCCTCCCCTCTTTGGTTTCCTCCTGCTGCGTTATCCTTGCGTCAATTCTGTTGCGTTTTTGTGCGCTTGGCTAATTAAATTACTCGGGCGAATGGTGTGGAAAAAGTTAAAAGAGAGGACAATGCATTTGAGCACAGGCTGCAATGCAGTGGGAGAGGGGGTACAACAGGATGCGGGGCAAGGGAGCGACGCATTAAGTGATTTGTCTCTTGAAAATGTCGCCAGACAGTCGCCGCGAAAAGTGCATTTCCAGTCCGAAAAGTGACAACAACACTTAACTCTCAACTATGTATATGCAGATGGAAATGTAGATAGAATCATATGTACATATATTCATTGATTTTTATACCCTTTGCTTTGTAAAATGGGTCAAAGGGGTATAAATGAATGCAGGTGTGCCCTCCTGAATATTTATATCTAGCTTGGGCTATTTGATTTACTTTTTACGCTCATATCTTCAGAAACTTGTTAGCCTATGACGGCAGATTGCTTATAAATTGAATTCAAATATTTAAATTTATATATATTTGTGAATTTAAAATTTTGACAAATATTAAATTGCTGTTTAAAATATTAAAAAAATGCCGATCTTTCAATACATTATAGAACAAAGTAAAGGGTATCTGCTGGTCGATCATTATATTGTGTATCCCTTTTATTGGTTTGTTGACGTGATGATTTCATTTTCACGTTCTTTCTCATTTGTGTTCTAGTTTTGCTTCATGTTTGTCTTGAATATCCTTCAACCGAATGCAACATGCGAATGGGGTCGTTGAGTTCCTGTTCCTGCCCCCATCCCCGTCCCTGTCTCTGTTCCTATCCCTAGGTGAAACGAGTTCCGAGTCAATGTCGATAAGTCGGTGATGTCGTCTTTTGTTTGACTTGCCTTTTTGGCTACAGTTTTCGCTGTGCTTTTTGGCAAGTCACATTTTTATTTCGCTTTTAATTTCATTCGAAATGACCGTAAAGACAGCCAAAAAATGACATCACAAATTTTGAGTGGGCTCGATTGTGTCAGTATATGTTTATAAACGAGTGTTGATCTCAGACACTACAAGAGTTAGAGACATCATGCTTATATGGAAGATACACTTGTCACTCAAGTACTTAACGTAGATCAACTTTTAAGCATATGCAAATTTCAGTTTTCTTATAATTGTTATTTTACACTGAACTAACTATTTATATTATTCTATATTGAGTAATTTACATTTCATTTCGAAAATCAGTTTTTGCGCGACATTTCAGTTCAAATTTAAATTAAATCTAGTGAGTCATGTGTCTAAAATTAAGTCATCTGTCACTGTATACGCATTCTTTTTGCACACACTGTTTAATCGATTATTATGCTAATTATAATTAAAGTAGCCGATGGGTAGTAAGCAAATTATTTCTATTTATATTATCCAAATTTCATTATTATTTATGGACACACGCTAAAATATTTCACGCACTGTATTCAAATTGTCGCAACAAATGCGTATTTATATTATTTTCATTTTTATTTTATTTTGTTTTTCAACACAAAGATATATATTTAAATTCAACACTGAAGAAGAAGATGATGTAGCAACAACTACAACAACAACAACAGCAAACACCGCAAAGTCAAACGCGCAGCGTTCAGTCTTGTTTTCTATATGTAAAACTACAAAAATAAATTTCGAAAAACCAAAAAAGAAACAATACTAGCCAAAACACAAATTAAACCAGAAACTAACAAAAATAACAGCAACAACAACAACAGTAATAAACAACGACAGCAACAACAACACACCGTAAAGCTCGCGTCGCGCGGCGGTTTCAAAATCGTTTTTTTTCTTTTTGGTTTTTTCGTTTTTTATTTAAAATGTTTTTTGGCGGCAGCTGCCAACAATGAGAAGCCAAAACGTTGCCTCCGTCGTATCGTGGGCGACTTTCGTACCGTTTAACGTGCCGCGTGCGCTCCCAACGCTTCGCCGTTCGAGTGAAAACTAAACGAAGCGCTCGAGCAGCCAAGCAGAAGCAAGCTAATGTCACTGGCGGCAGCAGCAGCACCATCACCACCACCACCACACAAGCCACCACACAACCACCAGAGCAACAGAGCAGCAGAGCCACCAGCTGTTCCGTTTCGTTCTACGGTCTGATTTGCCACTACTCGCATTGCTGGGCGCCAATTCGACTTGTGTTGCCAACTGCTCATTTCAACAGTATAAGAGTCGTATAAGCAGTTGGCAATGCGCAAGTTGATCAAAATTCTAGTGCATGCTTTTAGGCGGCAGTGGAAATGCCATGAGATATCAAGGAGTGTAGTGTGTTTAGGGGTGTATCATATTATTAGATATACCTTTTCATTTTTTATTGATGGTGCAATTTAAAATGTCAAGTATGCCTTCATATTCAATTAAATGAGTAAGACCTTAACCAATTATAATTCAGAAAAAAATTAAATTGTTTATCTATTGTTTATTTAAATAAATTTATTTATTTAAGTAGCACTGTCGCACATTGGAAGGAAATCAGCTGGCATTGCAAGCAGTTATCATACGAATTGTTACGGTTTCCACAGCAAGTGCAAAGATTTTCCGGCAAACGAAATGTGTTGACCGTTTGTCTGGCTCGAATTTCAACCCTTAGCCAAAAGAGTCGCAGACACACCCCCGCAGAGGCCCTAAGTTTTGGAATCGGAAATAAACATAGATTCACGTGCAGCTTGCATGTTGTTGAGGGTGTATTTTGTCTGTACTCTTACGAATGCACAAACAAACGTACATTTATGGAATATGATTGATATGCCTCAACGCAATTTCCCTAATTAAGTAAAACGCGTAACTAAAAGACCTTTAAAAGGTTCTTAAATAGTGTTTATTTTAGGGGCGAGTGTCGCTGTTTGCATTCGAATCAGTGGAATTGACCCCGAAATTGATAGTAGAGTAAACAATAAACAAACGTTTTTGCTTTAATTTAAATACATTTGAATATTGTTTGGGTTGCCTTAATTAAATATGGCTTTATTTATTTATTTGACATAAAAAAGATATTTTAAGTGTGATGGTTATAAAATATATGTTTTATACTTAACTAACTATTTTATTCTCTTAGTCAGACTATTTCAAAGTATACCTATTACTTTTTCCTCTCGGAAACAGTTGCATTGCCGCAGCTGCTTTTGGAAATCCGGGGAAGCACCCATAAAATTTAATATAGATTGACTTTTAGCTGCGATCTATGGCTGATTCACTATAAGTTAAGAGATGACTTCGAAATGAGCCAACTTTTGGCTTTAATGAGCAGCAGTCACATGCATCAATCAGCGGGATCTACTCGATTAGCCTTTGGCTCGAGACGAGGGCAAAACGTTAACCCTTTTGTAGGGCATGCGATAGACTTGGACAATAATTGGCTGTGTGGTTGCTTGGGTGGCTGGGTGGCTGAGTGGTTGGGTGGTTGGGTGGTTGGGTGGATGCTTGCTTCGGGTCGTTCTCTATCTGGCAGCTATTTTTGGATAGCGCTCGGACTCTCGCTCGCTCCGCTCGTTCGCGAAAAGCAGAAGACGCAGCACTGGCGGGACACGATCGGTGGTCGGATGGGGGAATCCATTCCGTTCGGTACCGTTCGGTTCGGTTCCGGCGTAGCACAGATTTTTGGCTTTAGTACAAATTCGTAAGTCGTACAAATCGCTAGCAGATGCGGCCGGTTAGTGGCAAAAAGACAATTTAGCAGACAGACAACGAGATCAGCTGAAATAAGAAAAATACTGTTTGTTAAAATAAATAAATAAATAATCGTACAAGAATTTCGTTCTCATGACCACATGGAAAAGTGCACCGTGCGTTTCAGCTACACGTATCCATAATATACAAAATATAAATACATAAGAAAAACACATTAATCAACAAGGCAGAAAAGCGTATCTCAAGAATATATATTTTGAAAAAAAAGTATCGGAAAGTCATTAGCAAAATAAATGAAAGTACGGGTATCTGTGGAATAAGAGAGAGAGAGAAATTCTAGACTCTCAACTGTAATTGTAAGCGTTCTTGTTGTTGTTTGTTGTGATCAAGCCAAATGGCGCATAATTCAACGTGAAATAGACAAAAACAACAAACGGATATATAGGTAGTATTGCCGTGGCCGAAACAGAACCAGATACATAATACAAACGTAGCCATTGCTATACGTATAGATAGATAGATATAGATACATAGATATAGAGCATTTCCCAGCGATTAACACCGTAAACTGGGCCATTGCAAAACCGCAAGATGACGACGCGCGGCATACGGCGTAAAAAGTCAACATTGACGGAGTTGAAAATCGCCGTTATCGGCTCGCCCAGTGTTGGAAAGAGCGGTAAGTAATTATTTCAGCCGAAGGGCCTTTAGAAATAACAAGTACGAAAAGATTCAATACAATACAAGCGACTAGAGCGCCGAGCAACAGCAAATTAGTTGAGCAATCGCCGATTCGAATATATTTAGAATGTTGTTTGTTTTGTTTATAAAGTGGCAACATACATATACATGCACATATGTGTATATGTCTGTGTTTGTATCTCTTTGTAGCTCACATGCCGCTAAGTGTACACAAACATATGTACATATGTATATCTATGTCGATCAGCAGCACTAAATGTATCTGTATCTGTTGTCTGTTCGCCTTTGAGTAGCTCGCTCTTTGGCATTGTAATCGTTTCTCACCGTCTGATTTGACAAGCGTGCAACCCAGGCTATACACTAATTTATGAAACACATCCACACACTCACACACCCACTCTCCCAATATATAAATATTTTTGGGGGGGATCACGATGTTGCATATTTTATACTTAGCGCGCAAATTGATGTTCCCTGTCAGCCATCACGTTCGAAGACCCTCGGCCCCCAGAACTTTAATTTGTAACATTTTGTATGACCAAATGACTTTAGTCGATGCTTAATTATGTCGCAATACCTGCACAAAAATCCCCTAGGAAATATGACTCGAAGACATGCTCCAACAATAAATAAGCTTATGTGGAAAAATAGCTCGAGGTGACGACTGACAAATGTCATGATCTTTGCATAGATTTAAGAGCCGAAGAGAAGAAAGACGAACATTATGATAATTTCAATGGAGAGAGCACCTTTAACTGCTTCCTAACATTTGCAATGACTTTTAATTTAAGCAAAGTTGGTCGACAATCTTCACGCTCCTCTTTGTGTTGTCGCATGATATCAGCTGACCGAGATTATGGCTCTGATATTTGCATTTCACACTACTTTCATGTCACTCTCCTTTCTTAATCTGCGCACTACAAAACTTATCTAAAATACTTAATCTCACTTTTGCATGCCATCTAAACTTTCTGCATGCATTTAATATTTATTCGTACCCATTTTTATTTTTCATTGCAATTTCTAGAAAGTTAAAGTTAAACATATCTGTAAAATTGATATCTACTTATAACAAACATTCCCAGTTTGCACTCATAAATTTGTTTAATTTGTTTCTGTCTCAAATCTCTATAAATTTTCAGTTCTTTTTAGGCAGGTATGACTGTCTTTTTATTAAGTATAATTCGTATAATCTATTTGCACGAGATAGTACAAATTCTTTGAGTTAAATACTTTTGCAAGAAATGTCTGCACAACTTGCAAGACTCACAAATCAAACGGGGCATTCATAATCGTACGAATATCTTTAAGATATTTCTTGATATATGTAAATAAATGGTAGATCAGTCAACCGCAGTGTCGGCGATATGGCACAATTATTTAATGCCACATAAGATCCGAGTCGGGGTGGTTTGAAATGCGTGTGGGGCAATTAAAACGCCCACCAGGCGAAATCCGCATCGTGGAAATGGAAATGGAAGCAGACGCGGATGCGGACGTGAGCACGATTAATGCCTAGAGAGAAGCCAGCGTCGCCAGTCTTCTTCGATATTTTAACAAAAATTTCAATGCTGACCTCGTAAAATTAAAAAAAAAGAATAATTTAAATACATTGCAGATAACATAAATTAAACACAAGTGAAATGTGCGGCTGCTAGAAAAATAAATGATCGAAATGGGAAAATGGAAAAATGTCAATAAAAACGAAAACAACCAAATAACAAGTTGGCCAAGAGAAACCACCCGGCAGTCGACAGTCGACAGACCATATAAAACATTATCCTTTCGGCCAGTTCAGACTTGACAGCACTTGCCATGCAAATGACCAGAAGCTCGAGTCATGCCCCCCAAGGAAGTCCTCCTCCTTCTTCCTCCCCTTTCAAAGGCCTGCACAGTTGTTTTGTTTGCTAGAAACACGCAATGGCCTAAATGTGTTGTTGTTGCTGTTGTTGCTGCTAGCTGAGTTTATTAACCCCGCAAAAGGCGCTTTTGTAGTTGAGTACAAAGTTTCACCTGCCTCAGGAGGTCGCATTTGTGATGTGTCGTAGGAGTTTACAGCTCAAGTGCTGACCCAGTACGAGTTTACAAGAGTCCAAGTCCGAGCTCGAGTCTGAGTAGTGTTCCGGGGGTTGTTGCCCTTGCCCCGGAGGGCGTTTCCTCGATTTACACCTGAAAACGGGCGGATAGATTCAGGAAATTAAATTCATGTTACGCAAATGATCTATTATTTAATTTAATTGCAGCCTTAATTGTGCGTTTCCTAACGAAGCGTTACATCGGCGAATACGATCATCAGACTGAGAATCGCTACAAGCACGAGGCCATGGTCGATGGGGAACCGGTGCTATTTGAAATACTGGACACATGTCCCAAAGTAAGCGCAAAATATGTAAAACAAACAAAAGTTTAAGAATATAAATATAGTTTTTTTTTTTATAAATTTGAATTTTAAATCCTATTTTACACTCGTAATTAAAAATTTTAATATGGATCTTAATTAGTAATTTTATGGAAAATAGAAACAAATCCTATATAATAGAAAGAACGTAATACAACTTTGTTTTTTAATTTTTTATAAAAATTTAAAAATTTAAAGTTAACTTCAAATTTCTTTTGAATCTTAAAAATTAGTTATTTTATTACTATAAAATAAAAATGAGTTAAAATTAAAATAAAATGAGTTAAATTTAATTTTAATATTAAAAACCAACCAGCAATTTTTATTTCTCAAATTAAATCCCTGCAATATTTCATGAATAATATATAAAATACAATAAATTAATGTTTAATATTTTTTTCGACAGGCTGATGATGAATTTCCCAATGCCGCCGAGCTGATCCAATGGGCCGATGGCCTGCTACTTGTCTACTCCATAACTGATCGTCGCAGCTTCAACTATATACGCCGTGCCAAGTCCGACTTGCAGTCGGACACACCCGTTCAACTGTGCGCCAACAAAGTGGATATGGTGCATCTGCGTCAAGTGAGTCGCGATGAGGGCGAAATTCTGGCCAAAGACTTTGAGTGCAAGTTCAGTGAGGTGTCCGCGGCGGATCACGTGGATCAGGTGGCCGAGGTGTTCAACGAGCTGTGCAAGGAGGTGCTCGCCTGCAAGCGCAAGTCCAAGCAGAGCCTTCTCGAACGCATGCTCGGCGGCACCAGACCATACAGCAGAGGGAAGAGCGACAGCAACTTGCCAAAAGACTGAAATCTCATACATACACACATACTTTTACTTTGTTTAAATAAACCATTTTTAAAGCATACAAAATAATGTGGCACTAATACTTTATTAGAAATAGTCGGAAAATATTACAGGGTATTATTATAAACTATAAAAATTTTTTCTATACATGTGGACACATTCTTTTGGCATTCACTTTAATAAGTATAATTTTTCTTTGTGTTGCGTTTGCCATTTTGTTGTTTTTTTTTAAATTGTTTCTCAATTTATTTTAATAGATTTTTGAGAATTTCAAATTTTTATTTCAAATTTTCGCGCACATCGTATGGCATTTTCATAGCAGCCAGCTATTGAGTAAACATACAAAGCTTTTGTTGTCAAGCTTTTTATCAAGTTGAAAAATAGATGGCGCTTTGTAAGCAAACACGTTTCTGTTCAAAAATTATTCCACAGCTGTTAGAATATTTTTCATAATAATTATTATTTTCTTAACACAAAAGTATAACATACTTTTATGCGGCGGTGTATAAAAAGTTAATTAGTTTTTTTTTTTTATATATTCTTATTGTTTATTTAATTATTCTGTTATTATTTACAACAACTTAAATTAAACTTATATGCTAACTTCAAATACAACCTAGTCAAAAGGCTAGGTAATACTGCTAATTAACTAACAAAGTTGCCTAGTGGCAAGGTCTATTGGGTGATGTCGCTTCAGACTTATGGTGCGCACGTTTAGAAGTCGACGTGCGAGAGGGTTTTTGTGGTTTTCTAGACGCTGGATGTACTGCGTGGTCTGCTTTTGTAGGACATCCCCAATTTTAGGCACTCTCAGATCGTTTTCTATGTTTGCTGTCCTTACGTACCAAGGAGCAGCGCTAATTAACCGAAGGGTTTTGGCTTGCAGTATGCGGATTTTGCCCAGATGGGTTTTCGCAGTTATTCCGTATACTTGTAAGGCATATCGCCAGGAGGGAGTAATGCAGGTCTTGTACAGCTTCACCTTGTTGTCCAGAGATAGCCATTTGTTTGATAGGAGCCATCTTATTCTCTTGATCCGGTTTTTGAGAGTCCCTATGATGCTGGACACATGCTTGGCAAACGTAAGGAGTTAATTAGTTAGATAGGAAAAATTCAATAATGAAACTAAAATGACGTATCGAATATTCAATATTTTAGTAACAAGTTTTAAACAACATATATTACCTTTTCCCAGTTTGCTTGATATATAATACATGTAAATAAATTACTTAATTTGACAAATTACTTAATTCAACAACAATTTAACAATTACTACTAACTAGTGCAATTAACAATTGCTCTTAAAGGATGCTTAGGTCAATTTCAATTAGATTAGATATTGACAAGATCGATTTACTGACCTTGAACGACCTCTAGAGCTACATAACAAAACATGACACCCCTTTGAGCCAACTTTCGAACACGTGCGCTTTTAATTAGCCAAAGTCAACAGCCTCTACTTAAAAATTAAAAATAAAACAAAAATGTGTTGCCGTTCTATATGCTTAACTTCAATTTAAACTTAACACAAACTTTCTGACAACATCCGGTAGAGCTCTGAGATCTTTTGTGGACATTTCATCATCTCTCTTTCTATAGCTATTACTGTGTCCAATTTGAGTGTCAGTGTGTGTGTGTGTGTGTGTGTGTTTGTTCAACTAAAATCAAAATATTGACTTGGCCAGACAGACGTTACACAGACAGACAGAGAGAGAGATCCACATTTGTATGTACTTATGTATTTTATATGCCTAAATGATGAGCGAAATCAATGATAGGCCGTACCACCGTACCACACGCACCACCCACTGTCCCACAGTCCCACTGTCCGACTCTCCGACTGTCTGTCTGCCTGGCCAAAGATTGTGTAATTGGCCTCATTAAAGCACCAACTGCTGGCCGACTTTGTGGGCTCACCTGTTGACACCTGTGAGGGCGGGGAAGGAAGGAGAGGAAGGGAGTGTAATTGGAATTCTACTTGGCAACCGTCGAAGAGAAATGAAATGCACAATTTTATTTATTTTCTTGTAATTGTTCAACAATTGCAACTGTTGTGGTTGTCGACACGGCAACAGCTTGGGGCATGAAATCTCACAACTATTTTTAATTAGTTAGTCGCACATTTAAAATTCTAATGTTAATTTATGATTGAAAGTCGGTTGGCAACTGGCAGCCTGGCCCTTCTATTTGCCAGCTTCTGTAACTGTGTCTGGGTCTGGGCCAGGTGTCGTTTGTGGCTCAATTTGTTGAACTGATTAGCAGCTAGAGAGACTTAACTTGGCAGCTGTGCAACTTAAGCAGCAGCTGGTGTTGGTGTTGTTGTTGTTGTTGTTGTTGATTTGATGCCTTTATATTTATCATACAATTAACCGATCGTATGGTCGGTCAATTGGTGCTGTAATAACTTTTAATTATGGACCAACAATCGGCATAATAATGTTCTGGAAGTCACTTTGCATGCACCTGAAAGCATCTGATCAGAGATCCGAGAGATTCAAGGTCAGTTTGGGGAGCAAATGAAGGTCTTGATTTAGTTATACGCAAATATGCTTTTGAGTTACCTAACTGGCATAGAAAATGACTAAAAAATACCCTGTAAGTGGGCATATTTAAACTGTGCGTGATCTTTTGTTTTTCGCAGGAGAAATGAACGCAGAAAGGATATCTGGTTGATAAGGAAATATTTTAAATATATACATAACTTAAACAGGTTCTCTCTGCTCTACAGACAAATGTATTTATATCCTGTAAACAGACATGATCTCCGTAAATCAATGAATAATTTGAATTAGGCACTTCACATAGAAATATCCTTTGTATACCTGCAAAATTATACAAAATACCCTGTAAAACGGCAATTCTATTTATAAACTTTGTTGTCGTTTGATTATTAGAAAGCCAAAGTTACAAACAGACAGAGGAACTAGCTGATCATATCTCAGACTGATAGTTTTATAGGTCTACAATTCGTACATTCCTGCGCTCCCTCTCCGTCTGGTTTTATTTTACTCTGTTTTCTCTTTTTTTTTTTGGTTCTTCCCAACAGCAGTTAGTTGTTTGACATGTAAATTGCTTTGATAAAACATTCTCCCTTCTGGCCGATCATAGAACCAACACCCCCGTTGGCTGCGAACCAGTTTGCGCTCTAATTAATCTAAGAGCTATGCCAATTATAATTGTTGATCATTTAAATGAGATTTTGCAACAGGTGTGCACAGTATCTAAAGACTTGTCTAACGGTTTGGCCACCAACAGCCAAAGCAACGCCCAGAAATACAATATACATATATACCATATAGAAAAAAAATATATCTCACTCTCTATATATATCTACTGATATATCACACCTGCCAGCATTTGTTTGAAAAGTTCCAAACCCAAGATTAAATAACTTAAGCATAAAGAAAAAATAAAACTACTAAACAAAAAAAAAAACAAAAAAAAAAAAGAAAAACCAAAAGCGAATAATTGGCCCGAAATGGCGGCCACAATGCCAAGTAAATTGGCTGAGGCAAGGTGTAAGTCATTGACTTTGATATTCAATTAGCTAAATACCAAATGCTATGTTCTAGTTAGTTCTACTATTGGCTACTGTCAAAGCCGACGCCAGGCCAACCTTGGCTTTTTATGCGCCTTTAATTAGCCAAATTTGAAATTTGAAATTGAAATTTGTAATTGTATTTCGTATCTTGTATCTTGTACTTTGTATATGGATATATGCATATGTATTTGTAAATGAAACGTGTTTAACAAGCCATCGTCGTTTACAGCTGTGTTTTAACTTAAACTTTATTATAAACAATTAATGAAAACTTTGTTGTTTATTGTTAATTCTTTTTTTTTATAATCGCAAAGTGCATTCGACTTCCGGCAATTACAATAGACGGTTCAAAAAACTTGCCCGTTGTCAGTGTGTCCCAGAGCATTTCCTGCAACCCTAACCCAAATAATCATTGACTTTGACAAAAGACCAACAACTTGTGCCTACTTACTATTATTCTAAAGACTGGCCAACAGACCGATAGACCGATTAACCAATCGACCAATTGACCAAGCTGACTCACGGCACGTACTCCATTTGCCCTAAGCAAGTGCTAATATTAACACATAATTACATTAACTACAACAATGAATAGCTTTGACCTTATAGTACCTGACCCAATTCGATCAGACAATACCTGTGGAAGTCCATTTCTCAAGCACAGAACCCGCAATTAAGTTCTGTCAGCCTTTAAGCCCAATTAATGCTAATCTCAACCCCATCGACAATTCTAAATAAGTTTATATATTTATCAAATGTCATTTTTTTGTTACTATAATTTGAACCTGGTAAAAAAAACCACACTTAATAATTGCTAAAAACAAAAGATTTATTCTCGTAAATTTGCTATTGTTTATCCAGAAGATAGGGTATATAGGGTATACACAATTTATGGAAATTATAGTGTTGGATAAATTGTGATAAAAAGTTGTATCGAATTGAATACTTCTTAATTCAAATCGTTCGATTACTTTTCTGCAGGGTATAAGCTAATCAATCACTAGTTACTGTGTTATTCATATCTTCCAGCAGCGTATCTCCTAGTCCTATTGTTATATGTAATCCCAAGCTGAAAGTTATTGAGTAGTATTAGCTGAGCCCGGTTAGCACTCGTCTATCTGATCGCCCACATCTGATCAGATATTTCTGCTGGCTGCCAGCAATTAGCACATTCGATTTCTATTTATTCTCACAGTCAATTATCATAAAGCTTGTGCTGATTGTAATTGCCATGTGATAAATCTGCTCAGGTGTGTGTAAATGTGTGTGTGAGTGTGTGTGTGTATTTGCCATTTATTACACATGCTGAGGTAGGTCATGTATACAATCAGCTGGCACTTCATAAAACAATAACAACAGAAATATCTACTAATTTGAATAAAACTGAGCTTGAAGTTCTAAGTTCAACTTGAGTTTATATGACCTGAATCTAAGCGGAGTTGATATATGAGATAATATAAATAAAGCGTATTGAATTACACGATTTATACTTGTTAAATAAATTCAACTTTATTGATGCAGAAGTTTTCGTAGATGTATATAAATAGATATATGACATAGATGTATATTGCTAAATATATATTCAAGCATTTATTTATTTTATATTTGAATATTTAATTGTTATCCAATTATTTTGCAGCCCTCTTGATAAGAAGCATGGGGACCAACCGCTGCCATTAAAATTGTATTTATAATAAATATTTATTTAATATTCCGATTAATATTTAAAATTGTTCTATGTTAAACATTTGTTAATTTTCCAATACAATACGAGTTTTCCAACAAGAAACAGTAATAAAATTTATTAGTATTTAAGTATTTGTTGCTCAAAGATTTAGTTTAAGCATTTAAAACGTTGTGTTATAATAACATGTGTAGTAGTAAATATGTTTTTTTTGTTATATTTTTTATAATTACTTGTTAAGTTTTTCAAATCCTAACTTAACATTGTATATGCTGTAATCAGAAAAATGTTTAGTTGAAAGATAAGTTTATATTTTCTATGTTAGTGTAGATCTTGGTAAAGGGTATCTACTAGTTAAAATATTTTGATTACTTTTATATTTCCGAGTCTCTTTTCAATGTTTTCGATTTGTTCCCTAATGCGTCAATCTCTTGTAAATTTTGAATAATATTCCATGTTGTCATCTCACAAATGTTCCCTAAACAGATTCAGACTTCAGAGGTTTTTAGAAATAAAAAAAGCTTGAAAAAAAATTATAATTGTAAATGAAAAAGCATAAAAAGTTATTTTTCAATTGTATTTTAAACTTTATTAATACACAAAACTTAAGTAGAAATAATAATAAACTCTACATACCTACAATACAATACATAATAGTAATCAAATAATAATAATAGATAATAATAATAGTACACAATTGTAATATTGTCGTTTCCAGTTATTGTACAATGTAAGAAAAATCTTGTTCAATTGTTGCATAAATTCACTCTATAAGGATAAATTGTACACTCATAGTTATTGCATTAAGTATGTTTACGAATATTTTATATGTATATATATATATTTAGGGCCAACTGTTCAGTTACCGATTGAATACTTTATCGCGTTCACTTCTATGTATTTTATGTAATTATTAATTATTAAACAAAAATAATACAAAAACAAATTCGTGGCTGAGTATACAGCGGTTGTTTGTGAGTTTGAATGTGAGTGTGTGTGTGTGTGTGTGTGTGAGTATATGATGAACCTTGAGGTCCTTTTGCTTAATTTCACATCATCACTTAAATGTCTAAAGATTTTTTGGTCCAATAATATTTAGTTGAAATAATAAATATGCAATGCACAATGTGAGGGATGGAACAATAAATGTGAATAGGAATAGGAAAAACAGAAAAATAAACATAAAATAAAAGAAAAAAGAATTTAAAATAAATCAAAATTGCGGTGCTTCAATATGCATATGTGGGGTATGTCAATTTAAAATTAATTTGTATAAAATGAGACCGTTGCACCTGTGTGTGAGGAATGTGTGTTTGGAGGGGAGGGGAGAATGTTCGCGCTCTTTAGCTTAGATTCGACTTAGAACGGACGCCGCAGCTTTTGGATGGCATTGGTAAGATGCAGGATTTCGGTGTTCATCTGGGAAACGAGCGTCTCCAGTTTGTCCACGGAGTCGAGGATCTCGACGCGTTCGGTGTGCGGATTGAAGCGCACCTCGAATGGACGCGACATGGTGCTCACCCAGCGCCGGAACTTGTCCTTGGCATCCTCGAAGCTCTCGGCCACATAGTAGATGGGCTGATACTCCTGATCCTGATACGGCTGCACGGCTGTGACAGCCGGCTCGAAGGCCCGATGCTCGCACTTGTCGCTGATGGCGTGCAACAATTCGCCGTAGGCGCTCAACAGACCAGCTCCGTAGGCCTTGACCTGGCCGTGTTCCTTGCAGAGACCGAACTCAACAGTGAACCAGTAGACCTATTCAACGAATCGCAACAAAAAGAAAACAAGCAAAATACTTGATAAATAACTGAATAACACCTGTCAACTGTAAAACGTGTCAACTCATTTGCGGTTGCATCGAAGGCCAACGGAAGCCATTAAAAGTGATAATAATGCAATGCAATTAAAGACTGATGATGCTTACCGTGGAGAGCTTTTCGATTTCTTCATCGGAGGCGCCCAACGAGGCCAGGCCAATCTCCTGGGAGAACTGGGCGAAGCTGGGATCGGCCAACAAAGGCATGTGACCCAAGAGCTCATGGATGGTATCGCTGTAATTAGATGGAGAAAAAGAGTAGGAAATTCATGTTGAAAATGTGTTGGCATAAAACAATTAGGTGCTAAATATTGTAATAGAGGACGAGCTGGGCAGGAGCAGCCAAAGTGCTTGGCACATTGTTAAACCAATTTGCCACACAATAAAAGTTGCCAAGCGGAAGGCAGAGGCAGAGGAAGTGAAAGTGGGGAAGTGGAAGTGGTTGTGGAAGCGGAAGCAAAAAGGCAGCAAATGCAATTAGAGTGGCACACAAAAAGCTTTGTCTTTTGATGTAACCAAGAACAGGGAAATTGTGGGTTGGATGCTGGATACTTACGGCTCGGGAGTGTGATACGGCGAGTTGACGTGACGCACGTACTGTGTGCTCTGGAAGATGCGGAATGCCAGCGAGGCGAGGAAGTCGCGAGCGGTCAGGAGACCAGCAGCGGGACGCAGAGAGAAGCCCGTGTTCTTGCGCAAGAAGTCGGACATCTCCTGCAGCTGGGGCAGACGGTGGTCGACGAAGATTTGCTCGTCCTGCAGCTTCTGGAAGGCGACACGGTACTCGGCACAGGCGTGCTTGGGAGCCAGATCCTGGACGGTGCGGAAGACGGAGCGCCAGGTCTTGACCTCGACCTCGGTGTAGTTGATGTGTGGGATTGGATCTCCGTACTTGAAGGCGAACGCGATCTCGGCAATCTCCTTGCGACGCTGGCGATAGACCTTGTCGGCGAATCCGGGATGGTTCATGTCCAAATCGGGCTCGTACTTGGTCATCAGATGGTTGCAGTTGTCCAGCTCGGATGCGTGCTTGGGGAACCACGGAGCCTTCACGCTGATGTTGTTCTCGGTGAGCAGATTCATGCTGCTGAAGGAGCCGGACTGGCGCAGCGAACGGATCAGCTGCAGCAGATTGCCGCGGGTCATGTCCACCTTGATGAGCACATCGTGATCGACGCCCTCGATGCGCGATTGGCGCGATTCCACGTGCTGAACGGCGCCGTGGAACGTCTCGATGGCCTTGAGGATGCGGCCCAGCGAGGAAATGCCCTCCTTGAGGCGCACCACCAAAGCGGCGCACTGCACGGTCGCCTCCGCCTCCGGGGACTCGGATACGGCATTGGCCAGGACAATCTCGTCCTCGGTGAGACCGTAATCTGCAATTACATATAAAGGTGGGAGAATGCCAATCATAATCATCCTTGCAAGCGGCTTAACGGTCACGTAAGCGATAAGTGAGCTACGTGTGGCAGCTACCCCCCCCCCCTCCCTCCCTCTCTGTCTTAAGGTTGCCATGCAACCGACAAAGACTTAAGTCGAGCGTAAAAAATGAATGAAAAAAGGGAAATGCGCCATTTACCCTGTTGACTCTCAGCTCTTGACTCTCAACTGTTGACTCTATTGTGTGTGTGTATGTGTATGTATGTGTGTGAGACACACACACACACATATACAGCAACAATCAGAGTCCCATGCTCACGTATAAAACGCTGAGTGCTGGCACTTTATCATATTAAGCACTTAAGTTCAAGTCACACTCTATGAAAGTATGCGTGTGTTTGTGTGTGTTCTGCCACGCCCACTTACCGTTCTTGGTGGGCCTTTCATCATCGCCAGTTGACTGCTCAGCGTTGATTTCAATTGCTGTTTCAGTTTCAATATCCTCAACTAAACAAATTGAAATGAAAATAAAAGAAATAAAGGAAAATCATAAGTAAAATAATAAGAAAAATAGTAAAGAAAAAAGAAATGTTTATAAAAAATAATAAGCACCTGAAACATATTCATCTTCGACAGCCATCTCCAAGTTGGGCTGCTCATCCTGCAGCTCGACATTTTGCTCGGCGGGCACATGCTCGCCCTTTGCCTGCTGAATGCACTCCTCAAGCGAGGCATCTTTACAAAAAAATTAAGAAAATAATAAAAATAAAATTAAAATCAAATCAAAATATAATAACTAAATAAGTAATGAAACTCTAGCTGCCATTTGAGTTGAGCTTAAACTAAAATTTGACTTACCATTGGCCTTGTTGCGTGCCTCCTCGAGCACCGTTTGTTTGGTCTGCTTGACAACCAGGCTCTCGAAGCGTGCATCGTCCACAAGACTGCGGCGACGGGATGGATAACCATTCTGGAAATTAAAAAAACATATAATATGTATTTAAAATAATGTTTAAATTGAGTTGGACTGGATTTGAGTGACATTGGTCGAGTGCAAAGCGGCAGGATATGCGCCGGAAATTAGCCATTAGTTGTTGCCTGCAACTCTGGCCCCCTTGCCCACCTTTTTGGGTGGGAGAACTGTTGCGCAATCTGAGCTTATGTAATGAAAGTGGCAAGAGAAAGCTCTTTGTATTTTCCTTTGATCAAACTTGGCTCATTCAAAGTCTAAACCTGATGGCATTGTCAGCTTAGCTGCATTCAATGAAGGCTATTCTATCTGCAACAGAAAGATCAATGTCTGACGCAGTTGCAGTTTTTATTTTCTGTTTTTGTTTTTGTGTTTTTTTGGGAAGTTTGTACAGTTTCACTCTGCTGTTGCTGATGAAAGAGCTGACGGCTCATTGAATCATCTTTATTGATTTCATATACGACAACAACAGCAACAACAACATCAGCAGCAGCAGCAGCAACATAAACATCAACATAAACAGCGGCAGATCAACAATGAGACGCGTCTGTGTAAGTGCAGGGCAAATGAGGTGTTGGCCACTTTCACTCTCCCTCTACTGTACACATAAGCATCTTTCTCAAGTCTCACAGTGATTTATTTGTTAAATAATAACTTGTCACTTGACTGTGTGTTGACAACATGTTGTTGCTGTTGTTCTTGCATCTGTATTGTCAGCAGGACAGACAGACAGATAGACAGACAGACAGACAGACAGACAGATAGACAGTCCGTAATCAAGTTGCAAAAAAAGCATTGGGAAATTATTTGTGAATTGTAACTTTTACAACTCAAATTAAGCTTTGGACTTTGAAAACCTTTCAGCAGTCACGTAGACCATCATTTCGATATCTTTTATTTTCAGTTTGTTTTCTTTGAATATTTGGAAACTCACCTCAATACTGTAGGACTTCTTGATAGCGAACATCTCGCGATTCTTTTGGGCAGCTGCTACGGCCATCATTTTGCTTGAGTTTTGTGTTGGTTTTGTTTTGTTTTCAAAAAGAATTTCAAAAATTTATGCAAAGTATTTGTCAAACACTTTGTATACTATTTTTTATTATTTTTTTTTTTTTAATTATTTGTTGATTTGCAATAAGCACTCGAAATGTTTAGCACTTTCACTGCTTAATTGCCTGGGCGAATTCGTTCCTGAACTGAACTGATTGCGTCTAGAATTTAGCTGAATTCAAAAAACTCTCGTTCACGGCACGTTTAACGTCGATTTTTAATGAATTGTTTTTTTTTTTTTAAATCCTTGAACGCGAAACTGATACTCGGTAAACTTTGATTAATCCTTTCAGCTAAAATTTTATTACAACAAATCAGAGCAGCAAACTACTTGACCACAGAAGGCTGGCAAGTCTTTAGAGCGAATGTTAGCGAATCAATGCATGCTCCAGGTTCAGTTGCCAGCACTTAAATACCAAAATGCTGAGCTGCCGAACGACGACGTCGACGACGACCGAGACCGAGACCGATGACAACGACAGCAACAACGACAGCGACACCGACAACGACAACATCAACAGCGACAGGTTTTTGCATGACGCGTCTGTGACGTAGCTGAAATTTTAAAAGCCCAGCTGGAGCTGGAGATACACGTATACGTATACGTATGATGTAGATGTATGTATATATTACCAGTATAGAGTTGTTCGGACTACTATCGTGGGGTTTCCTCTCACCAAAAGCCCACAACTGGCAGTGGGTCGACATCGGGCTGAGTCGACCAAGTTCAAGTGCGGCAGCTAGAACGACGCGCTTGGCATTGCTACCATTGTTGTTGTTGTTGTTGTCATTGTTGTTGTTACTATTCGTTATTGTTGTTGGATGTTTGGGGTTAACCAAAGCGCGCGTGCGCGTCAGCTACATAATAAACGACGGAGCGAAATATACATATAACAACAATAAATATTTGGAATTGTCGCTGTCTCAGCGCGTCATTAAAAATGCCTAAACAAGTCATAAAAACCAACATTGCGCATACGCCGCGTGTGGCAGGGCATTGTCTAATATACATACAATTATATGCATCACATACGATGAAGTGGACAACGGTATAAATATATGTACATACACTATTTATAAACTAGAACTTGGATAAATAACTGAAGGGAAAGGTCAGAAGTCAGACAGATTACAACCTAGTCAATATTGCGCATTCGCCGCGTGTGCAAAGGGAATAACCTAAGTCAAATAATTTTTTTCACACATTTTTAGTTAAAGCCAAAGGATTTTCATACTTCTTTTTTTGTTCTTTTTCTAATAATCATAGACAGCTTATATAAAATAAAAAATATATTTAATATACAAAAAATTCATAATTTTTTGCAAAACAATTTATTTTTTCAAAACAACAACTTGACTAACTGTTGATATTATCTAGAACTTACCAAGGGAATAAATATAGAAAAGTAGAAAGTAAATCAAGGAACTATTGCTGTTGTTATTGTTGTTGTTATGGTTGTTATGACTTCAGTTGAAGGTGTCAACCTACAGCAGTTAATTGAACAATTATGAAAACGCATTTAGCTAATTTGCATGCGTTAATGTATCACATTAATGAGTAGAATGGAATGGCTTGGAGATTTACTGAATTGCCGGCTCTATTATAGTAGACTTAATTAAATGTCGTCAAAACAAACATCTGGCAAATTGGCAGAACATTTGCATACGAATGCGACTATTGGCAGCTGACTTTAAGTATGTCTAACTAATTCCTGTAAGCTGATAACACGCACAATTATACATATTTTATTTTAGTATATGTACTAGGTATTACTATCGCATTTAGTTGTGGCAGCGAGGCTGACGCCTAATTGGTAGCTGGTCTTCGATCATTTGAATGACATTTAGATTTAGTTGAGTTTAGTTAGTGTAGCACATTTAACCAAATTCAGAGTTAGTCGCTCGCTTTTGCCATTGATCTACATTCGTAGCAGAGACGTGCACTTGTGGCTGCTACTGTTGTTGTTGTCGTTGTTTTTGTTGTGATTGTTATTGTTGTTGCAGTTGCAAATGTGGTCATCCTTGCAACAGGCCAAAGCCAAACAAACATCAACAGCCAAAGCCATTGCAACTACACTGATAAAAATAGACACACCAGTGTGTACAATCAGCAATTTTTGTCTTAAATAATTGATTTTTAATTTTAGCAAACTTAAGAGATAAAGCACTACAACAATTAATGGCCTTTCATTAAAGCTGTATTTTATTTTTCGATTTTCAAAAACTCTTATTTTGATCAGTGTAGGCGTGTCAATGAAATCTGTAGTTTAATTTAAAGACAGCGATTAAATGCCACCGCTAACGAGCCATAAACTAATGAGCTACTATCTAAGTGTTATACCCTATACTAGCATATGAAGTTATTAAACTCAATAGATGACACAAGCTGTGATTAATAATACTAAAGAATTTTAATATTGCGTTAATAACAGACTCAGAATCGAGTGGGACACGGGTATTTAACATATCAGTAACAGTTTTTTTTATTTTGTTTAATGTTTAAACAATAAATGCCCAGATGTTTTCTGCTTGCATAAGCTAATTGTTAAACATTTCAACTATCTACTAAATGGATAATCAAACACGTTGTGCAATTTAGCTGCAATTGAAAATTAACAAGCTTAAAAAATTACATCGAAATAAAACAAATATAAATTTCCGATCGTTTAAGAAACATTGATAAGTATAGTATTCTTCTGTCAACTTAATATTCTTAAAATCTGAAATTAATTCATTCATAAACATAGAAATTGTATGTAATGCATGTGCAGTGAACTGATATTTAGTTTTGTTTAGCCGTATTTAGCTAACCATATTTCATTTGGCTAAGAGCAAAGAGCCAACTGACTACGTGTTAGTAGACCATATGCCCTCACGGATTTTTGGCCAACTTTTCTTCCGACATTTTTCTACAATTGTTGTTATTGCGGCCGCATAATTAACGCATTTAACATTTCAAAGCAGTTGTTTGGTTTTTATTTTATTTTTATTTAATATACAAATTTAATTGTGCACGGCGTTTTGTTAGCTCATTCTAAAGTTATTAAATAGAAGACAAAAACAATGCAAGAGCATAACTATTCTCAAGGTTTTAAAAGTAACAAAAGTAGTAGCTGAGCTACAAAGTCAAGACGGAGATAGAAACGGATATAGAGCCGGAGACGGAGGCGGAGACACAGATGAAGGCGGAGATAGAAACGGAGTAGAAGTCGATCGTGATTCATTTATGAATCGTAGGCAGAGAGCCATTCACTGGGATTTCCTTGTCCTTGGCCATGACCCTTTAACGGCTGACTGGCCGCAGCTTCTAAAACGCCCCAGCTCCAGTCCCAACCCCAACCCTGGCCCTGGCTATAGCTATCGCTATCGCTATATTACCAGGGCCTGCGTGCAACCTGATCAACCAGTTTGTTTGTTTTGTTATTGTTTTATTGAAGTTTCATGATCAAATCCAAACAAGTGAAGTTTAAACAAAAACATTTGCCCCTCTCTCTCTTTCTATATACATTTACCTATTTTTTGGACTCGTCAATCTATCTATCTATCCGTGTACATATCTATGTATCTTTCTATGCCCATAATATAATTTTTAATTGTTTGCCACAAAACTTTTTCAAATTATTCCTTTGAGAATTGAAGGTTGGCATCAATTTTAGCTCCGCTTTGCAATTTTTGACTTTTGTTACATAAGACAAATTTACTATTTTTTTTTTTGCCTTTTATTTGGGTTTTTTGGATATCTAATGATCAATCATTAAGTTATAAAAAAGTGTTCAAACAAATTAGGTTCTATAATTAACTATTTCGGACATGGCGGCAAAAGCTGAACACTACCTTTAAACTTTTGTTCTAATAAAAGGTACAATAAAATATATAAGCACATACAAGTACAAGAGTATCTGTGTGTTTTGCCATAGTCACGTAGTCCACATTTTTTATTTGGCAATGCTAAGAAAAAGGTACAGTTTTTTTTCAATCAATCATAATTGGCAGGTCTTAAGTAAGATTGGCATTGAGAAAGTATTCAAGTATATTGATAGAAAGGTGTAGATAAGTGATTCTGAAATCTTTTTTATAACTTTTTTTGATTTACTCAAATAACTTATAGAATAAATTATGAATATGAATGACATCTTTTATATTTCTTGTTTTTCTTTATGTTTTATACGTTGTTGGGTGATCCTTAATAAATGCAACTTTTTGTAAGTCTGTCTACCTTGGCCAGTTCCCACATAGTTGCCCTTGCTCTGCCAACTTCCTAGAATAATCTTAAGCTTAGTTTTTATTCAAGTCAGCTGATTGGGAGGGCTGTCTTGTTTTGTTTTCGTTATGGTTTTTTTTTTTTTGTTCTCTGAATCAAATATTATTCATAATTTAATAAGCTGTAATTAATAATACAATTAAGAATCCATTTTAAAACATTTTTATAATTTTTTCCCATTAGACTTTATTTCTAATCGATCTGAATCACAATTATGTGCATTAATTACAAACGGCAATCATTTTTGTTGCTAATTATTGTATAATATCGAAGTTTTGCTTTCCCAAATAGCCACTTGTTGAGCTGTCCGGCTGTCCGGCCGTCCGGCTGTCAGACTGTCTGGTGGCAGGGGAATTATATCGACTGCTCTGACAAATCAATTCCATGCAACAACTGAGTCGTCCCCATTCCTCGTACTCCTCTTGTTCCACGCAGTTCTCTAAGTAGAGATTATCGTGCTCGGTTTGGGGCTGATTCAGCGCCTAAGATGACGCCGTTTAACTTGATTTTGTCTCGCATTTAGCTGTTAATTTATTGTTCGATTATGCAAAATAGTCGCACGCTCGCCAAACATTTTGTTTTGATTTTACTGTATTTTTTTATTTTTTGTTATTTTTATTTTGCGCTCATTCGTGTTTTGATTGTGATTTCTATTTGGGTTTTGCGTCACGTGTGCCAATCACGAGAGCCAAAAAAGTCAACCGTCATCACAGCAAAGCGTAATCAAAATATTTGGACGCAACTGCAGGGGATTTACTTACTTTACTTTACTATCAGTGCCAGATCCAAAGACCCAGTTATTTGTCATCTGAATTATTTACCAACTTATATTGTGAATAGTTGTTGTCGGCTGTTAATTGTATGGGGGACTCCAAATAAGCAAGTAGACAGACAGAAAAGCATTAAGATAAATCAGATATGCTAACTGTTGGATTAGGTATTCCTCTCACAAATCCAATAATGAAAGGGAATATTTATTCCACTTAAAATAAATTACTAAGAAACATTTAGATGTGTTATTTATTTATTTACTACATTTCATTAAGATGAGCTCAGCAATTGGCATGTTTATTAGACAAATTAATTGCCAGATATCTGAAAAGCGTAGACAATAACACACAAATTAAATTTGCCTTCTAGACAATTCTGTAATAACAAGTTACATTTTCGCTTTAGTTAATGTAACAACACTTTTCTTCAGGATTCGCACAAATTTGTGGCTGTCTTCAGGGGACTTGATCACCTGTAATGTTTTTAGACTGGGATTTTTATGGCTTTGCCTTACTTAAGCCGCCGCAAACATTTTCGAGGCGTGTCAACATTCGTGTACATTTAAAGCCTCTTAATCACCAATCGCCAATGTCCAAAGAAACGAGCCCCCAAAATATTTATCCGAATAATTTTATTAATATAATTTTATCGACTGCAACGGAAATTTCTGTGGCTTGACTTTTAGGGCTTAAACAAAGCGTCCAACTAAACCAGTTTACCAACCAACCGTCAACCAACTACACAAAGAAAGTTAAAATTAAATCCGATAAATATTTGTAATTTTGAAATGCACTTGCTATAAACATTTTTATTATTATCGTATTGTATTAAGCATTCATATTTATGCCTATTAAATGGATCCACATTCACATTCAGAGCAAGTTCATTTTGTGTTTTTGACGTGCCCTCTTCGGCCACTTGAAATGCTTTTTCCACATGACCCGATTAGCTTAGCCCAATACCACAAAGGATTTCAGGAATTTGTCCTTGTGGCAAAAAATCAATAGCAATCTGAAATTGACAGCTCACACACAGGTTGTGGCTTGACCACAGCAACCAGCACCACCACCAACCACCAACCACCGCCCCGTAACCCACTCAGTCACTAGTCAGCAGGCAGTTAAACAACCACTGGTATTTACATTTCACAAGTGTTTTCACCTGCATGTGACAGATTGAGTCAGTTGACTTTTATGGCAATTTAATTCACAGCGTTTATTTTGATATTTCTTTAAGCAGAATACGCAGCAAATTCCCCGTGTTTTTAGTTCGCAAATGTTATAATTGATGGTCTCCTGCTGCCACACACACACCCATACAATCACACACGCACACACTATCCACAAATCTTGGCGTGGTCTTCCCCAAATTTGCATACGTCAGAGTATATCTGGCAAACTGGCCAAAAGACACAGGCTGCAACTAACTGACTCATGGCCAACGATCGAGATACTTTCAAAATTAACAAATTTTCCCACTTACATGGGGATTTTTTGAGAGTTAAACGTTCTAAATGCTGCTGCCTGGAAGATACGAGCATCATCGTATTCGTGTTCGTATTCGTATTCGAAGTGCTAATTTGCTGACAAAACTGAATCGGAAATGCTGCGGTTGAACGAGCTGGTACAGAATAGGAACAAAAAAATAATAATAACAGAAACAATAATAAAGATCATCTTGGGTATTTTCATTATGATTTGCATAAGACTGTACCAAATATGTATTTCCTAGGAAACGTTCTGTATTTCAGCACAATACAATTAAATACTGTATACATTTACAGATTCTACTTGAAAATATAGTTGCTTGTATATAAGAATATTATTTTTTTGGGTCTTTCTGCTTAAAGTTTGTCAAGCGGACAAACAGGTTTCTTCTTATTCTAAATTTTTTTATTTATTTATTTTTTGCATACTCTTAAAGTTATAGCGTATTTAGCACACTCCACTTAACGCCCAGTGTGTGATTATATTTGATAAGCCTCTCTGTACATAATATTATGTAAATTGTTCAACTGTCAACTTCTTGTTGTCTTACTTAGCTGTTGTCAAGGCGAGCCAATGGCGATTTGCGCATTTGCTTTAAAGCCAAAGCCGAAACTAAACACCGAAGTCGAAGTCGAAGTCAAAGTCGAAGTCGAAGCCGAAAAATACTTATATTTATATTTTTTGATACGATTACTGTAGTATATTTATTCTATGAAATATTTGCGTGACCAAACACTTTAATTACAACGCGCTGAGGTGGATAAGGAGTGGGGAGGGGGGTCAAACCACCTGCTCCTCCACCGCCCACCAATTGCTTTGGTGGTGCTTTGTGAATGCGCGAATGAAGGTCAAACATTTGCACTTTCTAAGACCAAAGCTAAACAAACCGCTAAACAGTTAAACTAACTAAGTATATACTAAGTATAAACAATATACTTATAATTTATAAACATTTTTATTATGGGCCGCTGGCGGTGGCATTAGCTACCAATACTAATAAAACTGTGCAAATTAAAATAAATTACAATTTTATGGCACAGCTGCTCATAAAATTAACTAACAGTTTCATTAGTTACTCGGATACAATACTCGGCAATCCGCTGGCCAGGTGTAAACATACACATCGCTCACGTACTAACTAGACTAGAATTAGAATTAAAATTAGACTAACGGCTAATTACACACATTTTTGTTATCTTTATCGATTGAGAGATATTGCATTCTTAATGCATAAAATACACAGACTGTTAAAGTTCACAGCTGATGCGTAAATTTCATTGAACTTGAGGTGTTTGTGTTTTACTTTCGGGCTTTGCAGGAAATCAAGTTTGCTGCTTAAGTCTTTCGTTTCTGATGCTTCGCTGTCGGAAACGCTGGCAATAAAAATTATTTAATAATTTATTGTAATACCAATGTAAATTAAGTAACTGGTCTACGTGACAAACTCTCAACTCTAACGATGCAATCGAGCTCCAAGCGGAACTTCATTAATCAAATGCCAAAGATGCTTGGCGCATGTTATAAATTAATGCATAGTACTAGTACGTGTACTAACTATTATAATATATGTATAATAGTATTGTATGTTATGTCGTGTGGCAGATGACTGAGCATTTGGAGGCGTGCATTCATGTTTCGCTATTGTGCAACAATCGACAAATTCAAATTCAAATTCAAATTCACATTAAATAATCACTCAATCAATAAAGCTGGTCCCTGGCCAAGTTCAAACCACACCCGCTACACGGTAACCACATTGCGAACCACTAAGGTCGCCGCAGCAAATAAATTTAAATTTCAATCAGAGTTCAAAGCCCTGAGTCTGCCTAAGGGCGACGCAGCTGCAAAAGAGAAGGAGAGCTATTTTTAAGCATGTTTAATTTAACTTATCTGCATTAATTGGTTAACACATACGTATATACATGCGGTAACATGGTATCTGAATCACAAACGGAAGTCTACAACACAATCTGAATGCGATGTGACTAAATAAATTCTTGTAAACACACACAAACATGCATATGAGTATGTAATACCGGTAATTTAAATTTAGAAAGTAAAAGCATGCCGTTCTGATCAAATGACTCCAAAGAGTGCCCCAGCAGCAACAGCAGCAACAACAACCACAACAGAACAACGTTCAATCAAAACAAAAACAACAACAACAACATCAAAGCCACCCCAAGCAACTCACAAGCTGAACTCACTGCCAAGTCAGATCTTGATTTATGCCGTAACTAACAACACACAAAATAATAATAATAAAACTCAAACGTGCCTCTTGACAAATGTAATACAATAATTAAGCAATCATTAAATCATAATTACAACTGGGAGATGCTCTATAAAAACTGGCATCTCAAGTGGAAATATGATATAGCACAAATCGACATTCTTTTCTTCTTAATAATTATAAAATATTTCGAAAATCGAATAAGAATTTTAAGATATGAGTTTTCTAAAAGTTCTGCGAGTTTCTTTTGATTTTAATGGAAGAAAGGAATACTAGGCAGATGAACTTTTGTTTTTTTTTTTAGAATTAAAAAGAAACCTAAAATTTTAAATAAATTCTTGAAATATGCTCTGTGGCTTGAGTTCTATCTTTAAAGTTAACAATCAAAGCTAGTAAGCATTGTAAGTACGTGTAATTGAAAACAATACCATGTTGCATGGCAATTGCAACATCAACAAAAGCAACAACAGCAACAACTTTATAAATTGTATGACCTTTTTGGTCAGCAACGTAACGACGACGCACAATATAATTCACAATATACAGCAATATATATTTATTTGTAAGTATATTGGCATATATAGTATATAGATTGTAGTTGGTTTACGATTTCTTGGCTGATTATTATGTATTATTGTACGATTTGTTGAGCTCGTTAATTGTGCAATATTGCAACACATAAATCTAAGCGGAAGGCTATTTTAGAATTTTAGAATGCTCCACGGTTTAAGCACGGCACGTGAAAATTGCTGCGTGACTGTCGTGCGATCCCACCCTCCTAGCTCCTCCCGCCTCCCTGCTCCCATCTCTGTGATCAGCTTTGCTCCGCTCTGTCGTACTCTCAGCCTAACTTATTTTTTAATTTCTGTTAGCAGCAATTAGCATTTTTTAAATTCCCATTCAAATCGAATTATTGCTGTGAAACATTTTCGCTTGCATGTACAGAATATGTTACGTAATTGCCGGTATTAAAGTTAATCAAAATTAATATATTATAAATTACGACCACATTAATGTACATCTCATTTAAATACATATTTTGACACATGTTAGTAAACTTGAAAGTCAAGCACATACTATTGAGAATAGTTAAGATCTCACTTTCTAAGAATAGTTTTTCCATGGAATTAATTCTGAACTGTTTTAAGCCTAAAATGCAAATTTCCCCGTTTCACAAAAAAACAAGTTAAGAAGTGGGTGCGAACTTGACAGAACTTTGACTGCTGATTGTGATTAAACAAATTGCGGTGAATAAACTAATAAACATGCACAACATGTGAAAGCTTCAGAAGCATACGGTATAAGGGGAAGAATTCAACCGGATAAAGTACAGGTAATCCAACACCTACATATATCAAATAAGAATGAAAAGAACAAAACTATTGAAATACAACAGTTTGCGGTGACTGACAAGTAGATCATTAATCAATGGTTCCGTTCTTGTAATGCGTCAATGGAAGTGGATTACCCATGATTCACAGGCCATAAAGGTGCTAAAAATAAGCGTATAATGCGTTAAAAGTTTCCACTATAAACATATAAATTATCCAGCTGAGCTAATGATAAATTAATTAATAATCCATATACTACTTATTTTCTTTTGTTAGCTTGTTGTAAAAGGATTTAACACTTAGCATATGGTGTATAAACAAATTAGACAACACTCTCTAATTATAATTAATTATAATTTTAATTCCACCGTTATTATTATGTAATTCTTATTTGTAAAGAGTCAGCATTTTTAAGTATATTATAATTAGTTACGTTTGTTTCTGCTCCACAATTAATTTTGAAAATCTTTTGGAACTCGTCATTTTGAAAGCAATGAATGGAGTGTAAATGCTTCAGTCGATCTGCTTTATTTAAATTGCTTGTGATCTGTAATTAATCTTAGAACACTTTCGGAATTCATCATCTTGAAAGTAAACTTTCAAACTAGAAAAATATAGAGTGTAAATGCTTCAGTCGATCTGATTTACTTCCGCAAACTTATTATACAATATATTATATTTAAGTTAAGAGTGAAGAGAAATTTGAAATTTCTAAAATATTCCCTTCAGTATAATAAAGTCGGGGAAATACATAAGACCAAAAGTAATGCCAGGTTAACCCAACTATGAACTTGTTTATTTATTTATTTATTAATATTTAAGCAAACTATTTGATCATTTAACTGACTTGGATTGAACCGTCGTGTGTCCGTAATTGTAGCTGTAATTGTTTACACACTTTACATTTAATGGGCCTTAACTCTTGTAACCTCTCACTCAGTTCAGAAATGTTGAAATACTTTCCATGTTCTAGATGTGAAATGCAGGTTCGTTGCCTAAGTCTTTCGTCAATAGCGAACGCGAATCGCAACTTGATTAGTATGTATACCAATGATAATTAAAAGTGATCAATTGCTTTCAACACTAAAATGCCATGCTTCAAGCGTAAATCGTGTTCCCTCTAGAAGACCAAACGACTGACGGTCGCTCCGACTCTCTGTCTGACTGGCAACAGAGCTGGCACGAGTTTCAAGTCGTCTCGTCACCCTGCACACGGGCTTTGGCGAAGGGTATGCCTCCAACATGATCAAGGTAGAACTTGTACCGCACTCCAATTGTATGCAAATGAACGCGTGCGCTTAAATTGCATAATAATCCAGCGATGTTTGCGGTGGAAGGGAAGGGTAGGAAGGGGTAGATACTTAGTAGTTAGTTGTCGCAATTAAATCAACGAATTTCTACAATATGCAATATAATTCTTTATTGTAATTTACTTTGTTTTCATGTATTCTTAGCTACATATACATATGTATGCATGCATTCATTTATATTTTTGTATTTGTTTGTATTTACTGTGTAGCATCTAATATAGTACATACTTATATACTTGTGTATGTGTAAGTATATCCACAAAACATACATATACATATCGCCTATGCACATGCCCATATATATATATGATATATATACACATACGCGCATATTGATTAAACATATCATTGTTATTAATATAATATTTAGCTTGTTGTGGATCTTTAAATATGTTTGTGTTTGTTGCTGCTCTTTATGCTCTAGGTACCGATTTGTTTTTAAATTGTTTATAAACTATTTATCCTTATAAAATTTAAAATTTACCTTTGCAAAACATAAGCGTTAACAACTTAATTAATTTATTTATATTTATTGTGTTTTGTTATCCGCTCTCTTCTTTATATTTTATATTTCTATATAGTAATATATATATATATATATTTATTCTGTATAATTAAGGGTTCTTTTGTTTTTGTTTTTGTTACTTTTTATATGCGTTTTTGCTTGTTTCTTTATGTTAATAGCGACTAAGACACTTTTTTCATTTACCTTTCATAAATTTGCATTTGCTCTTGCATTGAAATTACTTTGAATTGTTAGTTTTCCTTTTTTCTTTACAGCATTTAAAGCTACAATTTGAGATGTGTTTTTGTTTTGTTTCAACAGTTTCAACTCTTTGTTTGTATGTACAGCGAAAATGATTCCGGAAAGGATTCTGAAATCATGGCGGAATGTTGCACATGCGAGCTATGAGTATATACGTGTGTGTATGGGTGTGTGAGTGTACATGAATGTGAGTGTAGATATTTATTTCTTTCTTTCTTTTACTTTGGATTTAAGTTTAGACCGTACCTAGCATAATTAACAAAAGTTTTTACAACTTGTTTGGCTTTCTACGAACTAAAAACTGTTTACAATCTATTGTATTGTTTTGTTTATGTTGGTTTTTATCTTTTTTTCGAATATATTAATAAATATTTTAACAAATTACCCGCTGCACAATCGTATAAAAACTAATAATAGTAGTACATAATAGTAATAATATAATATAATATTGTATAATATAATATAATTAATAATAGCTAGTTTACAACGCTTAGTTAAATTCTGAAAACTAAAGGCCTACAATATAGTCGGAAGCTATTGAAACAATTCTTAGAATCTGTTTTGTTTTCTGTTTCTTAATCAGCTCAAACTAAACTTATTACAATCTAACAAAGAACTTAAAATTAAAGACTGTCTACCACGTAACTAGCGAACGGCGTGTCATGTGTTGGTCCTGGGCGCACTTAAAAGGGAAATTGGAAACATTGCACAATAGAAGTGAAGCATGAAAGACGAAAAAAACAAGGATTACGATATCGCACACATTTGACAAAAGCTGTACAACTTAAAGTAAGTCCTCTTTGTATATTTCCTGTTTGAACTGTCTATCTGATAAATCAAATAAAGATGAGCTCTTTATTATCTGCTGTACTTTGCTAGAAAATAACAGTTATTGATCTCTCCATTCATTTACAATTTTAAACAATTTAAAGTGCAACCAATTTTGTTAAATGTGTGCGATATTAGGTTCAGGGACACACACACATAATCAAAACAGTCGTCTCGAAGCTATTAAACTACAATTCGAGTCAGCATATCTAACATATCTAATATCAGATCAAATTATATTATATTATATATAATAAAAAAGGCTTCCAGATATCCTTAACCAAGTTGCTTTTAACGCTGTGTTGTCGTTGCTCCCGCTCCCGCTGCTGCTGTTGCTGTTGCTGCTGCCGCTGGTCCAACTGCTGCCGTCGCCGCCGTCGTCGCTGTAGACGATGCATTCAAGTCGTCTCCCTGCAGATCCACGTTGGCGGCGCTGGCGTACTGCTAAAACCATGATTGCCTGTTGATATCATACGGCTTGGTCATGCCCAGCGCTGAGGGTCTGTACGCAGCAGGCGGCGGAGGCGGCTGGCCATAGCCGGCCGCAGCGGCAGCTGCAGCTGGACTGCCCAACAGACTCTGATTGAAGATCATGCGGGCGTGGAAGTCATCGCGACGCAGATACTGCTGATACAGCTGCGAATTGGGATCCAGCTGTGAGGCTGCAAATGGATATGCGGCCGCCCGTGTCGATGGATGCGCTGCAGCCAGAAACGGATACGATCCAGCTGCCGCATTCAGTGGATTTTGACTCTTGTCCGCCGCATTGCCAGCCGGATTTGCCGTCGCTCCACTGTGCGCCGGTGCTGGTGGCATATAGTAAGGGTTGGATGCCTCACGGAACTGATCCAAATAGCTGCTAGTCTGATCGCCATAAAGGCCCAGGGCACTGGGCGTGGGCGCAAAGTTGAAGGCGCTGCCAGGCACCATGCCACCAGTCGAGGTCTTCAACGAGATGGCCGCCGCATCAGCAGCGGTTTGAGTTGTTGACGCAGCGGCAGCAACCGATGCTGCTGTTGCTGCTGTGCCCGCGGCTGGCGAGGCAACGCCGCCAGACTTGAGGCCCGCATACAGCTGGAAGCCTTGGTGCAACACCTGAGCGTGTGCCGCTGCTGCGGACGTGGGCATCTGTGGCATGTTGTACTGTGACATCGCTTGTTGTTGGCTCTGTTGTTGCTGCTGCTGCTGCTGTTGTTGCTGCTGCTGTTGCTGCTGCTGTTGTTGCTGCTGCTGTGCTGCAACTTGTTGCTGTTGCTGCTGTTGTTGTTGCTGCTTGGCGGTTGTTTCCGCTGCATTTGTTGTTGCCTTCTTCTTACGCCCGCGTTTGGCAGGCGCCTTCACTTCAGGCGGCGCCACAACAACAGGAGCTTGTTGTTGCTGATGTGTCGGCTGCTGCTGTTGCTGCTGGGCGGCACTGTTGCTACCAGGCACATAGTTGCCCGGCAGCTGCTGCGCGGGGTTGCCGTAAGCAGACGCCGCACTCGAGGCTGCACTGTACATATGCGCCGCTGGCGGCATGTTCTTGTCAAAGTAGTTGACCGGATAGCCCAACATGGACTCGGTGAGCGGGTGCATCAGCGGATTGTTGTACGTCTGCGGCGGTGGTGGCGGTGTCGGCTTGTTGTAGGCGGCCAAATGATGCGTCTGACTGAGATGATGTTGATGTGCACTTGCCGCCAGATGCAACATGTTGCTGTTGTCACTGTTGCCCGCCACAGCGGACTGTGTTGCCACTGGCTTGACAGCAGTGGGTTGTTGTTGTTGTTGCTGTTGTGCTGCTGGCGCATAGTTGTGATTTAGCTGTGCTTGCTGTTGGTAAGCATTGTGTGGCTGCTGCTGCTGCTGCTGTGCATGTTGTTGTTGTTGCTCCTGTTGTTGTTGCTGTGCAGGCAAGCTGTTGCTGTTGTTGCCATAGCTAAGCGGTGGCTTATGCGACACTTGTTGCTGTTGCAATGGTAATTTCTGCTGCTGCTGTTGTTGCTGCTGCTGTTGTTGTTGCTGTTGATAGCTTAGAATCTGCGGTGGCTGCAGCTGCGTGAGATGCGGCTGTGCTTGTGGTTGCTGCTGTTGTTGACTGCTTTGTTGTTTGTTGACCGCTGCCTGTTGTTGCTGCTGCTGTTGCATGTTGCAGGCAGTATTATCTTTGGCAAACTCTTTGGGAAAACCCATGGCAGCTGCACGATTGTACATCTCAAATGCCTTATCCGGAGCTATTGTGCCCAGCTGCTTGCCAAACGCCATTGAGCCCAAAAAGCTGTTGAACATTTGCTGTTGCTTGTTCAAAAGCGATTGCGATTGGGCTTGTGGCTGCTGTTGCTGCTGTGGCTGTTGCTGCTGTGCTGCAACTGCAATTTGCTGCTGCTGTGCTGCAGCCTGTTGCTGCTGTGCTGCAGCTTGTTGCTGCTGTGCTGCAGCTTGTTGCTGCTGTACGGCAACTTGTTGCTGCTGTGCTACAGCTTGTTGCTGCTGTTGTTGTTGCGGCTGTTGCTGTGGTTGCTGCTGTTGTTGTTGTTGCTGTGCTGGTATTGCATGCAATTGTTGCTGCTGCTGCTGCACACGATTCTCATCCAGCTTTGCCATCTTGTTGCTGCTGGCAACATCGCTGTAATCCATGCTTATTTCCTCGCTAGTTCGCTTCAATGGATTTATAAGCGTCTCAGTTTTTGCCGGCTGTTGCATCTGAAGTTGCATAAATGTTGCCATATCGCTGCCATAGCTGGGCGGCACAATTTTCTGTTGCTGCTGCTGTTGTAGTGGCTGCTGCTGCTGCTGTTGCTGTTGTTGTTGCTGCTGTGCATCTACTATATCAGCGGCAGCTGCTGCATTCGCTGCTGCATTTGTCGACTGATATTGTGCATAAGTGGGATACTTGGGCTTAATTCCATGCAACTGTTGCTGCTGTTGCTGCTGTTGCTGCTGATGTTGCTGTTGCTGATGATGTTGAAGTGCCAGCACCTGCTGCTGCTGTTGACTCTGGTGTTGCTGCTGCTGCTGTTGCTGTTGTTGCTGTGCTACCTGATTGCTGCCGAGGTTAGGTGGCAATAGACTGTGCGCCAAATTCCAATCATTGTTGCTGGCTTTAGCAACAGTCGCTGCTGTTGGCACCACGGGTGGAGCAGCACTAGCACTCGGCAGCGGATTAATCAATGTTGCTGGATTATACAGAGAGCGCTGCTGCTGCTGTTGCTGCTGGTAGCTGCTCATTGCTGCTGAAAGTGGAATAAATGTTTGGTGAGTTAGTGGATTCTATATACGAATGTCGAAAAATAATACACAGAATACGAAAATTCGGAAAAAAAAAATTGGAAATCAAAAATTAGGAATCGAATAATTAGGAATCCAAAATTACGAATCCGAAATTAGGAATACAGTTATTAGGAATCCAAAATTAGGAAGACCAAAATTGGGAAGACAAAAATTGGAAAAAAAAAAAAATTTGGAAAAAAAAAAATTGGGAAAACAAAAATTAGAAAAAGGCGAAATCAAAAATATTTTATTTAAAATCGCGAAATTTTTTCCTATTAGCAAAAAGACAACATTTATCGAACCATTCATTTGAAAATCACGACTTCGATTGCCAGCGCATGTGATATTTATTCAAACCATTTATTTCAAAATCTACTTGTGTGCCATCATATATTTAAAATCAACAATTTTTTCATCTACAACGGTGGCCAAAAGTATTTTTACTACCTTTAAAGTTAGTTCTAGCCAAATTGTGAGCTTACTTCATGGAAAGTTTGGTATCAATGGAAAGGTCTTTTGAATTCCTTTCGAATGATGTAGTACTTTTCTTAACCCATTAAGTACCCATTGAAATTTTCGAATATTTGTAAACGTCAACATTTTCAACTTTTTTTCTCGATTTTTTAAAAAAAATGTTTTGATGCAGAAAGTTTCTTTAAACAATTTAATTAGTAACTGCAAAAAAAATTTTTGAAATATCTCTTCGCTAGTATTTTTTATAATTTTTCGCCATTTTCAAAAAATTATAAAAAATACTAGCAAAGAGATATTTGAATTTTTTTTGCAGTTACTAATTAAATTGTTTAAAGAAACTTTCTGCATCAAAACATTTTTTTAAAAAATCGAGAAAAAAAGTTGAAAAAGTTGACGTTTACAAATATTCGAAAATTTCAATGGGTACTTAATGGGTTAAGAAAAGTACTACATCATCCAAAAGGAATTCAAAAGACCTTTCCATTGATACCAAACTTTCCATGAAGTAAGCTCACAATTTGGCTAGAACTAACATTAAAGGTAGTCAAAATACTATTGGCCACCGCTGTATGTGTTGGTTCTATGTATTGAGTAGCAATTTGAGACGGTTGTCTACCCATTCACATTTTGATTGTTTTTTTTTTTTTTGGGGCCTATCTCCAATGACAGGAAAACCAAAGATACTTTTCCCAATTTTTTTTTCCTAAATTTTGTACTCTGAATATTTTTCTTTGTGGAAATTCCTAATTTCGCTCTCGCTTGAATTTCACTTAAATTTTTATGAAATTTATGATGATGATTCCTAATTTTTTCCTCCCAATTTTAGATTCCTAAAATTTTATTCTTGCTTTGTTTTTCTTCTTTTTTAAAATTCCTTAAAAAAGTTCGGAATTCGTATGAGGTACAGTTAGTGTTACATTCAAAGAAACTGCTCAAATGAAGCTTACCCGTTAGGGCGACAGATGCCGCAGGTGGCTGAGTGGCTGTCACGGGCGCTGGCAGCACTGGAGACGCCTGTTGCTGGTGCTGCTGTTGCTGGTAGGGCGACAGCACAGGTTGCTGATACGGCGAGTGCTGTTGCTCGGCGGGAGATTGGGCCAGTGGTGTGGGTGGCTGTGTCGCCGCCGAGGAGGCGGGTGAATCCACGCTGGGCATCGGACTCAGCGCCTGTGGCTGTTGGTTGTTGGTGGGACTGTGCGATGGTTGCTGCTGCTGCGGGTGCGTGGGCTGATGGTAGGGCGACTGGGCGTGGTAGGGCGACAGCTGGGAGGAGTGCGGCGTGGTGTAGGGCGAACTTTGAGGCTGTTGGTAAGGCGAATGGGGATTGGGTGTGCTGGGACTCATCGAGGAGTTGTAGTCGGATTCCTGCGAGCGCGGCTGCTTGTACTGATCGTAAATGGGCAGTGGCGAGGTGGAGGAGTAGGCTGGCGTCTTGGATGCCTCCGAGCCCGATGGATTATAGCTATTGCCACCACCGTAGGGCGATGTGCCGCTCAGCTCGGGCGTGGAGACGTTCGGCGATGAGGCCGATGAGTAAATATGTTGCGAGTATTGTGGATACGGCGAGTTCATCTCGCGCGGACTGCAGCTCTTGTCCGGACTGCTCTTCGTGGTGGTGTCCTGATAGAAGCCCACCTTGATCGTGCCATTCAGCGTATAAGGCGACGCCGGCTTGCCCATGTCGTCGTTTGGCTTGGGCGACACCATGATGGGCGACGCCCCAATGGGCGAGGCGCCAATGGGCGAGGTATAGGAAGCACCCGCATAGGAACCATATCGCTCATCGATGGCAATGCGCGGCGAGTCGGGATCTTGGCTGAAGGAACTGCGTTCCGAGTTGGTGCTGCCCGTGCTCGGTTTCCTGGGACGCATCACCACGGGCAGCGAGAAGTTGTTCTCCCCGGCAGCCGGGGAATGGGCTGGCGGCGCCACCCGAGCGTCATCCTGGGCCAGCGTCTGCTGCGATTGCAGTTTCTCCTCCTCACTGGACTTTTTATTGACCTTGGGAGCGCCAAAGGCTTTCAGCCAGGCACTCAGATTGGGTTTCTCCTTCGCCTCGGATGCCGCCTTCGCGGACAACTCGCTGCTGACCTTGCTGAGCTCCAATAACGCCTCAAAGGGCTTCGTTGGCTCCTTGGGGGATGATGTCAATGCCGTCGTCGATTCCTCGGAGCAACTGTTCTCCTTGGGCGGCATATCCGTCTCCGGCAGCTGCTTTTTGCCGGCCAACTCCTCCATATTCTTGCCCAGAGCAAAGTCCTGCGTTTTGATGACCGTGCCCAAACTGAGCTTGGGCGCACCTTCACAGGTCTCCGTGGTGAGCGCATTTTTGGGCTCCTTGCTCTTGTTGGCCACCGGGCTGACCAGGGCCTCCGTCTCCTCCGTCTTGCTCACGTTCTGTATGAGATTGCCCTTGGCCTTGCCTGGCTGCAGTCGCTCAATGGTCCGCATCACATTCGCCTTGGCCTTGGCCTGCTGTGCCTGGGCATTGACCGCGAGTTTCTCCTTCATGGACTTGCGCTTCGCCTCCTTGGCCATCTGCTGCTTGATGTGCGGCGGCGGCGGCGGATTCAGCAGGAGTTGCGTGCTGCTTGGTTCCTTGGACTTCACGGGCTGCACACTGGCACTTGGCACTGCTGGAACTAGTGGACTGACCAGGGGCGGCACCGTTGGCGTCTGCTGTGCAGACAACACCGTTGAGTTGTTGGAGTTGGAGCAGGCGGAAGTGGAGCTGGCCGCGGTGGCCGATGTGCTGCCAATGGAGTTGCCGGAGTGCATCGAATGCGGCGGAGTTCCACAGCTGCTGCTCACGCTGCTGGCCGTGGGCAGCGCATCCGCTTCGGTCTTCACCACCGGCTTGGGCGCCGCCGCAGCATCGCCGACCAGCTCGTTCAGCGCCTCCGCCAGCTTGGTGGGCACCAGCTCCGCCTTGGGTGCGGCCAGTGCCACGGGCCGCCTGAAGTCCGCCGCATCCAGTTTGGCAATGCCCGAATCAAAGTCATCCAACAGATTGTAGCGCGAGGGCGAATTGCTGGCCGAGCTGAACTCGGAGAAACGCGGCGTGTGCTCCAGCCAACGATTGATGTCCTTCAGCGTCTGCTCCGTCTCCACATCCAATGCCTCCAGATTCGCACTGTTGCTGGCCGCAGCCTGGCCAGCTTTCTGGGCAGCCGCTGCCGCCTTCTTGCCCGTCAGCTTCCTGTTGCCGGCGCCCTTCTCGCTCGATTTCTCGGCCGGCTTAGGCGGTGGCGGCATTTGTTTGTCGGGTCGCTTCTTGTTGTTTGATTTAACCGTTGACTCTTTGGCCTTGACATTGCTGCTGTTTGTGGTGGTGGCAGCTGTGCTACCAGACTTGCTGGCCACATCCTTGCCAGCTGCCTCGGGCTTAACGACATCCTCTGGCTTCTGGACAACTGGCGGTGGCGGCGGCGTCACTTCTCGCGGTGGCTTCTCCACGTTTTTTGGCGTCTCAACAACTTTCTTGGGCTTCTCCTCCAGCTTGTCGCTTTTCTCGGCCTTGACTGGCTTCTCCACCTCGCGACTGGGCTCCTTCTGGGCGTGCTTCTGTTCCTTGCTTTTGCGACCCCGTTTATGCTCCGCTGGCAGCTCTGGCAGATGTTCACGTTTCTTTTTGGACGTGGACGTACTCTTGGCACTGTTCAACTTGGAGTCCTCCGAGGGTGCCAGCGAATTAGATGCACTGGAGCCGCTTAGCGCGGCTCGACTGCGTCGGTACTTAATGACATCGTATTTGTCCATGAAGGGCAGCAGCATCTCGAGTTCCGCCTGCTCGGCAGCTGCGGCCAGAGCAGCTGCTGATTCCGCCGAGTTCTTTTTGTGCTTGGCACTGCGGGACTTATCCTTATCCTTGTCTTTATCCTTGTCTTTGTCTTTGTCTTTATCTTTATCTTTGTCCTTGTCCTTATCTTTATCTTTGTCTTGGCTACGCTTCTTTTCCTTCTCCTTTTTGGTTGAGGGCGATTCCGTTTTCTTGCCCCGTTTCGTCACCTGCGGCGAGGGACTGCGACGACGACGACGCTCCTCGGAGCTGCTACCACTGGCCAACGACATGAAATCCGTCTCGGAATCCTGATCCGACTTGTCGCCCAGCTGTTCGCCCTCGTGTCGCGCGCTTAGCTTTGTGGTCTCCGCACTGGTGACCTTCTTGACCGTCGTCAGCAGCTCGGAGAGATCATCGTTTAGTGCACTCTTTGAGTATTTCTTGTGCAGATCGACTTTGAACGGCGACATGCTCCGGGATCGCGAGACATCGTCGTCGTCATCGACATCATCTTCATTGTCATTGTCATCATCCTCCTCCAGATCCGCCGCAGATTCGGCCAGAGCCACAGCAGCTGTTGGTGGCAGCAGCTTCTTTACATTCATATCCGACATGGAACTATCATCATCCAGTTCGTCCAGATCCAGTTCGCGATCTCCTTTGGCTCGACTGCGTCCACCTTTCTTGCTCTTTGGCTGTCGCTTCACGGGCGTTGGCGTCTTCACTTTCGACTCCGCCGGCACCATCTTCTTCTTTTGGGCCGCTATCGTGCGTGCCGTGGGCTTCACCAGCGACTTGACCTTGGCCAGCGCCAGTTCCTCATCATCACTGGACTCGACATCGCTTGGTGGCTCGCTTAGTTCCGACTCCGACTTTTTCCCTGTTTTTTTGGTCTTTTGTGATTTGCTGGACTTGGATGAACTGTTGCCCGATGGTTGGGAGGATTTGCTGCTTTTCGCTTTGCGTCCGCGTTTGCTAGAAGACGTCAGCTCCTTGTCCTTGTCCTTCTCCTTTTCCCTCTCTTTATCCTTATCCTTATCCTTCTCTTTGCCTTTTTCCTTAAGTACTTTATTGGTTTTGCTCTTCTTTACTGGTTGTGGCGGTGCTGGTGGTGCTGGAGGTGGTGTTGGGGATGGTGGCGGCTCTGCCTCCAGATCCTCCTCATCCGTGTCCACATCCTCATTGTGCCCACTCCGATCTGCTTTGCTCTTTGTCTTCTTTTTACGCCGCTTATCCTTCTCCTTACGTTTGCGCTTCTGCGCATGTGCCGTGGCCTCCGCTGGTTCCTCCGTTTCGCTGTGATCCTCCTCGGTGCTGCTGCTGTCCTGCAGACGCTTGCTGGAAGCCGAGTTCACCGAGGATTCCTTCTCCTCCTCTTTCACCTTCTTCTTAAAGTACTTTTCCCGAAATACATTCATCTTGGAATCAGCGGCGGGATAACTTAAATTCGGATCATCATCTTCATCATCGGAGAGATTATCGAAATATTTCTTGGTCGCCTTATCGAAGGCATCCTGTAAATTGTTAACCATCTCCGTGTACTCTGTGGGAATTGCACAAGTTATTGAGAAATATAAAATAGAAACATTTAACAAATTGTTTACCATTATTGTGCCCATTGTACAATCTACAATTGTTGACAATTAAACGAAAATCATTGCGAAATTCACTAAACTTGTGATATTCTCCACTGTCCAGTTTGTCCTCCATTTTAAGCAGATCCATGGGTCTAAATAAATAAAGAAAATATTATCAATTAGTGTGATATATAATTAAATGGAAATATATGCAAACTGACCTTCGTATAATGGAGTAATAACGGGGAGCAATATCCTCCTCAACGGGATCCATGAAGGGCCATGCATCCCGATGATTCTTGACATAGACGAGCACCTTATGCATTCCGATTTGTAGAACTTCCTCCGTTTCGGTAAAGCTAAGAATATTCGCATGATTTGAGGAGTTGTACGTTGAATTGTTGTTTTGTTTGCTGATTAGATTTGTTATGGGTATTGTTATGTTTGTGCTTGTGTTGTTGTTGTTGGTTGAGTTTGTGTTGCATGTGGTGTTTATGTTTGTGGTTGTTGTTGAGGTGGAGGAGAAGAAAGTGTTGTGTGTTATGTTTTTATTATGTTTGTTGCTGTTGTTAATATGACTATGAATAGTGTGCTGATTGTGGTTGGTGTGCGTGTGTGTGTGGTTGTTGTGATTGTTGTTGCTGTTTTTGTTATTGTTATGGTGTGATGGTGTATGAACTCCGTGCGACGTTGTTGTATTTGCTGTTATTGTTGCTGTTGCATCCGTCGTTGAGTAGTTGTGATTATTATTATTGTTGTTGTTGTGATTGTGGTGCGACGCGTGCTTATGGTGGTTGTTGTTGTTGTTAAAGCTGCTTTTATTGTTGGTGGTGCTACGGTTGGTACTATTTACATGGCTACATTTTTGTTGTTCGTTTTTTGTATTTATTTTAGTTATGATGAAACAGTCAAAATGTTGTTGGTTTTGGTTGGTTGTTTTGGTTGTTTAGTTGAGTGGTAGGTACAAAAGTTTACAATAACAAATGGGTAAAAATTGTTAATCAATTGATATATTATGTACAATTTAATGAATATGATGAGTAAAGTGCGTGTGCGAAAGTTAATGAAACATTTTACCAAATACAACATGCAATATAAATTCTATAAAAATTATATATATTCAAATATAAAATCAACAATCTTAAGACAGTACACAATAACCAGTAGAAACATAAATAAACAACAAATCTAATTGAATAATACAGTGACACTCTGATAGCAACTTTAGAACAGCGGTGGGCACGCAGTGGCTCCGGGAGCAGCGACTGCTCCCAACTATTTTTCTGCCTACTGTTGCAGTTGTTATTGTTGTGCTCTCTAAATCAGATTTCGTGCCCATCGCTGCTTTAGAATACAACTTTAAAAAATAAGTTCCAAATAATCTAAAAATTATTTTTAAAATACAATTCTTTAAATTTTGCACAAGTTTGAACTGAATAACAACACATATTGATAATCTCTACAACAAGCAGTCGTAGATCGCATGATCTCTATATATATAGATTGTGTACTGTGCAATGTTTGGCTTTGATTGGTTGGCTGGAGAGGGAGTTTGGTAGGGAAGAGGAGTTCACTTACTCATCGGCGCTTTTGTCTGAGTATGCGCCACTGTGTCGTTCCGCCTTGCTGGATGTGGATGACGTGGAGGCGGCTGAGGATGGTGTTGTTGTTGTTGTTGTGGCTGCTGTTGTTGCTGCTGTTGCTGCTGATGTTGCTGTTGTTGCTGCTGTTGATTTTTTAGTTTTTACCACCTCCGCTTTGGTGGCACTGCGTTCCGTTTTACCAGATGAGCTTGAACCAACTGCTGTGGCCTTCTGTTTCTTAGAGCGTGCCGTTGTATCTGACGACGTGGTCGTGTTATTCGGTTGCTGATGGTTTGTGGTGGCCGCAGCACCGCCTGTCGGTATAAATATGTTGCCCGTTAGGGAGCTGAGTGAATTGTTGGTTTGCCTGCCGGGCAGCTTAACATTGGCCGCTGGCGCCATCTGCTCCTCGCGCTTGGCAGCAACTGGTTGGGCGGCTGCTGATTGCTCTGGCTGCTGCAGCTGCTCCTCGCTGTCATGCGCCACGGGCGAGGGCAGACTCAGATCCGCAATGCTTGTGGCGACCGCAATTGCCGCCGAGTTCGCATCCAGCAACTGCAGCTGACGGCAAAAGTTCTCCTTATCCTCGGGACTGAGCGAGGTTGCGTGGTGGTGCAGTGGCTCCGGCGTTTCGGGATTCGCTGGCAATTGGTGGCGACTGTGACGTCGCTTGTGATTGCGTACAGCGGTGTTTGGTCCTGCTCCTGCACTGCTGCTGTTGTTGCTTTGGTCGTTGTTGTGATCGGTGTTGTTGTTGGCGTCCTCGTAATCCTCGTCTGCCTCAGACGCATGCTTGTGTCGCCGTCGATGATGATGGTAATGATGATGATCTTTATCCCGATCTCGATGCTCGCGTGAACGTTTCTTTTGCTTCTTCCCGGACTTTTTCTTCTTATGATGATGATGATGATGGTGGTGGTGATGATGATGATGACTCTTGCTCTTGAATTTCGCTGGCGTTTGTGAGTTTTCTCTAGGCGGTTCAGGCGAACGAAATTTATCAGATGTTGTTGCTTCTGACGCAGCAATTAATTGTTGCTCTTGCTGCTCTTGTTCTTCCTGATGCTGCGCTAATTCTTGTTGTTGCTCTTGCTCTTGGTCTTGATCTTCTTGTTGCTGTTGGTGTTGCTGCTGCTGCTGCTGTTGTTGGTCTTGACTCTGCTCCTCGTCGTCGTTTTGGTCATCGTCTTCTGGCGAGAGACAAAAGGTTTCCCTGTGGCACAGAAATTCGCTCGAATTAGTTGTTGTTGTACGTCTAAGAGAGCTTGCGTAAGTTGAAATACCGCTAGCCGTTGATGTGGATTGAGAGCTGCAGGCGACATAAGGAACAAGAAAAAGAACAGTAAGTATAACATTCACAGTTTCAAAAATAATTACAATAAATAATCTCCAATATATACAATAGAAATCGCTTAAAAGTAACACGTTTTATCTTGGCATTAGCTGTACAATACTTGTTATTACAGAAATTAAAAGATTTCATTGATTAATAATTTAGAAATGCGAATGCAATGATTCAATGTAATATTACATTAAAGTGTGAATCTTAAAAAAACAATGAAAATGGAATATTGTTATTAATCTAATCATGTTAGCTATTAATCGATTTCTACAGTCTTAGCCATGATCATTTTGAGGTCTGTGTGTAATTGTTTCGTTGATGATGAAGCTGAATGGATAGATGAATAGTTAATGATGATTATAAAGCTGTATAAATGTAAATAATAAATGATAATTGGAAATCATAATAAAATAGCCATATATATCAAGAATATATATATCAAATATAGGAATATCATATAAAGCATGCTTACATAATTGTTCATAGTGTTTTTTGAAAACGAAATCCAACCAATTTGTCGCACACAAAATTAAATTATGGGCAAAACTCAAATTAAGTGCTGATTCTCTCCTTTTGGTCCTCTTTTTGGTTATTTCCTTTCGGTATCTCAGTCTCTCTCTCGTTGCCTGTTAAGCGTCGATGATGATGTGATTTGATTTGAATCGATTTAATGACAATTTTCAACACAAATTGCAAGCAAATTTTTGTTTAAGAAATTAAAACATATCGAAAACAAATTGAAAATTAATTTGCAAATAACATAAACAATGCTTTTATGCGTGTGTGATTTAATTGTTGCTGCTGTTGCTGTTGTTGTTGTAGTTTTGTCAGTGTATATGTATTTGTATCTGTTGCTGTTGATTGTTTAATTATTTGTTGTCTGTCTGTTGCGACTGTCTGTGATTCGCAATGTAATATGATTGTGAAATGGTCTCCACTTGTTGCGTTGTCTCTTTTCTTTTCTTTCTTTCTGTTTTCTGTTTGCTTATAATACTGGACGTGCTAACCGTCTGCGTGAACGTTGTTGTTGAACCGTTGGCGGTGCCAAGTGGGCCGAGTATTGACGCTCGCGACGCAGATCCCTTTCACGTTCACGCTCCCGCTTAAGGCGCTCTTCCTCCTGGCGGGCCTTCAACTCGGCTAGATTACGTATGCGACTGGAATTTCGCACTTGCAATAATCTGCAATATAGTAACATTTATTAAATAATTTAATAAATTAATAGGGTCTCTTTTTAATTTATTATTGAGTAAAATTGAGTAACTTACTTTCTTCGTCTTAGACGTTCACGCTCGCGAAACAGCTGCGGTAACTTGGGCAGAAAGTTTTCATCAAGTATCTGGAAGAGTTCACGCTCTTTACCATTCGTTGAGGTCTTAAACTTGGCCGCCAAGTTCTGCCAATCCTCCTCGGTGAAGCAAATAACCTGCCAAATGGTGCCGTTGCTGCCAATGGCTGTGTTACCACCAGAGCCGGCGCCACAACTTAGCGACGCAGCGGCTGCCTTGCCCGAACCGGATGCAGTTCCCGTGGCCGCCTTATCTTCGCGATAGAGTCGCGTACCGTAGAAATACCAATAGCCAGAATTTTTAGCGTCGTAGCCGAGCGGCTCAACGCGCAAACTGTCCGCCTCTAGATTACTGAGTATGACCTGTACATCGACAGAGTCCAAACGGAAATGGCACAGATCGTGCAGAATTTGTAGACGCTTGCGCACCGGCAGCGATTGGAAGTCTATGTCCGTATCAAAATGATTCTCAGTCTGATGCAGGCGACACTGTTGACGCAGGAAACGGCGCAAAAACATCTGATAGTTGCTGTGTGTAATCTCATTGGCTACCGACTGTAGCGCATCGCAGCCCGTCAGCAGGCGTACAATTAATTCGGGCACTAAGGCAACTTGATCCTCCTCGCTGGTACCATCGGATAGCAGCGCCGATTCGAGATCCTGCAAATGAAATACACGTTAGTATGATATAATTAGATTGATTTGTATTTTAATAGGCACCTCTATGTCAATGTCCGGTAAATCGAAGGCGGAACTAAACAATGAACAGAAATGCGAAATACACGGTATCTCCCACCATGATTGTATGTCTGTAGAATACAAAGAAACATATATTTATATAAAGACATTAGGAATCTTGGGTCAGCCAACTTACCCAATAGGCCAATGAAAGTAGAAACCATTTATGTATGCTTGCGTATTAGAAACTTGGCTTTCTGCAAGATGATGAACAAACAATTCCTTGTGGCGATGCTAATGTTTTTTTATTTTTCTAGTCGTTCCTTACTGTTGGTTGGCAGTCTCTTATTCTGTGTTGGCGAAAGAGCAAAAAGACAAGCGAAGCGTGTACAAATTAGTTAAATACATTAGCAACTCGCACACACAACGAATCCAACAACACAAGTACATGTATCGCAATGGCGGCAAAAAAAAAAAGCATGTGCAACATGTGTGTGTGTGTGTTGTTATTGTCGAATTAATTTAGATACTCAAGCAGGGCTTATCAATTATCAAAAGCGCGCGAGGGGCAAATTGCGATACACACACGCACACAAACACAGCACACCCACACATAAATAAAGCGAGAGAAAGAAAGTACACGCGCACCCCTTTCGCGCGCTTAATTTTAAGAAGAGAAAATCAAAACAGATGGCTAAACTAGCCCACAAACAAACACGGCCACCCGCATGCGTATGAGTAGGACAGCTATATGCAGCCAGTGTTGCTTAGCGCTAGTTGTGCCGCTCATTTTTTCACAGCACTGTTGATTTCTTGGCTGGTCGATTTGTTGCCCCCCTCCCCACAGCTGCTTCTTTAATATTTTGCCTGCTGTCTGCACTTTTTATAATTTATATGTCATTTCACCGCACGCACACCAATTTCTTAAGTATTTCAAATAATTCCGCGGGATTTTCGCGTCTAAGATGCCACAACAGAGCCTTTGATGAGCATGCGCCGCCTTAGAAGGTGCCTTGCTGCCGATGCTCCGTTGCTGCCTCTGCCTGTGTGTATATATTTTTTCATTTGCGCTTTCCTTTTGCCGTAACAGTGAGGCACGCAATTGGACGATGACCACTGCTATGGTATTGTCTTAATTTACATTTGCACACGCTGCACACGGTTTGCTGGTTGGGCAGATGCGCGGCAATAGAACAATTTCCACTTTAATTGCCTTTTCTCCACAATATTTATTTTATTTATAAATTATAAGTGGACGGACGAACCGAACGAACCAACCTACCGAAGAACGACTAGTGATGTAAAGTAGTGTTGGGTTGCTCATGAGTGAGTGAACAAAAAAGAGTTGCTCCTCTAAAAAAAAAGAACAAGTGAACATGTTCACCTAAATGAGCATTGTTTACCCAACGCTCAGTGTTGCCAGGAGTTAAGCGTTTGCATAAGCTAGATTTTGAGTAAAAATAAGCTAAAATAAGCTAAAAACAAAATTGCAAAGAAAATGCAAGAAAACATATAATACAATATCATTAGGTTTTTCTTGAAGTTAAATTAGTTAACATATCATATCATCGATATCATATCATTATTTCCTTCCTCATTCATATGAATTTGTTTTTTTTTATTAAGACTAACATTATTTTTGTGATAGAGCCCATTGATGATAAATGTTTTTTGGACGCCGAATGCTGCCTTAAGCCTAGTACCAAAGTGAGATAAATTTTTAGCGGCGGAAAATGCTAAATATTTCGCTGTCGACGAGCGTAAAGCCAGAGTTGCCAATGCAGAACGGAAAAATAACAAAAAGTTGAGTGGTAACTCTATGCGTCCACAGCGGTTTATTTTAAATATGAACATGCAGAACTGATTTGCATAAAAAGAGGAGAGAATAAACAATGAAAACTGTATATTAATGATAATAGAGGAGAAATATGCGATGGCACGCAAGCACAGCGGGTTTTGGGTGCACCCATCGCCTTAGAACTTTTACGTGGATTCTCCCTCTAAATTAATGAAAAAATACAAATATTGGACTCTTCTCCACCTCATTAATCAGCAGAATTTTGTCTGCTGTTTCGAAAAGATCCAATCTGCTGTTTTTTGTTAATTTCCCGGCCATTTCTTTTGACTTATTGTGAGAGAGTGAGATAGATAGATACCGAAACTCTAAAGAAATATATGTTTCGTTTGGCTTGACAGCTGTTGGATAACGCCCGTTCCTTATCTGGCAACTCCGTTTTTAGTTTCAGTTTAGTTGACGTGCGGACCGACAAGCGGAGATAAATGTCGTCTTCTTCTTATTCACCTTACGCCAGCGTTTTTTTTATATGGAGTTTGACCTTACGCTAGGCCTTTTTTCTGACGTCGGTACTAGGCTTAAAGCAAAACGTTTTCTGTGTCCATCTACTTGCTAATGTTAGCGTTTTTCTGCGCGCCTGATCCAGTTGGGCAAAAACGGAATAAACTTTTCTGAAATTTTTTTGGCCGAAAAAGTCAACTTTTTCGTTTTTTGAGCTAGAAATTTGAAAAAAAAATATCAGAGATTTTGTTGAATTTTTCTCGATTTTTTTTGTTGTTTCTCAAATTTCCTGTTATTTCTCAATTTTTTTTTTGGTTTTTTCTCAATTTTGCCACCAAAACCAATTTCTAAATAAAGTTAATTATTTTACCTAATTTTGCATTTATTTGTTTTTTTGAAATTGTTTCTCAATTTTTTTAAATTAATTTTTGAAAATTTCACGTTTTTCCATTTCAAATTAATCCTCGATTAATCCGCGATGAGTCCGCGATGAATCCGCGATCAATCCTCGATCAATCCTCGATCAATCCGCGATCAATCCGCGATGAATCCTCGATCAATCCTCGATCAATCCGCGATCAATCCTCGATCAATCCGCGATCAATCCTCGATCAATCCACGATGAATCCGCGATGAATCCGCGATCAATCCTCGATGAATCCGCGATGAATCCTCGATTAATCCGCGATGAATCCGCGATGAATCCGCGATCAATCCTCGATCAATCCTCGATCAATCCACGATCAATCCGCGATGAATCCGCGATCAATCCTCGATCAATCCTCGATCAATCCGCGATGAATCCGCGATGAATCCTCGATCAATCCTCGATCAATCCGCGATCAATCCTCGATCAATCCGCGATCAATCCTCGATGAATCCGCGATGAATCCTCGATTAATCCGCGATGAATCCGCGATGAATCCGCGATCAATCCTCGATCAATCCTCGATCAATCCACGATCAATCCTCGATCAATCCGCGATCAATCCTCGATCAATCCACGATCAATCCACGATCAATCCTCGATCAATCCACGATCAATCCTCGATCAATCCGCGATGAATCCGCGATGAATCCGCGATCAATCCTCGATCAATCCTCGATCAATCCGCGATCAATCCTCGATCAATCCGCGATGAATCCGCGATGAATCCGCGATCAATCCTCGATCAATCCGCGATGAATCCGCGATTAATCCGCGAATAATCCGCGATGAATCCGCGATGAATCCGCGATCAATCCTCGATCAATCCTCGATCAATCCTCGATCAATCCGCGATGAATCCGCGATGAATCCTCGATCAATCCTCGATCAATCCGCGATCAATCCGCGATGAATCCGCGATTAATCCGCGAATAATCCGCGATGAATCCGCGATGAATCCGCGATCAATCCTCGATCAATCCTCGATCAATCCTCAATGAATCCTCGATTAATCCGCGATGAATCCGCGATGAATCCGCGATCAATCCTCGATTAATCCGCGATGAATCCGCGATCAATCCTCGATCAATCCCCGATCAATCCTCAATGAATCCTCGATTAATCCGCGATGAATCCGCGATGAATCCGCGATCAATCCGCGATGAATCCTCGATTAATCCGCGATGAATCCGCGATGAATCCGCGATGAATCCTCGATCAATCCACGATCAATCCTCGATCAATCCGCGATCAATCCTCGATCAATCCACGATCAATCCTCGATCAATCCGCGATCAATCCTCGATCAATCCGCGATGAATCCGCGATGAATCCGCGATGAATCCTCGATCAATCCACGATCAATCCTCGATCAATCCGCGATCAATCCGCGATGAATCCGTGAGTCGTCGACCCAGCAGTGATGTCATTTTTTTCTGAGGATAAAAAGCTGGATCAACGAAAAAAAAAGCTAAAAAAACGCGGAATCCCAGGGAAAAAGGTCAAGAAAAAAGCAGCTTTTTATAAAATAATTTGTTGTTTGCATTTCACTAATAAAGACTTATTTTCATATAAATTTACAAATGTTAACATGCATCGAAAATTGGAGTTTACTACATAATATTTGTCAAGAAACACCCTTAAAAATGTAATATTTTGACTTTAAATAAGAAAATAATAGCTTATAATATATATTTGGAAAGGTCATTTAATTTTCGTTCGAATGATGCAAAAATTTCCTTAACTCATTGAGTACCCATGGAATATTTTGAATTTTTGCAAAAGCCTACTTTTTCCTACTTACTTTTGATGCAAAAAAATTCTTGGAACAATTCTAAAACTAACTGCATAAACATATTTTTGCTATTTGTTTGTTTTGCAAAAGAATTTCACAATGTTAGCGATGGAAGACGCGCCAAAATAGGTGTGACCTTTTGAGGGAAACTATTCAATAAAAGTAAATATCGATACTTTGCCGATAGAAATACATTTTTAACATTTCAACCGTCAAACTCAATTAAAAAAAACAGTTCGCAAAATTGATTAAAAGCACAAATTAAAAAAAGCTGTTTGAATTTGCTAAAAAAAATCTAGAATTCCCGCTGCCCGCTGTTTTCAAATTTTTCCCGCAAACATACTTCAAAAAAATCCAAATCTGACGGGAAAAAAGCGGAAATTACGTGCTGACGAACAGTGGCTCTCTTCTCTGTTAGTGACTTTTTCTCTGCTAATTTGAACTGAAAAGCTGCAATTTTGCAAAATCAATTAAAAATTTAACAAAAACAATTTGAGAAAAGGAACAAAATCCAAAATTTTGTAAATAATTAACGTTCAATCTAAAATTGGTTTGGTGCCGTTAGCTCTTCGCGTCTCGAAAAAAAAAGTAAGAAAATTGTAAATTCTAGAAAAGTCCAACAAAAGTTCTGGTAAAGGTTTCAAAATTCTAGCTAAAAAATTGCAAAATTTAATTTTTCTGCCGTCACAAAATCTCTGTCTTCGAAATGCTCTGAATTTGCATTACATTTTGAAATCGGGTGCCAGGCGATCAGAAAAACGCGAGCATAGCAAGTAGATTACGCAGAAAACGTTTTGCGTTTAGCGAGAACGAGAGAGCGCGCTTTGCAGCACACGGGTGCAGTGTTGCCAGGAGTTGAGCGCCCGCATAAGCTAGATTTTGAGTAAAAATAAGCTAAAAACAAAATTGCAAAGAAAATGCAAGAAAACATATAATACAATATCATTAGGTTTTTCTTGAAGTTAAATTAGTTAACATATCATATCATCGATATCATATCATTATTTCCTTCCTCATTCATATTTCCTTCCTCATTCATATTCATATTTTAGTGATTGAGCCCATTGATGATAAATGTTTTTTGGACGCTGCATGCTGCCTTATTATCAAAAACTTTTGCTGCTATTGTTGATTTGCAATAGCAGCAATATACTTTTGTTGCGTCAGCTGGCAATTTCCGAAGCCAATCCCTAAATTTACTACTTTCCAGTCAAGTATCGCGAAATAGTTGCTTTTACAATATTTTTGGCATTTTTGCAAGCTTCACTTTGATTTCACAATTCAAAATCGGCGATAACACACCAATCCACATATCGATGAAACCACCGATTAGATATCCTGTTCTTTGTTACGTGAACTTTATTCTAATGATCGTGAATTTGTGATCATAAGAATAAAGTTCACGTAACAAAGAACAATATCCGATATTTTTATGCCGTGAAATATATTAAAGCTATGAAATATTTCGTTGATGTCACGAAAACATTTATTGCTAGAATATGCTATATGAATTTTAAAATATGCTAGATTTCAGGCTATAAGCTATTTGCAAATTTTATAAGCTTTTTCAATTTCAAATATGCTAGATCTAGCATGAAATATGCTAAATTGGCAACACTGCCAACGCTAAATGTAAAAAACATCGATGCATGTTGCAGACCTGGCTCCCAGACTGGTGGCAGCCTTAATGTAGCCACAAATAACTATTAACGTATTTTTGAAAATTGATTTTTTTTTTTTTGCTAATTTTGAAACAAGAATATTAATATTTCATATGTTTTATATTAAAATCAACTATGTTTCATATTAAAATCAAATATGTTTCATATTAAAATCAACTATGTTGCAAATTAAAATTATGCTATCTGTATGTTTCATGCTATTTGTTTTATGCTAAATTTTTCATATTAAAATAAAATCTTTTTTTCTATAAATATCAAATATTACATGAATTTGTATTATATTTTTGCTTAATTCATTATTTTTGATTTAAAATTGATTAATTAATTGGTTTATTGTTGGTGGCGTCAATATTGAAGACAGACGAATATTTAAAAAATATTATTATGTTATGTATTTCCAAAGTACACAATTACTAATTAAATTAAAACATTTCTTTATTTAAAATTCGCGCCAATATCGTGGCGCTTTCTATTGAGATAACCACTCAAGAATTTTCGGCACAGTGGCACCACCTATCGTGAAATTTTAAAACAATGCCATTAATCAACACTAACGATAACTTCGATTGCACTAGCAATTATCGAAAATGTTATCACTTATTATCGATAAGAAAAATGTCAGATACAATTCAATTTGGTTTGTGTTTTCATTTATTTAAATTATTATTACTAAAATTTGAGGCTATGATGTTACAATTTAAAATAGTATAGACTGGAAGACAATAATTGACATTAAAATAGACACGGGCACAACTAAAATTTACTATGACTATGGACGCAACACAATTATTACATATATCTTTCTACGAACGACAATTTTGTATCTATTGGCTAGGAACACACAGATGACGAATCTACAAATATTACGAATCTAGGACAATTATTGCTTCGCAGTTTTGTTGTCGAGTTTAGAAATTCGATTGGAATATTGATGAGACTATTGTGATCTGAATGAATCGATTACCACGCCCACTTGGGCGACACCTTGTCGAAGTTCCACTCATCGGGATGACCCTCGTGGTTGCCGCCATCGTCGACGCTGTTCATGTCGGACCACTTGAAGGGACCGCTGCCCACCTTCCGCATGGCGATGGCTCGCATATCGTTCCTCACCGAACGTCGCTCCGTGATCAGCTCCATCTCGGCCAGAGCAGCTGCATCATCGATGGTCACACTGAGCCGCTCATCTCCAATGGCAGCTGGCGCCGCCTGATCCGCCTCAACCGCCTCGTCCGCCTGGACGTCGCTCTGCTCGAGGGTTCTGGACTGGGACTGGGCATGCTGCAGTCGGAGAAAGATTGGTCCGGCAAAGGCGTGATAATCGCTCATGCCCAGGCGAGCGTTGTAGGAGAAGAGCTTAAGGTCAATGTTGCCATAGGCAATGGACTCCTCGCCCAGCAGATCGCCGCGAAAGCCGTGCTTGCGCAGATACTTGTCCACCGCCTCCAGATTGGTCAGTTCCGCCTCATCGACGGGCGTCAGATGCTGACTCTGCTCCTCGCTGTAGTTGTCGCGGGAGATGCCGCTGGCATTCAGGATCTTATCGAAATAGGGCAAGCCATTGGCCAGCCAGGTGGAGTTGCCGGCCACGAGGAAATTCTCGGTGACATCCTTGCTGTGCATGAGTCCCGGGAGCTGTTCCACGATCCAGACCATGTTCTTCAGCTGATCGTGACGTTCGCTGATGGCGGCGTTGTCCTTCTCATTCACGGCCACCGGAGCATCGTCATGCTTCTCATCGGCATCCAGAGTGTTGTAGAGATTATCCTGGGCACCCAGCTTGTGCAGATCGACGCTGATCCATTGCTTGGCCCCGGTCATCGGGTGACGGGACATGGCACGCGCCCAGGTGCGTCGGTTCTGGGCAATCCGATTGGCGGCCATGACACGGGCCACCAGTGGCACCATCTTCTCCACATTCACATCCCGCCACAGGGCCAGATTCTCGTTCTTCATGCAGACGCCGCCCACAATGGACTGCACCTGCCTGCCCTTGACCACATAGAAGTCATCCGTGGAGCCGAGAATGCCCGGATAGCCCGTGAAGGTGATGTCCACGCCGGGCACCGTGTTGCTCCGCGGATCCGGCGAGAAGTGATAGTGGAACTTGTAGCGCTTCTGGATGCGCAACATGGACGAATAGCTGCCGGCGGTGCTGTGGCCAAAGAGCAGCTGCAGCGACTGTGGCGACTGTGGCGACTCCGTCTCCTGTCGCATGATCCTCGTCAGCATCGAGGCGCTGGGCAGATGGAAATTCTTGTTGCCCGCATCGGCCGTGCCATTGGGCAGCACATAGTTCTCATAGTAGATCTTCAGATCCTGGATATCAGGTGCCGCATTCATCAACAGAAAATCCGACATTGGAATCTCGTCCTCCAGATCCGAGCGAGCACGCGTCGCCCCTCGTTTGTAGCCCCACTCCATGCCCTCCAGCTGACTGAGCACCAAATGCAGCTGGTGCCAATAATGATCGTGCTCTGCGTTGGCCGCCGCCTGCTCCTTCAGGTGCTCGTAGTTCCTGGTCAGGAGACCACGCAGCCACTCGCAGAACTTCTGCGAACTCTCGTCCCGCTCGCAGGAGGATGAAATGGTGCTGCAATAAATAAAGCATTCCCTTTATAAGAATGTTGACTAAGAATACTAAAAATAACAAAATTAAAAAATAATTTAAAAAAAAAAACAGAATAAGGAAACTTGTCATAAGAAAACCAAAATTTGGAAACAAATTTATTTTTTAATAAAATAATTTAATTATAATCAACGGACATTTTTTTAAACTAAGATTTAGTAATTCTTCAGAGAAAGGTATTTCATTAAAATAATATGGATTGAATTGGGTAATTATTTTACTGCATTTTATTTAAAATATTTGAAAAGTTTTACATATTGAACTTTAAAATGTATCTGACTATGTGGAAAAAAGACAACTGAAGTCAGAAAAATTTAAGAGTATTTTTAAACTAAATCTTTTCCAATTATGATAATCTAAAAGTTTTTTCTCTTTGAATTTCTTAGTTTTTGCTAATTTCCATTCTTTATTTGTTCTCTAAATTTTATTCTAGATTTCATGTGTATATTTTTGTTATTTTTAGCAAGCGAGAATGAGTTAGATTTTTACTGGAAATGTACTCACTTGGCCCACTGGTTGTAGATGTTCTTCCAGGTGAGGGAGCCCTCCAACATGCCAGCAGCAAAGGCCTGCACCCAGTCTGGATAGCTGCGCTGCGTTTCCACCTCAATTTGTGCCCAACTGCAAAGATGGAAATACTCAAAATTAGTTAAATGAACATAAGAATATCTAAAAATAAATATCTCACCCATTCTCATAGACAGAATCCTTGTAGCATATTCTGGCCACACCCTTGGGAATGTTAACCAAATCGTTTTGCTGTTTCCAATTCTCAATTTGAAAGCCGACCTTCTTGGTCCAAAGGGCGGTGGCACAATAGGTGCCATCGTACTCGGGACGATCCATGTAGCCGATAAAGAACGCACCGATCACCAGTAAACCGGCTCCGATCAATATATACGTCCCTATCCGCGTTTTTTGCCATGATGCGCCAACGACTTTCAACATTGTTCCGTCCGTCGTGAAGCTGCTTTCCAACTTGGACACAAAACAATCAAGTTATCCTCTTTTTTTTGCTTTTTTTCCAGGGATCTTTGGAAGGATCTGTCTTTAGATGGTTACGCTTCACTCGCTATAATTGAGATCGGCTCTGGCGGCGTAGGAGTGTCCCAGTTTAATGTCAATTAGGCCAGGATGCAGGATGATCTTGCTGCTGCTCCTTCCGCTGCTGCTGCTGATGCTGATGATGAGGTGGATCACGGTGGCCGCGCTGTCAGGCGAAACGGCCGCTTGGTTCATGGGTGGAGTGTCTCTGCTCTTGGGCAGTTTTCCAAGCGGTTCTCAATTGAATTCAAATGCAATTTCTTTTAGATAATTTATATTTCTGTCGAATTGTTAAGTGGTTGCTATTGTGGCTTTGGGTGGTGCTAGTGATGAGCTGCTGGGTCCAGTAGCAGCTGAGCTGTGTGTCTTTTGCAAACGGGTTTAATTTACATAGGTTCAATACAGTTAAATCCCTGAAAATATCAAGAGAAAAAGATGAATAAATACACATAAATTAGAAATGCATGGATCATTTATACACAAATATATATCTAGATATATATTTAAGTATACAAGTCAGTTCCATGACGTCCATTTAAATGAAAAAAGGAAATAAAACGCCCATTATTGTTTTACGATTTGTCTAAATATTTATGAAAAGCGAATTCATTGTCTAATAAAAATAAACAATTATCGATTTAATTTCATTTGTAAATTGTCTTTATTTTTCTTAAGATAATGCTAATATCACGAGCTAAGAAACTCGTAAAAAAAAAACTGTATAAAAATCATATATGTATCTATATCTATAATCGATCTATAAGTACATGTATCTACACTTGATTTAATTTCTTACGCACTTGGCTCATTTCCTTTTCGCATTTTCACAAAAAGGTAAACAAATTTTAGGTATTTGTAAAACTAATAAATTATTTTTATAGCCCGCCAAGTGGATCTTGAGTAGCGAATTTTTATGGCAACATCTGCAGCCAGAGGGATAGGGATAGATAGATGGGGAGTAAGTGAGAGGGAAGACACAGCTGTTCAATGTTTAACTGGTACTATATGAGTATCTATGCCACAAGGTGTGTTAAGTAAACGCAAGTTAAGCTTTATAGGGCATATAATTTCTTTTAGAATTAATCCCACAAAATATACATAAAAAAAAACATATGCCCCACTTTGAATGTCTTTAATATCAAGGCTAGGCATTAACATTCCTCAACATTTTAATATGTAACGGTGCCTATTTTCGCAATCCGAATCGCTTGTAATTAGAATTTTCAATTGGAAATTCAACTTGTACTACAAAGCGGATCAAGATAAACAAATTCCAAATAATGCGCATACGCCCCGTTGACTGGTGGGAGAATGTTTTGTATCGGAAATCTCGACACGTGGAATAGCGTAATATTAAGCAAACATCATGCCAGCGAATTAATTCACTTGATTTTGTTGATTGTTGAAAAGTATCTGTGAGATACATTTAGGTATCTTTGCAAAATTTGAAAGCTGATCAATCAGTCAACACAGAAATACAATGAAATCTAGGGTATGAAAGGAAAACAATACGCGTTTTACTCGCTTTCTTTCTTTATTTCTGATTTGTAAATACAAATGATATCATAACTGCTTATATTAAAAGGAAGATCTTTGGTGAATTTTTTGTGTATTAACTTACCTTTTGTTTCCCGGGTCCAGGAAGCTTAAATGTCACAAGTCAACCCATTTGAAGAACTGCAATAATAGTAAAAGGGAAAATTTTATTTAGTCTGGTGCTAATAAATCCTATAAAGCGTCGCTCCGCGGCGTCTACATTTAAAAGTCCAAAGTGTCTCGGTCAAAGCCTTTTCTTTATTATCACAACTGCACGCGTCTCGTGATTTGTCGGCATTTCTAAGCCCGAGGCAGCCACAATAACAGCAAGTGATCAACAAGACCAGAATTAACAATCGAACCCAGTACCTCATACGAATTCAGACATTTTTTTAAGAAATTTTAAAAAAGAAGAAAAAATTATAATAAAATTTTTGGAACTCAAACTCTCGAGCTCCCGTCTTTAGGACTTACATATACACATACGTTCCTCATTTAAATAGATTTAAAATATATTTTATTGCATGCTTTTAGGCAATCAAATTAGTAAATTCATCTAAAAAAATATTCGAAGTACAAAAATTAGGAAAAAAATTAACATTTTAATAAAATATTTTTTTTTTGAGTTTTCCTAATTTTTGTTTTTTCAATTTTTGTCTTCCTAATTTTTGTTTTCCCAATTGTGTCTGCCTAATTATGGATTCCTAATAACTGTATTCCTAATTTCGGACTCGTAATTTGGGATTCCTAATAACTCTATTATTAATTTTCGCTTCCAAATTTTTTCTTCCGCAATTTCGTATTCTGAGTAATATTTTGCGACATTTGTATATAGAATCATCAAGTCCAGACCCAGACTTTGGAGGTCCCAATTGGCTGACGTTTTGTTTATTATCACAATTGCACGCGTCTCGTGATTTGTCGGCATTTTTAAGCCCGAGACAGCCACAATAACAGCAAGTGATCATCTAGACCCGAATCAACAATCGAACCCAGTCCCAGACTTTGTTTACTTAAGTATTTGTTAAGTCGTTACTGCACACGCGTATGAATTTGAAATGTGAGTAGGCCAATTGATAGAATGGAGGTCCCAATTGGCTGACATCTTGTCAAGTGATGACTGAGACACATTAATTAGAACAGCATGCATGAGCATGCCAAAGACTCAGTTGAAATCTTGTGATGTGCGTACAAAACAAATCTACAAGTAACTAGAATATTCTGATGAATTCTAAAGAAGAATTCCAAAGAAGTCAAAGAGCAAAAGTCAGTGATTTGTTAGCAAAATTAATTGCAAATTTTAAATGAAAGAAACAAAATAAACATAGACCGTAAAAAACTCTTTTCTGGGATTTTACCTGCAGAGACTCACAGAACAACTGTCGAATTCTAAACTAAATGATAAACAGTCAAAAAATCCCTAATTTTGTAGATTAGGGAGTACTATATATAAGACCCTTTCCCACAAAGACTTATCAAAATGGCGCCAAATGAAATTTTAGTCACATTTAATTTAGAATTTCTCACCGTTTCTAGTAAATCAACCCACAAGTTGGAACCGGCATTCCGACCAAGCTGATTTGCTTTTAGTTTTATAAATATGCCCGATCGTCAACATTTTTCACCAGAATTCATTAAGATAAACAGCATTCAATGAGCAATTTGCATTTAATAACTATTTCCACTATATCAAAAACAGCTATTTGTAAACAGTTCAATCGGTACGTAAACTGATTGATGAGACTATATAGTAGTTCATAATAAATATTCTCTGACTTGCAATGAACCAAAGGGAAATTTATTTAATTTGCTTTTCGCTTTTGTAAATAAACATCGAAATGTAAGTGAAAAGAAGAAGTCTTTACCCTCCCTTTATCACCCTTTCCCTTCTTTGAAGGTTGGTACTTTGTTGATAAATTTAAGGCATATTGTAAATGAATGATTGTAGGATTGTGGGAAGATCAAGGCCAAATAAAAAAAGAAGCTGTCAATCAGTTACTGCCAATCAGCTGACAAACAAACGTTAATTTTAGCCAAGATGTGCAAACTGAATGACGTCAATAACTAACGGTAAAGTAAACTGCCTTAAATAGACACTAAAGCTTCTAATTCCCATAATCCAACAGTATTTGACGTCTTTTTGCTGCCAACTGTACATAATTAACATTATTAACGTTATCATCAACTTTGTTTATAAAGTGCAAACAGAGATGTTTTTTTGCTTAGATGTTGACAGCGTACCTCGCTGATTTATAGAGTTCAATGTGCACGGTACTGTGCAGCAATTGAAATTTAAGAACCCCAACCAGATATTAACTATTTTGATATATTAATATACTCGGGCTATAAATTGTCCACGTTTGTCGACTAATCAATCAACTAAGCTCCGTTCAAATATTTATATTAGACGATAGTTAAAAAGCCTGTTCCCAATATGTCTGTTTCTGTTTCCAGCCTAATATCATAACATATATTGATAAGATTGCACTTTCTGGCTTATGGAATATTCAGTCAAAGCATTCCCGAAGCAGCTGCAGTTTATTTTTTTCTTTAATATATGATATCATATGCTGTTACTGGGAACTCAAGAGATAAACAAATAGTTAATCAATTAATAATTTATATTTCTAGTTGAAATATTTTTTAGCTCAGACTGTACCTATTAGCGCAGTTCAATAAATTATCTAAGCGATTCCTTCAACACTTTGTGAATTCTTTGTTAAACAGCCAATAAATTAAATAGGTATTAAAATGAGTACAAAATTTTCCCAACATCAATAAAAATTTATGAACATGTTCTAGAAATATTGTTGAAGCTAAGTAATAAATATTTTAAATGTATGTCAGTGATTGACTAGAAGATGCTCTGTAACAGACAGACTAAAAAACAATCTATTTCATTTAAAATGTGCAAATAATTTAAAGATCCCTCGTATTTGAGAATTTACAGGGTATAAAATTAGCTAGCCAATTTTAAATGTGTTCCAAAAAACCGAAACACATAACACCACATGTGGCTAATGAAGGGGGAGCATCTCTCAGATCCACGTGCTCCAACTTGGCGCCTTTGGGCGATAAACAAGTGATAGGTAGCTATAAGTATGTACAGTTCCCAGATATCATAAACTTAGATAGGGGCTTATAAATAATTCAATACGCCAACGTTTGGTTATTCACTTGGCAACAAGAAATAAAAACTCGACCTGTCGCTGACGTGGGAACCTCAATTTATGCTGAATGGAAACCGCAAACTTGGCGAAAAGAAAAAGATATAAAAAATAAAATAAAATAAATAAAAATATGCAAATTTAATGTGCAATCATGTAAAACTCGTAAGTATTTATATCTTTAATCAATTACGAGCTGGTAGCTACGATTATACGATCAAAAGGGGCAACAAATTTAAAAAACTGCTAACTTGGCTGATGCCACGCGTCATCAACTTGGCTTGGCTGATAAGCCAAGTTAACTCAGTAAACGAAAGCTAAGCAAATGCGACAATTTGGTAATAAAATACGGCATTTATTGCAGGATACGAAATACACGTTATCTTATGCAAATACAAAAGCTTCTTATAAAACAATATCATCATCATTAATTTTACAATTGTAACTATGATGATTGCTTAGACCAAAATCAGATGTAATGCACTTCTGAAGAAAGTTCTTAAATATCCGCACGTGGCTTCCGTTTTTGTTTTTTTATTTTTTTTTAAATTTCAGTTTTCTGTATTTTACTGTATTTCAGCGGGTGCCTCGACGCACACGATATCAACATTATTCTGATCCTGTAGCTCCCATTTGACCAGAACCGAGACTTTCGGATAACTCTCTAGTACGGGCAATGTAACGGTATATCGATAGGTCTCGTTCTTTTCCAACGGGCACTTTAAGCCGCTGTTGACGCACGCATCGGGATTCGACAGGGGAATGGACACCTCAATGCCCAGAACTTTGCCGTGAGCGACAGCCTTCACCACTGAAGCGACTTCAGCCAGTGCAATATCTATGGATATGGATACATTCGTGTTTCTTTTGAGCACGCATTCAGACTTTGTGGTATCACAGCCCTCGATGGTAACTTGTGTGAATTTTCCCGTCTTTGAGCCGCAATCATGAAATTCAAGCCCTTTGCAAAGCTGCAGCGTCAGCAGCAGAGACAAGGTAAGCACGTTCAACTTGAACATTATTAATTATATGATCAGGCGAAAATAAAATAAACGTTTAATATTTATATTTCTTCTGCAACGACTTGGAAACTACTAAAATACGGGAAGAGATCGACAATCTCAAATCGTTTGTAAAAAAGGCAAGTGCAAGTATTTGTGAAGAGAATGCTCGACTATAAGATACCTTAAAAGCATTACCAACTTTTACTTTCTCTCTTTTAAGTAGATTTTTAATATACATATATCAACTTATTACTACAAGGCAGGGTATCCAACCGAAACGAATATCGGTATCAGTTACGGTTTCGGTTATGTTTGAATTTAAGTTATCGGCTATGCAAAATTGTTGCATGTCGATTACATAACGGTTGCCAGCGTTTAAAATGTTTCGGCTTCGAAATACCGGTATGATTTCAGTTCACAAAAAAATTTTAAATTAGTAAATTTTTATAAATTCAGATCGTTCCACAAATTAGTTTTAAGAAACGATAGTTATATCTTAACAACATAATTCCATTCCATGCTTGACCTAACCGATAATTAAGCATAAATTGGTTACTAAACGGCTATTTTGGTTTGAAATATTTGGATTTTTCTGTTTAGGTACAATAAAATAGTTTTGTTTCGGTTACGGTTTCACTTACGGTTATTAATTTCAATCGGTTAATACCGGTTAACGATTTGGGTTATGGTTGCGGTTTTTATCCCTGTCTACAAGCATGACAAATTCTTTCTTCTCTCTATACGGTAGATCTATAACACTTGTTATTACAATGTTAATCTTTTCATATATTTTCTATATTTTCACATAATCAATTGTTTCACAGAGATTACATCAAACTGAATCACATTCTGGGAACGAATTGTCGCGTGTTTAACACCTTAGCGAGATGTCAGAATATTTATACTTATATTCATGAATGTTATTAAGCACGCAATTAACAACTGAACAGACGCATATAAAGATACATTCTATAGAAATCCTAATATCAGCTGATGTGAATTGTTAATGAAATATTAATCAGCTTTTCATCAGTTTTACACTATAGATTATCGTTGGAACAGATCTGACAAGTCTAGAGTACATACTTATAGATTACATCTGATTAATAGTAAAGCTTATGCAATAGAGAGAAAACTAATTATTTAAATTTAACGGGTTCATTGTTAACAATTTTCCACAGCTAACAAATTCACACTATATTCCGATTCACGTTTCCGCTTAAAACTGCAATGATTTGCAAATTGTAATTCTATTTAAAATACAATAACAAAAAAAGTTAAGTTTCGAATATATTTATTTAATTTGTTTTGCCGTCATTTAACGTATTTACCTATTCTCTAATCAGCTGCTTGGTTTTCCCTATTTTCACTTCTCTTGTTTTTATTGCAAATGTCAATGCCAATTGATGTCTCTTTTATTTACATATCCATCTATATAAACACATACATATTTACATAGGTAGACTGAACTATATCCTCTCATGCGATTTATGTAAAGCATTTCGTGATCAGTTTATCAAATTTATATTCAGTTCATTTACCTCTTTCAATTGTCTGTCGACATCTATAAAAAGTATCTCCAAGATACACTCAGCTGTTGTCCAACAAAATGTATTTATGACACTGGTTTGTTTTTCAAAAATGTTTCAAATTATTTTTAAATGTATATTTTATGTAAGTCCAAAAATATTTATTGTGCTATTTTAGTAAATAGATTAACCGAGTAACCGGAAAAATCCGCACCAATATACGTAATTACGAGTATCTATGAGATAAAAATTCTGCTTTTACCGCAAAGTTCTTTTCGAAAAATAGAACAAAATTTTATCTCTCGCGCCACTCAACGATCTCGTCCGATCGCCTTGACGTTTCCACCAAAACTGCCAACGTCCGAATCGGCAAAAACGAACGAACGAGCGGAAAATTCGACAACGCAAAAAAGACAAGGCAAAAAAATACAATAACAACAACTACAGCTAAAATTTGCGCTGTTGAAAAGCGAGTGAATTTTTCAGAGCATGGCCAGATCAAGAGTTCTATTGAACTTGGCCGACTATTTGGCCCTCGCCTGTCAAGAACTGCAGTTTGATCCAACGATCCACGTGGCAGGTGTGTGAACTTAAGAACTTAAGATAGACAGTTCAATCAATTTTATGACAACCTGTGCATTTATCAAAGTCGAGGCTAAAAGCCACACGTGACCAACTACCAACTGTTAAGCACGTAATTTCTTAAGCCAGCAGCTTCAAATATCATACCCTGTAAACTAGGCATAAAGACTATAAGTTTAGTGGAGAATTTTGGTATTTAGTCAGATTGTAGCTTAACATTTATTTAAATTTTAACGTATCTTCATGTTTGTGCAGTATAATCTTATTTAAATATTTCAATTCTGTTGACCGACTTAAAAGTGTTTCAGGGTCATAACACAGTTGTACTTTATATAATAATGCTAAAATTTTATGTGCAACCTAGTGAAGTAATTTAAGATATAGTTCAGGATCATAACTCAGACTATTTTTAAGACTTTCCACCTCGTTAAAATTCCGGTTCTACTAGTCCGATTTTTATTTTTAGCTGTAAATGAATTGTATTTTATTTATTTTATTTTATTTTTACATTATGCACATTTAGCGTCATTTCCATGTAAATCTGCTGTCAATTGACTTTGAGTACGTTCGACTTTTGAACGCTTTTCCGCATAGTTAAAACTTATACGTCACTCCCTCTCAAATACAATTGAATTTGAAATTGAAATGGAATTTGGCATTCATATTAGTGCGCAGTTGGAGAGAAATATGTATCAGCTATTTTTTCCATGAGAGTAAATATACTAAAACTATTATCAATTGCAACTTTCTTCAGGGCACAATAAATTTATTGTCCGACTTTTGTTGGGTCAATCATGTTGTTCCTTAATTGACATGGAATTTCCTGCTGCTCTCTTCAATTAAAAACCAAGTAATTAAACAGTGGGAATTGATAAATAGCCTCGCATTTACATAACTCTAAATGAAATGAGTGCAACAAAGTCATTGAGATCCCAGACCAGACTCAAGTTAATTGATTGGCAATTGTCGCTCAATATCAAAGCCTTAATGATCGAAGCAACACATAACAAAGAAACTAAGAGTATTAAGTTCTCTAAAGCTTGCCTCTTTCCCACATTTCCCTTGCTCTTTATTCTGTCTTTTTTTCTGCCGTGCAGAAGGACAAGAACCTCAAGGATTTTGACCTCATTTGTCTGCGTATCTGTGAGATACAATAGCTGCTGCTGTTGCTTTGGAAGATCGCATTGCCTGTCTGCCTGCCTTCCTGTCTGCCTCGCAAGCCGCCTGGCAACTTCTTGGAAGAGACCTGCCCCCGTCAGCATGCGATAGGAGAAGGTCTCCTCGTGTCTCTCGGCTGAGGTTTCAGCTTATTCTTGTTGGCATAGTCGTACTTTTATAGCTCTTTTTTATTTGTTTGCCTTGGTCACAGGCGAAACAACAGCTCAGAGTCTTAAGATCTACAACATTCCCGACTCTTCTTCGGTCTGTTGCCAGGCGACGAGCGAGAGAACAACGAATGTAATTTGAAACGAAATATTGCTGGCTTTCTAGGTCATTAGCTTTTACTTTTGCTGAATGTGGGGACTATGTACTTTATACAAATAGTTTATTTTTTACATATTTTATAACTTATTTTATTAAACAGTTTATACCCAAACTTTGAGCAATTCATGATGTTTCACTTGAGTTCTCTTTTATCTATAATGTGAACAGCTCCAACTCTGAATTTAAACTAAATGTCATCTATTTTAATCGGGTTTTGTGGCATCCACATTCATTGTTGGCGCTGCAAAATCTTATCAGTTCACTGTAGATAAAGACAATATTCGCAGAAAACAACAGCAACAACATGTTTGTAGGTATAAGTGTCTGTCTGCGTAAATACTTCATTTATTTTTGGATGAACTCTCTTAGCGAAGTCACATCACATGGCCGCCTTCGTCGCATATTTGCCAAAGATAAGCCCCGGAAACATCGGGAAGACAGATACAAGATCTGTTCGTGACACATGTCAACGCACCGCCAGCCTCATGTGACCCCATTCACTTGTCCCAACTTGTTTGTGGGTGTGACTCGTACGTAATTCAAGTATCCATAAGCCAAATAAACGCCTGAAGGTCTGTCTAGCGATCGACTATCAGATTTCCGCTATTGGAATTCCAAGTGATGAATTACACCTTGAGTCTTATCAGCTTACCAATATTTATTGTGATTGCCAAAAATCTATGATTACACTGGGATTTCCCGACGCTGACTGTACTCAACGGAACTATCTGGCATTTGTAGCAACAGGTCTGAACCCTCGAGCTCTGCTGTTGGGAACAACCCCTAAAGAACTGTCCAGTCATTTGTTGTTGTTCTCAATAATCTCACACTGATCCCTCTTCATAAATAATATGCGCATTTGCCGACGGTATTTGCAATAATTAAAAAATATATATAAAAACAAATATGTATGTGTTTTTTTCAATATGTTGACCTGATTTTGCCTCTCTTTCGCGAGCAAGACAACAGATAATTCAAAGTGTTTTCATTTATCACTGTTTTTGTTGTGGGTTTCTACAATTTTCCAATAATTGTTGACAGGCCCCCTTAGCACATTTTTTATTAAAGATCAGTTTATATACATATTATATATGCTCCTATCGTATCTAGATAACGTGAAATACTCACCGGAAAATTTGTGTTGTTGGGGTGACTCACGTAAAGTCGAGTGAAATTTGTTTGGTTTTTTTTTGTTTTCACTGATCGCAATATACTTGTTACGCTAATTAGTTGTACTTTGCTAATTTGAGGCACTTTTTAGTATTGGTTAACACGAAACGGCTTTATAGTCACACAACGGGCTCGTGTTAATTTTCCGTGAAGGGCTACATTGGAACCACACTGGGAGATTTGAGTTGTCTCTTTAGCTTTTCAGCCGCTTTCAGTGATATTATTTATTTATATATTTAAAAAACACAAAAATGTGCGTACGATCTGAAAACTTTTTGCTACCGAACTGTTGTTGCTATGGCGATTCGTCGGAATATCAGAAGGCAACTAACTAATTATAAGTACATATGTTGCGAGCTCTTTGTGCATGTGTACGCGTATATATTTGTAGAACACGAGAACGTGGCGTTCTTTTCTTCTATTTTATTTTATATAATTTAATTTGTAATTTTTATTTCATTTACACTGTCTGTTACGCTTTGTTTTCAATACGTATATATTTTTAGTTACGGCAATTGCACATTGATGTGAAATTGAAAGACAACAACGACAATTTTACGAACGAAAAACACACACAATTTATTTCGATTACGATTTCGCTTTTTCTGTACATGCGACGGTGAGACGGAGACGTTTTACGATGAGCGTCAACGATTTTCAACTGAGCACGCAACTCGTCGTCCAACATAAAACCAACCAGATCTCAAATGAAATCCAACTAAAATGTTGCACTCCCAACCACCAGTCTCAGTCCAGCGCTGAGAGTAGAGTTTTCTGACTCAATTACACTGCGCAACAGGGTTGAAGATCAATTGAAAAGTTTCCATTTAAGATTACAAATAAAACACAATTATCAAATATTTGAAATAATAAAATGGTATAAGAATTATATTAAAAATGTATATAAGAACAGTTTAAATTTAAGAGAAATTCAAATATTTATGTAATGGTCAAATTAAAAATTTATTTATTGAAAACTTGAATTCGAAGCTCAAATTTTATTATTATGTAATTTAACAATAAATCATTTTAATGGACAGTTTTGTAAAGAACTATCTTATAAGTGTGGATCCTTAATATAATTTAATAATAGTAATAATTAAATATAATTTAAAAGGAGTAAATCCGTTGCTTATATTTAAGTTTGTATTCATTTTCTTGTTTTAAACAATATTATTAACAATTTCTCACAAAAATTAATAATAAAAAAAAACATAAATAATCTAGTAGAGTATACGAATAAGTTCAATAATAACCATCTGCATATTTCAACAATATATTTTGTCATATCTAATCTTACCTGAATTATGTTGCGCAGTGTAATATGCTTGCTCTCTTTTTCTCTCTTTCCGCTGAGTATCATTTTAGACTCAAATGAATGTCACTCCCTTTACCGCTACAAGCGGCGATCCATTGGCCGATCTTTGTCATGGCAACAATGCCGGCTTGCTCTCCCAGCTTCACAGTTTCAAATCAATTGCGCCATGTGCTCAAGTTATGTACATACATATATATTATATATAAATATGTATATGCAAATTTACTGTTATTCATGACGTCAACATGCGAACTGATAACACACTTGATAGGCGGAGAGAACCTGCAATTGAGTGAAAATTCCCAGTCAATTTGTAAAACGCCCCTTGATTTGGCGACAAGCAAGGCCAGAAATCCCCCAATCACTGAAAGCGAACAAACAAAACGTGTTGCGATAAAAGAGATTAGAGAAAACGCTAAAAGCCGACAGTGGTGCAGTTTATCTACTTTATTCCAGGTAGAAATTATAACCAGCTAACTGCATTGCGAAATTTACACATCCGTTATGAGCCATGCCAAAAGTAGCAACTGTTTTTGTAGATCGAGAATTAGCTGTGAATCATAAAAATTGTTGATAGTTGTTGAACAACCTTTAGAATTTATCATCCCTTTCTGATTTCGCTCTTGTTGACTTTCCCTGTGTCTGAAAATAAAACAGAATAATATTATGACAAAATAAATATTAATTTTGTTACCAACTTCCGCTATAAATTATAAAATTCACAGCAGTACATTTTGAACTTTACTGAATTTGTTTAAAAATTCTCAAATCCTATAAGAATATTTCTCACGCAGCTTGTGGTAGTTCTTAGACAAGCGCTGCTCAGCTGGTTCCATAGTGTAGCGGTTATCACGTCTGCTTTACACGCAGAAGGTCTCCGGTTCGATCCCGGATGGAACCAAGTGGATTGTTTTTTGCTATTTGCTAGTTTTACATTTTTTTTATTTGAAATACAGTTCTTTTTATTTTGTTAATTATTGATAGCAGAAGAGAAGAGGGTCCTTAGCTATTATTTGGAAAAAAACAGCGTCCTGATTGAAAAATTCTACAAAATGTTTGCTTTTTAACTATTTGCTGTAAAAATTAACTCAGCATATTGTTCCAAATCTTAAAATAAAAAAATATTAAACACCATGGTTCCATCCGGGATCGAACCGGAGACCTTCTGCGTGTAAAGCAGACGTGATAACCGCTACACTATGGAACCACCTGGCGGGCTGGCAGCCAAAAAATCAGTTTTGTTACACACTTGAAATGGAAAAATTTTCAAGCCTACTTTCTTGACGTAGTTTTCCGACTAACCACCCCAAAAATGAAACACATTTCTTTTTTTTTGCTAGGATACCTTGAGTATTAATTGCATTGATATTAAAAGCGAAAAGCACATTATAATATACCTAAAGCAAGTTGCATCTAATTTTAAAATTGTTATGCTTAGAAAAATATAATAAATTAGTATTAGAAATTAAATTAAACATATTGCACCATTGTTCAACCTAAAAGTATTACTCATAAACTATTGCAGACACCTATGAAATAAATTAACAACAAATTAAGTCAAAAAGTGAAAGTCGCTGAGCAAAAGTATTTCAAGAGATAGAAAAGCAAAAGTAAAAACAAAAGAAACCAAAATTGTGCACGCAGTCCAAAGGCCAGGAACTGGACAGATACAGATGCAGATACAGATGCAGATACTGTTGGTGGTGCTGACTCTGGGACTATAGATTGACTGCTTCAATATCGCCTCGCTGTTGTGGGTCGCGGTACGCCCGAGGTGCGTGGACGGGCCGACTTGGTGCGCATAGGATTGGAGACATTGTCCGTGTTGTAGCTGAGATAGACATGCGATAGATCCACAAAGTCGGGCTCCTTGCCGCCGGTCTTGTTTTCGATGTGCTTGCGCATGTTGTTGCCCGTGTAGGCGACGCACTTGAGCTGCCACTCGCCAATGTCCTCGTTCCAGTGCGTATACTGATTGATCATCGACTGGTACTCCTTGGGCACGTAGGAGTTGAGCACCAGTTCGCAGAGCGCCAGCTCGCGGGACAGGCTGCGTATGTTCTCGTAGATGCCCTCCTTTTCCCGCTGATGCTCCTGCTGCTGATCGGCCAGCTCCGACTTGACGCCCATCAGCATTTGCATGACCCGATGGATCTTCTTGGTGATGCCCGTGCTGGCATCCTGCAGCGTCGAGTAACGCTCCTCGATGTCGATGCGTTCGGTGGCCTTTTGCTGCAACGTTTGACGCAGTGCCTCCTCGGATTTCTCACGTTCCTCCAGCTCCGCAATTGACTGTTCCAGCAGCTTCTCCTGCGTATGCGCTTTCTCCAGCAAATTCTCGCCGCCCACGAGAATCTTGCCCTCTAGCGAGACGAGCTTGTTGCGCAGCGTCTCCTGCTCCGTTTTGGCGTGCTCAATCTCCCGCAGATGCTCGTTCTTTCGCATGGCCAGCTCCTCCTTCTCCTCATCCGTTTTCTCGCGCTTCTTCCTCGGCTTCTTGCCGTTGGGACTAATAGCAGCTGGTGTCGCAGATTCGTGCTCAATTTCTGTTGGTGTCTCGAGCTCATCGTCGCACGTGTCTTCCTCCTCCTCCTCCTCGCCCTCGCCGCTTGGCTGCAGTTCCTCCTCAAAGCTGCCCTCCTCCAGCTGCTTGCGTAGCCGTGCAATCTCCTCCTGGAAATGCCGCAGCAGTGCATCCTTCGGCTCCTCATTGATGTGCATGCGATTCTGAATGTTCTTGGCGCGACTCGCATAGCGCAGAGTCGAAATCGTTTCCATGCAGTTGCAGTCCGCCGGACTAATGGTGGCGCACATGACCGTCTTGGAGTTGCCGCCCAGTGAGTCCTGCAGCAGGCGTGTCAGCTTGGAGTTGCGATAGGGAATGTGTGTGCTCTTGCCATCCACCAGGGCACTGATCACATTGCCCAGCACCGACAGCGACAGATTGATCTTGGTGGCCTCCTTCAGTCGCTGTCCGCTCGCCTGGGTCTTGGACTGACGCTCCGAGCCGGCCAAATCCACCAGCTGGAGCTTCCCCATGCGCACATGCTGCACTCCCCCCTCGCCCAGTTCGCTGCTCTCCACGGTGATGGAGAAGATGGCATGCGATCGGGAGGATTCCTGATTCATTTTGGTGGCGCCAACAGCACGATTCTTATTGCCCAATCGCATGATATTCTCCAGATCATCCGCATTATGGACGACATAGCCACTGAGATCCTTGACAAAGACACCAATATCCGGACGCTCCTTGACCTCGAGACTCTTGCTCACATCCTTGCCGAGCAGATCACGCACCTCCTCGTTGTAGATCTCCATGTAGCTGACGCGCACCAAAAACTTCTGATTCTCCCGCGCCTTGGCAATGTGTCCAAAGATGTGGGCAAAGGCATTCGGAATAATGCCCTTTGTCTGCGGCGAATCCGGATTACCGGACATGGTGTATGTCTTGCCGGTGCCCGTCTGACCATAGGCCAATATGGTGCCATTATAGCCCTCCAGCACCTTGTCCACAATGGGCCGAGCGGTGTCCACATACAAATCCAGCTGATTGGAGCCGCCGTCAAAGACATTGTCAAAATAATACGTTTTGGGCGGCTCGTTAGCGGTGGCATTTGGTTTCGACACGGTAATGGCACGATTGATTTTATCCACCTGAATGGCGCTTAGGGCTCCCGTGGCCAGCTCATTCTTGTCCAAGGGCCTGGAGCGCACAACAACACGAACATTTTCGATTTCGTCATCGAGCTGCTGCGACGGCTGCTGCTCCTGCGGCATTTTTCCAGTTTCTATCGCTGGTTTACAACAAATAGCAACTATTTCGCGGAGTGCACTCAATGAAAATCAATGATAAGGGCTTTAAATTTGCATTTGTTTATGCACCCGTTGCTATGATATCAATAAATTGTTGCAAATTTTCGACAGTGTTGTGAAGCTGTGGATGAAATTCTGTTAACTGCGGGGGCGAAATCTGTAAAGTTTGCAGAAAAATAATGTTAAGGGAGGAGTGCATTCTATTAAACTAATGTTAACGCATAGTACGCTCAGCCGAAAATATGAGTCAGATTTCGTTGTGATTTCGATTTGGTTTAAAATTCATTATCATTTGATGCTTGTTTACTTTCTGTTGTCGTACCAATGTGAAGAACGTTAGTCTTATGCATTTAAAGTTTTTATAAATAAATAAATATTTATTTAATGCTGTCGCGGGACACATTACAGTCGATATGTTATAAGATAGAATTTGTATCGATAGTTGTTGTAAGCATTGAAAAATTTGAGATTGAAATGGCCAGCTGCGCTGGTCACATGGTTTTTCTGTGTTTAAGCAAATTGTAATGGAATTTTGAGTGCCTTTTGTTAAAACGCGGGGCGGGAGCAGTCCCTGCGGTAAGATATAAGTTTAATTCTTAAGACTATACTAAACTGCATTTTCTTCAGAATAAAATCCTCGTCATTTACATTGGAAACCAACATCGCCTCCTTGATTATCGGCTGGGCGATAATATCTGCCTTTGATGATTTTAAGCAACTTTCCTAAGTGAACGACAAATGCTTAGGATGCTTACCAGCCTCACGAAATATAAAACTAATCAGTCTTAAAAAACGGTCGATCCGTGAATTGTTTTAGATTTGGCTAAAAATAATCTAAACCAAATCTAAAACTGTTCCCGGAATCCCATTAATATTAATAAATCTAAAATCGAAAACAGTGGCCAGCGAGCTCATTAAAGACTTTGTTTTATTTCGTTTTTGTTTTTAACTACAAAGCACAAATTTCAAGCTAGACTTACTAAACTATAAAAAGCTTACTATTTATCAGTATTTAGTACACTTAATGTATTGTTGTATTTTTAAATTGGGAGATCGTCGAAATGCGTTTTCATATGCCCATTTAATTCATAAACCCTTTTGAACGCCTTTGAACATTGCTCACATTTGTAGAGACGATCTTCAGAATGAGTAATTTTGTGCCTGTCTAAATCTCTTAACATTTTGAATGTCTTTGAGCACTGCTCACATTTGTAGGGACGATCGTCAGAATGAACGACTTTGTGAAAATTTAAATTTTGTTGAGTTTTGAATGCCTTTGGGCAGCTCTCGCATTTAAAGGGGCGATCGTCGGAATGAGTCTTCATATGCTGTTTTAAAATGTTATTCCTTTTAAACGTCTTTAAACAGTGCTCACATTTGAAGGGGCGATCGTCAAAATGAATGATTTTGTGTTTGTTTAAAGTGTTTACGGTTTTAAACGCCTTTGAGCAGTGCTCACATTTGTAGGGACGATCGTCAGAACGAACGTCTTTGTGTACATTTAAAATTTGTTGGGCTTTGAATGCCTTGACTTCTTCCTTTAAATCATCAGAATGTATCCTCATATGCTCATTTAAAAATGTAACCCTTTTAAACGCCTTTGTGCAGAGCTCACATTTGTAGGGGCGATCGCCAGAATGAGTGATTTGGTGCCTGTCTAAATGTGATAACGTTTTAAACGACATTGTGCACAGCTTACATTTGTATCTTCGTGCATCAGAGTGAGCCATTTTGTGTCTGTCCAAAACGTTTAGGGTTTTAAAAGCTTTAGGGCAGTGCTCACATTTATAGGAGCGAGTTTCAGAATGAGTAATTCCGTGTTGTTTTAAATGCCATTTATTTTTAAACGCTTCAGGACAGTGCTTACATTTGTAGGGACGTTCGCCAGAATGACCCTCCATATGCCTGTTAAACGAGAGTTTGGTTTTAAACGCCATTGAGCAGTGCTTACATAAGTAGGGACGATCGTCAGAATGAGAAGTTTTGTGCACGCTTAAATGTGATAACGTTTTAAACGACATTGTGCACTGCATACATTTGTATCTTCGTGCAACTGAGTGAGCCAATTTGTGTCTGTTCAAAGCGTATCGGGTTTTAAAAGCTTTAGGGCAGTGCACACATTTATAGGAGCGAACTTCAGAATGAGTAATTCCGTGATATTTTAGAAGGTATTTAGTTCTAAACGCTTTAGGACAGTGCTCACATTTGAAGGGACGTTCGCCAGAATGAACCTCCATATGCCTGTTAAACAAGAGTTTGGTTTTAAACGCCTTTGTACAGAGCTCACATTTGAAGGGACGATCGTCAGAATGAGAAGTTTTGTGCACGCTTAAATGTGATAACGTTTCAAACGACATTGTGCACTGCTTACATTTGTATCTTCGTGCAACTGAGTGAGCCACTTTGTGTCTGTTCAAAGCGTATCGGGTTTTAAAAGCTTTAGGGCAGCTATCACATTTATAGGAGCGAACTTCAGAATGAGTAATTCCGTGATGTTTTAAATTTTTTTCAGTTTTAAACGCTTCAGGACAGTGCTCACATTTGTAGGGACGTTCGCCAGAATGACCCTCCATATGCCTGCTGAACGAGAGTTTGCTTTTAAACGCCATTGAGCAGTGCTTACATTTGTAGGGATCACTTGTTTCTTTTGTTGTTGAGCATACTTTAAAGTTATCGTCATCCACATTGTCATCCGGCTCTGGTTTTATGCGGATTTCGCCTGAAGTACATTCTGTGAGAACCGATTCGCCTATGGTTGGTTCATCGATGTCGGGCTTCTGTTCACATACGCTCAGTAGATCCTTAAAATACTTTTCGCTTTGCTCGCATCTGACCTTGAATTTAAATGCATTCTTTGCAGCCGATATGCAGGGCCCACAAATGTTTTGAGGCAATGAGTCGCATTCACGGATTTCACAGTTGGTACACCCTTCCAGTATTGCAATCAGGAGTGGTTCGTTATCCGTCCGCTCTCGATTGGCAAATATATTCTCCAGTGTGGTACAGCTTAATGTGCAAAAGCGACAAACTTCATCCATTTTCGTAAGTTTTTGCTGTTTTTTCTATGTAGATTTAGAGACGGTTAAACAATTGTTTATATTATCGATGTGCTAAAGATGAAATATATCGGAGTGTATTGGGACAGATATCGATAGAAACTGTAGTGGTGAACCGTGATGCGCTCTTTGCCATCAAATCTGGCTTCTTAATATATAATAATGGTATTCTGGAAAGCGTTTTAGATTTGGTTTAGATTAGTTTTAGATTTCGCAGTCAGCTGTTTACATCAGCTCCACATAAAATTTTCAGTGTGCCCAGAGCAAATCAGTTAAATGTGGTCTTACTAAAAGATTTCGTCAAATCTGCTCTGATGCAAACTTCGTTTTGATTTCGATTTGGTTTCAAATTCATTATCATTTGGTGCTTGTTTACATTCTGCTGTCGTACCAATGTGAAGAACGTTAGTGTTATGCACCTAAAGTTTTTATAAATAAATAAATATTTATTTAATGCTTTTTAGGATGCTTTCCAGCCTCACGAAATCTAAAACTAATCAGTGTTCAAAGACGGGAGCTACCGTTAAAAGTAATCTAAACCAAATCTAAAAAAGTTTCCGGAATCCCATTAATATGTTAAGTGTGGATTCATTGCTGTTTTCAGTGGAGCAATTTATGTTAAATGCGTGGGCGTATGTGAGGAGCAGAAACTGTTCGCCGAGGAGCAAGTATTGTTAAGTATGACGATTACCACGAACAGCGAGTAAACATCTGCCAGCGAGAACGAACGACCCCAGAGCCAGTGGAATAGATAGATTCGCGCTGCCCCTTTAAGTTTCCTTACACGACAAGACGCAGAAAATCTAACTCCGGCCAGCATGGCAGCGACATTGCGAAGATTCAATGGCTTGAGATTGCTGAAATCTACGCCAGCACTGAATCTGCAACAGGTAACAAACCGCCGACCTCAACACATCATACGTGAAAAATTTTCAGAGTCTCATAAAACAAGACAGAACTCCAACCGTATACAATCATTTAAATACTAATTCGGCCCATAATGTCCATGTTAAAGTGCCACTCCATGGAAAGACTCAAAAAGTGCGCATAATCTGTGATGAATAATTGGGACAACAAGTCCAAGTGCAACTGTAGATTACACCCCGACCCACAATTATGTAACTCCGTGCAAAATTCGTCTATGCAATTTTTGCAGGGCTGTTAAAACTTAACATTTCTCCTTTAATTGCAGGCCAAGAACCTGTCCACGGCATCAAGCTGGGCGAATAACAACAAAAAGGTAAGTACGAGTCATCAAAACGGAGACCAAGCATTTCATAATAGCCCAGCGAACCTAACCTCAAAACGCGTTTACTTTTTTCCCCCGTCGCCATCGACGACGCCTGTGACGTTGTTTGTGTGCGTGTCGTGAACAGCTGATCGGCGCTGTGGGCGCTATTACCGGCGGCGTTGGTGCCTTGCTGTTTGCCCTGGAGCAGTCCGTGGAGGCCTCCGGCACCGAGGTGCATTCACCTGCCCAACCCTGGAACCACAAGGGCATGTTCTCCTCGCTGGATCACCAGAGGTAAGATCAAATCATACAACTGAGCGATCGATCAAACGAGTTTCTATTAAAATTCGAATTTTTGCAGCGTGCGTCGCGGCTATGAGGTTTACAAGCAGGTGTGCTCCGCCTGCCACTCGATGCAATACATTGCCTATCGTAATCTGATTGGCGTCAGCCACACCGAAGCTGAGGCCAAGGCCGAGGCCGAGCAGATCACGGTAAGACCTTTAAGTGCAGCAGATCTCTTTAGATTTCTCTTTAACTCTTATCTCTGTGCTTAGGTAAGAGACGGTCCCGATGATACCGGCAACTTCTACAACCGTCCCGGCAAGCTCTCGGACTACTTCCCATCGCCGTATCCCAACGAGGAGGCGGCACGTGCGGCCAACAATGGTGCCTATCCACCAGATTTGAGCTACATTGTCTCGGCGCGTAAGGGCGGTGAGGATTACATCTTTTCGCTGCTGACCGGCTACCATGACCCGCCAGCTGGTGTGGTTCTGCGTGAGGGACAATACTTCAATCCGTACTTCCCTGGCGGTGCCATATCCATGGCCCAGGTCTTGTACAACGAGGTAAGCAGACAACAATCGAAACAGGAATACAATATTGAAATGATTCTCTTCCGATCAGGTCATTGAGTATGAGGATGGCACACCGCCAACACAGAGTCAATTGGCCAAGGATGTGGCCACGTTCCTCAAGTGGACATCCGAGCCGGAACATGACGATCGCAAGCAGATGTTGATCAAAGTAATTGGCATTCTCGGCTTCCTGACTGCCATCTCGTATTACATTAAGCGGCACAAGTGGTCGTCCCTCAAGTCGCGAAAGATCGTCTTTGTGCCCCCTAAGAAGTAGATATGTTTGAATTTGATTTGACGAGACGAATTGCAGTGTTATCGCGGCTTCATCCGACTAATAAAAAAAATAAATCAATTTTAAGCATAAAATACACACACAAATTCAATTACAAATTAAATAATAACAGCTACAGAATGGAGAAAACCAAACGTGTATTCATATAATTAAACCAAATCAATGCACGGAGATTCAATGGACGCAAAACAGCAGCAAACCGGGGAGTAATACCAACTAGATCAAGCAAAGAGCCTAGAGAAATGAATAATGGAGATTGTTACATTTGTCGTGTATAAATCTATAATTCAAATTATGTATTTAAATAAACAATTGAAAACAAAAGCCCGAAAAACATTCTTTATATTTTAGAGATGAAAATTAATAATGGGAAGTCTTAGATGAAATTATTTCATTATCTTATTGATAAAGCGGGTCGATCAGCAGAGATCAGTTTCAAAATTAAAGAAAATCTATAATTCAAATTATTTATTTAAATAAACAATTGAAAACAAATGCCAGAAATATGTTTTCTTTACATTTTAAAAGTGAAAATTAAAAATGGGAAGTCTTAGATGAATTCAATTCATTATCAATCAGGAGCAGAGCTCGCAAATAACAGTTAACACTTATTTCTAAAACAGAAATTAATGTTTTTCTCTGATCACTTTTATCGTTCTGTCAGCAAAATAACTGTTATTTTCTGACACTCTGAAAGTGTTGACTATTTTTTGTCCATAATACCAGTTATTAAACACAATTTTGCTTGACTTTTGATTTGGTGGCCTTATTATTATGCTATGGGCAGGCTTTTCTTGGCAATGGCATGGCTCCTATTCAGTTAATAACTGGTATTATGGACAAAAAACAGTCAACACTTTCAGAGTGTCAGAAAATAGCAGTTATTTTGCTGACAGAACGATAAAAGTGATCAGAGAAAAACATTAATTTCTGTTTTAGAAATAAGTGTTAACTGTTATTTGCGAGCTCTGATCAGGAGAGATCAGTTCCAAGATTATAGAAAAATGAATAATGGAGATTGTTACATTTGTCCTGTACAAATCTATAATTCAAATTATTAAATAAACAATTGCCCGAAATACATGTTTTCTTTACATTTTAAAAGTGAAAATTAAAAATGGGAAGTCTTAGATGAATTCAAATCATTATCCTATTTGTTAAACGGGTCGATCGATCAGGAGAGATCAGTTCCAAGATTATAGAAACATTAATAATGGAGATTGTTACATTTGTCGTGTATAAATCGATAAATCAAATAATGTATTTAAATAATGCCCGAAATACATGTTTTCTTTACATTTTAGAACTGAAAATTAATAATGGGAAGTCTTAGATGGATTCATTTCGTTATCTTATTGATTAAACGGGTAGATCAGGATAGATCACTGCCAAGATTTAAGAAGTTATAATTTCTCTAATGAGTTAGCATTGCCCTGAAAAATAATTATTTAATTATGTATTAAATTCATAATTAAATAAAGAACATAATTCAATGGTGAATCAGTCGAGATGGGTTCAAATATTTTAATTTTTGAATCATTTTACAGTATATATCGAATACAATTCAAACCGATTACGACTCATGTGCACTCATTACGCGATTTGGCTTTTCTTTTTATTGGATTATTAAATTGTTTTATTTAGAAGCTTAAATTAAAATATTATTTTAATCATTTTTTCATCGTTCTGCTCGTTCGACTTCTTCATCAGTTTAGTGTGTGTGTGTGTGTGTGTGTGAGAGAGTTTTGTATAATTGTTTATATTTATATTTACCGCAAATTGTTAAAGTTTTTAAATCGTGTCTCACGTCCCAATAGAAGAAGGAAAATATAATTAAATTGTTACAATTGCCTCGATTCAGTTTTTGTGTTTTTTTTTTGTTTCGTTTTCTTTTGTTTTACTACAAAAATTTTTCTTAAATTTGTATATATATAATTAATAAAGTTTTTTTTAGTTATGCAAAACAATAATTGCGGTTCTTTTACGGCTCGCTGAATATTTTTTAGTTTACGGATCTCTTTGCCTTTTCATAATCTGCGTGAGTAAAATTATAAATGTAACTTTTTGCATGTTGTTTTCATATTTGTTTAGTTGTTTTGTTTTATTTCTTAGCTAAGAAAGTGATAACCAAACATGATGACATTCGTACGACGCTCGATGACGGAAGGGACGACGTTGCTGTGGCTCTTCTTCATCTTGTTTCAGTTGTTGTTTGTTGTTGTTGCAGTTGTTGTTACACTTATAGTATATTTATCTTTAGTTGAAGTTTTGCTGCTGCCAACGCGCACACACACACATTCAACAAGAACAACAACAATGCAGCTCCTTCTACAATGCCTTCAGTTATCTCTGCTCCTTCATCAACTACCTCTACCACTTAGACACTACTACACACAACTTTCTCGAAGATTGAGGCGACTTACCGTTGAGGGGCACGCTCTCTCTCTCTCTCTCTCTTTGTTCACAAAGCTCTCTCTTGCACTCTGTACAGAGTTGTAATAATTGTTGTTGTTGTTATTATTATTGCAGTTGTGTGTGTAGTGTTGTTGCTGCTGCTGCTAATGTTGTTGTTATGTTTGTTTGCTTGTTTTTTTTAAGTTGTTGTTGTTGTTGCCAACTAAAAACAGCTACCTTCTGGCGGTTGTGCCAATTTCAAGTTCTCTTTCATGGTCATAATCCGACGGATTTCCTGCAGCATCGTTTTAATGGTATATTCGCGACTCCATCTGGCCAACATGGGCACTGATCTATGATCAACCTGTCAATGATAAATAGAGATCATTAATTATTGATTGCCTGCGATGATTATGATCAGCATTAATACTCACCACGCCATTGTTCTGATTAATGCAATTAATATTCACTTTTGTTAGAAATCTGAGCGTTGGTGGCTCATCCGGATAGCGTTCATTACACTCAATCTTGAGTGAGTACATTCGATTCTCGAATGGTGTCTAGAAAATTAAATTGGAATTTAAATTAGATGTCGATTATACAAATATGCGCATAAGTGCACGGTTTGTATCTGTATCTATTGTGCCCCTCTGCCCCAGCTGCAACTGCAGCCAACTTGAAACTACCAATAATTGCCGGGTCAGCACTCACACTCAACGTTTAGTTGCTTCATCTGGGTGACTCAGCAAGGCGCTGGCATTGCAACCAACCATGGTGAATGCACATGATTCATGCCACACGAAGAGAGCGCGCCACATTCCACCACAGCACAGAACTCAGCCCTGTTCAACTTTAAACTACACATATTTGAATAGAAACAAATAATTTCAATCAGTTCTGAACCATAACATTCTTATCCTTCTAAAAACGCAGCTTATCTTTTAATTTATTATAAACACTTCTAGTTAAAATTGTGATGTCATATGAATCTTATAGAATATAACATACTTTAATTTAAAAAAACCATCCCTACTTTATTTCAACAACTATGATTTTAAAATAATTGTAGTTAATCAGGCTTTACTAACTTTGGTTTATGCTTCAGCAGATCTTGATCGGATTACAAACATTTGCCAAACATGTCTTGTTTATTTGTACAGCTTACGAAACAAAGAAAGAATCTTTTCGTTTAGCACTGTTTAATCAAATTTGTTTACTGACTAGAGACTAAATAAACAAACACCAGTTCAAGTCCTGCATTAAACTTAATCCCAAATTCTGCACAATTTGCACTCGGCTTTGAATTTACGCAATCGAATAGATAAAATATCTATAATCCAACTGATAAGGAACATTCGACACGGACCCTATTTAAATGACGTAGTTGGGAGAATGTCGAATGACGTTAACGATTAAGTTGGGGGTGGGTTAAGGGCTACTTACTCTAGGGGGACCAATGATCATGCCAATCCAATAGGTAAGCGTCATATCATCATCATTTTCCAGACCCCACGAAATGGTGCCATCGCCCACACCCTTCTGGCCTTGATCCAGCTCCTCCAGTAAGCGGAAATTTCGTGGCACCACTAAAATGAAAAGAAATAAAATGAAGGCAGCTATAAATTTCCATTTAACAAGACTTAAAATACTGGTAAAAAAGAAGGCTATAATTAAGACATAAAGCGTGTTTGGCGCGGGGTCATGTGTTTGTTGTTGTAGTAGACGACGTTTGTTCTTCCTCCTCTCCCACTTCATCGCCTTCCTATTGTTGTTGTTATTATTGGCCGTGCGTCTTACGATGTTTTTCCTTCGTTCTTATGACTTTGCACGCATTTTCGTACGTTCCAAGTGGCAAAATAAAAATTATATGAGCACTGGACGAAGGGTGTGGTGTTGATTTGGTTAGTTCATTGGTTGCCTGGTTAGTTCTAGTGGTCCGATCCCCCCACCACCCCCCTTAATGCACACACACAGACACACTCACACACGTAAAAACACTCACGAGACATAAATTTGTGAGCCAACACATTTTTGCTGCTGCAACTGAAGATGCGCGAAAATGAATTGGCAAAAACAGTGGCCAACTAATTTAATTAGAAATTAAAGAAGCAGTTTGAGCAGCAGCAAAGGCAACGAGCATAAAACCAAGTGGCTGTGCGAACGAAGAAAAAACACACAAGTGAAAAGGGACACAGTCCATGGCAAGGGGTGTATGTACGTATGTGTGTGTGTGTGTGGGGGGTGCGGGCGCCTTTGAAATTGTCAAGTCACGAAGCAAAATTGCTGCATAGACATTGCAATTGCAGTAGACGAACAAAACTCCATGGCTAGCTGGTTGTTTTCCCAATATGAATTAATATGCTCGCGTTTTATCGGCCGTTTCTTTTTTGCCATTTGCTTTCTTTTCCATTTTCACACCGAACATCGGGGCAGTGGCAGCGCTGCGGCCCGTCATCGTTCAATAAAAAAAGGCAGATTTGCGCACACGTTTTATGCCGCACATTCGCACAATTTGATGGCCCAAATTGGCCAACACTTTGCCCATGCTCGCGGGCACGTGCTTTTCAATCAAATTCATTGCTAAATTGTTAATTTTACAAAATAAATTCTTACCAACGCCGGTACTAGATGTATGCGCCATTGTGGTTTATCCTAGAGTGTGTGTGTTTGGCTTATTTTAGTACATTCTTCTAGCACACACTTGGTATTATTTAGTGCATTTTATGGTGACAGCGCTGCCGTACTTTTGTCGGCAGGTGACATAGTTCAAATGATCTATATATCGGAACGACGAAGCAAAAATTCTCAGGCGCGCAAATTTAAATACAACTTTAATTAAAACCCTTAAAATGTTTATGTTTACAATTTAAGAGTATATAGAAATTAAACCATTTGACTAAAATATATAAAACATAAATAATTAAACTCCCACAGTGCTGGCTGACTCAGATATGAGCTTGTGAACGAAACGCTCCTTCACTTTGGTGGATTAAGTTCAATTGAACTGAACGAGTCGATGAACCTGCATTTTGCAACGCGTCAGCTTTTTAAAACGAATTAATAATTCGTGTTATTGCAGTTAATTAGTTTAATTGGCAAACCATCTTGTTACATGCTTACATGAGTGTCCACTAGACTTGCGCCGACAATGGAAACCCTGTACCACCAAACCAACAACACAGTCAAGGAAATTGAGCAGTGCTTTCAGCGCCTGGGACAGATTGGGCCACAAGAAGCGCTCGACGTGGAGAATGCGATACAAGTGAAAATAACGCAGGCAAATTCGTGAGTCATCGCCCCCCTCTCCTGACCCCACCCCCACCCACAGCAGTTGTTACAACCATATCTCATACGATTTTACAGCAACTGTGACCGCCTTGATGTGTTGTTATTCAAAGTGCCGCCTTCGCAGCGGCAGAGCTCCAAGCTGCGCATAGATCAGCTCAAGTACGACTTGAGACACTTGCAGACATCCCTGCAACATGCGCGCGATCGTCGCCAGCGTCGTCAGCAGGAGTTAAGCGAACGGGAGCAGCTGCTCAATCATCGCTTTGCTGCGAACAGCAACGCGCCGGCAGAGACGTGCCTCCAACTGGACTACGAGCTGCAGCATCACACGCAGATGGGCAACGCTCATCGGGGAGTTGACGACATGATTGCCTCTGGTAGTGGCATACTCGAAAGTCTCATATCACAGCGCATGACGCTGGGCGGTGCCCATAAGCGCATCCAGGCCATTGGCAGCACTCTGGGACTGTCGAATCACACGATGAAGTTGATTGAGCGAAGATTGGTCGAGGATCGGCGCATCTTTTTGGGCGGCATGGTGGTCACACTGCTGATAATCGGACTGATTATATATTATTTTATATGGCTATAGTAAAATATCGTGTGGATCGAGTTTTAAATTAAATGTACTCTATTTAAATGAAGCGGTTTCCAGAACTTAATCGTCGCTTTCGAGGGAGATGTTGCTTCCAAAACGTTGATAGAGATGCGCCTTCAGTTCGTCCATTTCGGCCTTGATGATCTTCGCCTTGGCCTCAATGCTGGCAATCTCCTTGAGCGTCTGGTCCTTCGTCTCGGCGAGCAGTTCCTGCGTTTTGCCCAGCTTGTGTGAGAGAAACACCTCGCCAATCAGGAAGGGAATGTCTTCTTCCTCGTCGAAGAGCTCAATTTCCTCCAAAGCTTCTTCCACACACTTGAGATCATTCTTCTTCATCTCCAGCTCCATCTTCAGATCATCCATGCGGGCATTGTGCTTGGCAAAGCGATTGATGCGCTGCTGATCTTCGAATGAGATGTGCACATCATCGTGCTGTGAACAGAGAGGGAAAGGAAAGGGAAGGGAAGCAAGCAGAGGAGAAATTAGTCAACTCTTTAAATGTGTCCAGCAAGCAGGCGGTGGCAAAGTGAGGTTACTTTGGCGTGCCGCAATTGTCACACTTGCACTCACATTCTGGAACACTTTGTTTGTACTGCTTGCAACTTTAGCGGCCATTTCTGTCGTTATTTATGAGAGTTTAATAAATTAATAATGAATTTTACAAACAGTTGGTGTTTTTTTTGGAGGTGTAGCGAAACGTTCACAATAAGTTCGAATGAACTAGATCCAAGACTGTGGTCATACAGTTCAAGTTGCTCAGTTCTTTTACTCGAACTCAAACGATTCCTTATTGATCGTTTAGTTCTTTCAACTAAACATATGTTTCTTGCGTCAATAAATTATAAAATTCCATAAATAATTTAAATTTGTACGCACTAAGGTGAGTAGCTATATATATATATTTTTTTTTTTAATTTAACGCATTGCTTGTTTGGCTAAAAGATTGTTTTCAAATGTTTTAACAGAGCCAAACACTGTTATATGATAACATAACATTAATAACACAGACTAGAGTTGGGCTTTTTAGTTCAATTTGCTGAATAAGTTCAATCGTTCATTTTTCAGTCGTGAGCTAAATCAGTCATTTAGTTCATTTAGTTGGTCATGAACTATGAACGAGATGGTTTTTATATTCTATTTTTCTAATTGCATTTCTCTAAGAAATTTAAAAAATGTTTAATGAAATTACTGACCAGCTGCGAAAAGAACTATTTCGCTCATGATTGACTGAATAAGCTCATTCGTTCATCTTAATGACCCGTTCATTTAAACTTTTTCGGAACGAAACGACACAACTCTAACACAGAGCAACAACATCTGTCAGCACTGTCAAACAGCAAGAGAGACGGACGGACGTCATTTGAGGTTTTCTAAATTAAGGCACAGATTTCTGATTTATCAAGGTAAATAAATATTGAACATAGGAAATGACAAAATTGTGCCAAGTGCTGTGCTCTATAAATATGCAAAATTATTGGCTGGCCAAGGTGCAGCCAACTAGGAGGCACAGTTGCAAGCGCTCCCAGTGCAACAATTACATAACCTCTTTGAGGCTAAGTGCAAAATGTTTATAATAACTATATGTGTTTTCATACAAATAATCGTGAGCTTCTTGTGTGGTTTATAATCCTTAGCTTGAACCATGCGTCTAACCCCGATCCTCAACGGTGCCCACTTCGGCAACCTCGCCAAGGTCCACGGCATTGTGACCTACAAGCTGTCCCCCTTCGAGCAGCGCGCCTTCGCAGGCGCCATCAAGCACGGCCTGCCCAACATTGTGCGCCGCATCCGCTCCAACATCTTCCGAGTGACGCCACGTAAGTAGAAATGTTATTTGTTAACTGATTAACATTTTCTAATGTTCACACGTCTTGCAGCCTTCATTCTAGGATACTTGATTTACGATCTGACCGAACGTAAACACACAGCTTTGGCCCGCAAGAACCCCGCTGATTACGCCAATGACCAATAAACGAACTGTATTTTAGTCGGCGCACATTAGCAAATGTAGTGATGTTAAGCTAAATAATAAAAGAAAACCCACAGTTCAATTGAGTTGTGTGATCTCTAGTATTGCATGGAGTTTATGGAATGTTATTGCTGTTAATGCTCTGCTAATACGTTTATACGACGCATTTCATGAATTCGTGAAAATGCTAAATCTAAAATTTCACCCTAATTATAGAAGACTAGGCAAATTCCCAATGTGACAAATATTATATTTTATAATCAACTTTCGGGCATTCATAAGCCGTATTTATAGAATGCTGTATAAACAACGCTTTTGTTTTGAAATTCTTGCATTGCATTTCCATTTGTTAATATAACACTTTTTATAACAGTCACAAAACCAGGACTCCAGTTTCATCGCTAAGCTAAAAATAGTTAAGTAGTTTGCAGCAGTATTCATTATATTTTTAACTTTATTTAATTGCGAATTAAAATAGTGCAACTCAAGATTCTTTTCACAAAATAGCTGCTTAAATTTATTTAAGCAGCGCGCCTTGAAAAAAGAGCAAGAATACCGCCGGAGATGCCAGACTGCAAACAGTTTCTGCGCTCTACAGCATTGACCAACACTTCAGATTTCTTGACTTGCCAACACTGGCACACTTGACAGCTGTTCGCCTGCCCCCACAAAAACAAAAAGACGTGATTTTTATATACGTGAAGATAGGAATTAGTTTTTTTTATATATAATATAATCAGCGCACTTAACAATAGTTATATGGACTGCTGCGGTGGTGAGGTACGCAGCGAAAGCATCTACAACATGCTGCAGGCCCTAGTCGACTCCAAAGTGATCAACGTGCAGTTATTTACAATTGCTGTTGGCATTTTCTTTGTGGTGTTGCTGCTGAAAAATAATTTTCGCAGCTTCTCAGGAACATAAAAGGACAAATGCTGGCGCTTTTAGTGGTTAATTTATGTAATAATGTAATGTACGCAATTTAGTTAAGCATTAATAATAAACCTTCGAAGCAAACATGTATAATTTCTGTTCATTGTTCTTACTTCTTAGTGTAGAGCACCTTGTCAATGACGTCACATTTTTTTCGGCCAGCCACAAAATGTTCGTGTAACAAAGCAATTCAGGGTCGTCATGGTTGTCATATGTCTATGTATGTACATATGTATGTATGTATGTACCTGTGTACATATAGAGCAAACATAATGCATACTAATTGTATTTGAAGGCTGATTGAACTGGTTCACAGTACACTATATAAAAATGTGTACATCCAGTATTTCATCAGAGAACTGCTGTGATTCATTACCCATCCAAAGAGATAAGATAGTAGTTCAATGATGCAGCTTATTTTGTTGTATTACCGATGATGTATCTTTTGAACCAGGGACCGCAACTTTTATAACTTTTAAAATAAAAATTGCAAAATAACAATTATTTTTAGATTTTTATTTTAAAGATACGGAATAACTCTTATTTGTAACTTTTAAAATAAAAATCAAAAATAAATCTTAACTTTTATTTTTATTGAAAAAATCAGAAATAAGAGTTATTTCACAACTTTTATTAAAAAATTGAATTTTAACGATTATTTTTGACTTTTTAAATAAAAATTAAAAATAAGAATTAAATTTGATTTATTTTTTATAAATTGAAAATATAAGTTTTTGGCTGATATCAATAGTTCCGGCTGAAATAGGTGTTTACCATTTTACTGTAGCATGTTTCCTTCACATTGATTTTTTTGGCTGAAATTAGCATTCATAACTCTTATTTGCAGTCCCTGTTTTGAACTTTTGGCCCAATTCTTGTGTGTTTTCATAATATTCACAGGGTGGCATATGCAACGACGCTTAATCAATTTCAATTGGCATTTGGTCTATTGCTTGCCACAAATCACAAATAACTTCAATTGACCAACGATCGATTGCTGCACGCACTTCCTGGTGCTGCTGTCGCATTCGCCCATTTGAATTCAATGGACGTTAGACGTGCCACAGGCGTGACCTACGCCATTTCAAGAAGACTCTTGGCGTATTTATGGAAAATATGCTACGTGCTTTTTTGCACAAATTTCTGCATTAGGATACGAATGCATTGCACAAGGCAAACTCAACGATTGCTGCCAAAGACCAGAACGTGACAATTTTACCACTTGTTGGCCAGAAACTCTGGAAAACAGAAAACCAGATGATATAATTTCCATTTGTTTTTAACATAAAAATATATGCCAATGATCATAATCCATAAAAATTCTACAAAATATTATCAAATGTTTTCTCCCCACAAAATATTCCCAAGAATTGCAGTCCAATAACCCAATGTAATAATGAATTCACATAATCGCCGAACGAGTTGTTCAAAATTGTCAATGAACTTGTCTGCGCAAATTCTAGGAATTGAAAAACGATTCAAAATGCTGACCGAAGTTCCGTTAATGAATGATACAATCCGATCGAATGATTTGTAATTTTTTGTTGATAATATTTAATGGTCGTCAATTGTAAAATTTAAAATATTCATAACAATATTAAAAAAAAAGGTCAACAAATTTGCCAAGGAACCATCATGAATTGCACATTATTTTGAAGAATCTTTTGATTTTTTCGTAACTTTCTTTTTGAGTGCTGCGTGTAGACAGACAAAATTGAATTTTGGCTCGGGTTTCTTCTCCTTGACAAATTTCAAATCCTTTCTGTCCTTGCCGCAGCCAACATCAGATGAAACAGCATCTGCTTCGATCTGACAGAGGGCAATATCCTCTTGAATTGACTGATGATCCAAACCCTTGATTCGCCCGACAACGTCACCATATTGCTCATTATAGCGGGCTATAATCGCGTCCCGTCGCTGCAGCTTGTACTTCAGCAATTGGACATTTTTCTGCAGCTGATCCACTTGTTGAACCCGGGCCGTGATGCAGTTCATCTCTTGGCGCACTTTCTGAAGCTTGTTCTCCAGTTGGCTAGCACTGGACTTGACATCGCCCATTTGCTTTTGGTATTTAAGGCGCGTCTGCTTGATCTGATCCTCCAGATAGGCAATGTATAAATCCTGATTCTGAGACCTATCCCCGATCTCACTATCAAGGCGAAATTTCTTGCAGCACTCACCACCGGTACAGTGTTTCAAGTGGGTGCCATGTTTCCGGAACAGCTCATCCCGATCGAAGCGGAGGATGGCCAACTCATGCCTCAGCAATTGTATCTCGTGCTCCAAGCGCGCAACCTTGGTCATAATTATTCTTATTTCAGTGATTGACTTGAACTAGCCTCAGATTACAAAATTTTGAATGCACTTCTTGTGAATTTTGTCTTACACGAAAAAAATACTTGGGAAAACTTGATAAATTTAATATCATTGAATGATTGAATTCAATATAGAATATTTGAAACTAAAGGCAAAGCTTGAAAAAATTTTAGTTGTGCATTGGGAAAAAAAAGGAAGTTTATTACCAATAAAGCTAATTTTAAATTAAAATTAAATATGGAGTAAGACTTAAAATTATTTATACTTATTATAATTATTTAATTAATGTATTTCTTATTTTAAACTTCAAGATGAAAAGGTCACTATATCTTATACTTCTTGTTAACTAGTTATGTCAAAACATAGCCGATTTCCTTGCGGAATGTCAATTTATTTATTTAAATATAAATTATATTAATTTGAAAAAATTAATTTTTCATATTTAACCCTTGACACTTTTTCGAAAATTTTAAACTGTCATAACTTTATTAAAACTTAACCAATTTTTTTGTGGAGCGTCAGTTTTATAATTTTTGAGTGCAAATTTGTTTCTGGCTCAAAAGTACGCGCTATTTTGTAATTAGAAAACTAAAATTTAAGCATAATATGTATAGTCATAATATGTATGTAAATACAGAATCCCAAGCCCACAATAATGCAGCATGTGTGAAGAGAATCATTTGGCCAATTGTGTTGGTAACTTAATAAAGTTAAACGACTGTCAGCTAAAAAGCCATTTATAAAGACGGCTTCCAAATTTGCGGTAAATATAAATTAATAAAATGCTCAATTTCATGCACATTACTTATTATTAATGTAATCTTTTTTCTTTCTTTATTTTTTTTGTGATTTTTTGGGGAAGGAAATTACTGCAATTTGATCGGGGTTTTCAATATCGCGAAATTTGCATCGCAGAATGTTTTTTTTTTTTGGTGTGTGGGGCGTTTTGGATATAAATGCGCCACGCCCACCACTCTGACGGTGGCCCAGAGGGCGAAATGTTCATTTCCAAACATGACCAATGCAAACTTAAACACACACACACACACACATGCATATTGTGTATACTTTGTTGCTTCGTATTTTTTGTTTGTAAGCATAATTTGTATTTTTCGCCTCGAGATGCCGCGCACTTGATAAGGGCTATCGATACCCTGGTACCCTGGGTACCACATCTCAGGGACCGAACCCAGTTGCTCATTAATTTTTTGGCTTCTTTGTATTGTTTTCGTTGCGTTTTGTAGTTTGTAAGTTATGCGTAAGTTGTAATTCATTTGATGTGGCAAAGAAGCAGCTACAAATTCTTAAAATACTTTGCATGTATGAGTAATTGTTGCACATGTGTTAGTGTGCTTAAAGCACACTCTTATGCACTCTTATTAGCTGAGCTTGGAGCTTTAAAAGCTTCTGCATGCGTGTGCTGTATCTGTGAATCAAAGTAGAGCTTTTAATATGCTTCAAAGTTTCCGAAAACTTCATCGTCTATAAATCTTTCTAACAGCGATGATATCACATATCATCATCATCATCATCATCATAAAAGTCGAGCCCTTTTGCTGCTCTCAATGTCAAGGTCTTTGCAGATTTGATTCGCCATTCTGGATGTTGTTGTTGTTGTTGTTGTTGATTTCTCAATTTGACAAAGTTGTTCCCACTTGCGCAATTTGCATAAATTCAAGGTCAGTCGCACAATAAAAATCCAGACATGATTTGTGAGTATACAAAATGTGTGCATGTTTGTGTGTGTGTGTGTGCGTGTGTCTGGCTACTTTTTTTTTTTTTGGCAACTTTTGTGGCAATTTGTGTGGCAAGTTCAAGCTAAATATCTAGATAAAACTGCCGAAAATCATTTCAAAAGCAAACAAGAGAACTTGTATAAAGTCTGTTGAAGTTGAGATACTCGCAGATATGTTTAGGTCAAGATATCTGTAATTTTAGGCACTTATCTAGATACATTCGAGCTTCCAAGGCAGACGAGACAGTGTGCCGAAAAAAAAATGATATCAAATGCGAAATTCAAACAATAAACCCAAAAAAGCCGCTTGCCCCGAATAACTTGACTAACATCTAAAAAAAAAAGTAAAAATAAAAAAAGAACAACAAAAGGAGAAGCTGTCGCTGCAGCAGCAGACAAAAAGCAGACAAGGCGAACCCTACGCAGACGGAGGACGAGGGATGAGTGGGGGCTGTGTTTGGGTTTTGGGTTTTAGGTTTAGGTCTCTTTCTCTTTCTCGGTCTTAGTCCCCGTCTGGTTCTTGTTTGGGCTCTGTCGACGACGTAGACGTAATCTAGACGCCTTTTGTTTGCGCACACAGAAGAGCAAAAAAAAAATAAAAGAGCAAAAACAAACAGAGAAGCGTTATAAAGGGCAGCAGGAACAAGGAAAACTGAAAGAGATGAAGAGTGGCAGATAGCGGGTGACTCGAGGGAGGATGGGGATGCAGTGAGTCTGGTCAAGTGCTCTACTAAGCAGTAGCTGTCTGTCTGGAAATAGAAGCTATATATAACTTCTAAGATCTTCAGGTTGTGCCATTCATCAATTTCACTTTAATTTGCACTTAAGTTCAATTGCAGAGACTTTTGATTTGTGTTATTCGATTGCATTTGATTTAAACTCGATTGCTAGACACCCGAAATTGCGCAACCAAATGTCGCCAATTTTTGGACCACTTGACTGAACCGCCACCTCCCGCCTCCTTCTCCCCCTCTTAGCCATTCAAAATTGAAAACGAAACCAATGCATTTTGAAAGTCAATTTGGCTGGCAGACAAAGTTGATTGGATTTCATTGAATGCTTAGACAGGTTTGCCATTCTCTGTTGAAATTCTAAAAAATATATATTAAAAAAAATAAAAGTTATTAATTAAAAGCGGTTTTTGAAATACACAACATGCACAGAGACCGAGAGTCGAGATCGATCAGAGTAAGTTGATCGATTGACATGAAATTGACTTGATCAATTTTCAATTTTAAATATATGAAATATGCAACAGTCTATGGCATGTCTCAGTCCTCAAGCCTGAAATCAAATGGAGCATTATCCGCATCGAGCGGAATTAGGTTTGCAAATTTTGCACTTTTGGCGACATTTCTTGTTTTTTGTTTTTGTTGTTTTCATTCAACAATTGGGCAACAGACATACATCCGTTCTGAATCGAGACAATTGCAAATTCCATTCTAAAAAGCAAATTTAATTTTCGTATTTGTTCACTTCGCATACAAAAAAAGAGTTTGCAAAGTAAAAGAAAAACATAATTCAAGAAACTGCAAACTTCAATTTCCGACAGGCAACAAAAGGCTGCGCCCTGTCCTGTCCCTGTCCCTGTCCTGTCCGTGGACGGACCCCAGAGAGTTATTAAAACACAAGCACAAGGAAATGCATACAAAGGAAAAGAAAAGAAACAAACACAAAGTTTGTTATGTTGCGCAGGCGCAGCCCAAGCAACGCCCTCAATGAATAAGGGGGCCCCCAAAATGTTATTGACCCGCTCGCTGGATCCGTTAGCGAATTGCAGTCTCAACCCCCCACCACATCCCCAACCCCGCACCCGAATGCGAACCCAACTCGACTAAGGAATTCTTATTAAGATCAATCAGCTAAATGTCGGTTTTATGCTTAATGCTCATGATTCACACGCGCAAAGCACAAGAATCGAAAATTTAAAAAAAAAAACCCAAAACAAAGAAAACAACAAACGAAAAATTATATTCTCGAGGCTTATCTGTGAAATGTTGACGTCTGCATATCCTTAAAATGTTTTTTAAAAAATAAGTTTTAATGGATTGGGTTGAAAACTGAGATATACAAATTTTTTTTTTGCGATTTTAATTTATAATAATAATTTGAATAAAGTTTATTTATTTTTAAGCTGTATAAAATAAAATGAAAGTACATATCTTAAATATTAATAATGCTTCATATTTTAGGATAATTTTTTTTAGTTGTAAAATGATTCTATATATATTTTTTTTTTGAAGCTATCAAATGTGCAGAAAATAATAGTTAGTAAAATAGTGAAAATAATAGTTGTTTAATACTAAAGTCTCAAAAAACTAAATAAAATAATGTTTAAAAAAATATAGCTTAACATTTTCTGTTTTTCAGCAGTTACTCTTTTTAAAGCTGGCCAGCTGCACATCAAAGTTAAAATACTCCATCATTTATACCCTGTAAATTCGCAAAAGATGTGCAACAAACTCTTTGGCAATCCTTTTACAAAGTTGTCGGCGAGTTTTTATGCTGAGAAATTGACTTTAGCTTGCTTAATTAGTCATGGCAGAGGCAATCAGTTAATACAGCAATATTATGGGAATTATTATTCCTATATAGATGCGTGTGCATATGGTATGTATAAAGTAATATATGTATGTATGTGTGTGCGTACTTACTGCTTATCAAAATTGACATACATTGTCAACGCACTGATAAGAAGACTGTGCAGCTTCTGGTCGCCCGAGAGCTATTTATGTCTCCTACTCTCTCCAACTTCCGTCTCTCCCTTTCACTCTTCCGCCGCTCTGGGCAATGTTTTAGATACAATCATAGTTTGTGCCTGGAATTGGAATTGAAGTTAAGTTGCAAGCTGGAAGTGGCATGCAACATTGCGCTCGCATTGCCTACGTGAATATTTGTGATCAATTTGGAATTGGATGTGAGTATTTTTATTTGTTGTAGTTTCTTTCCTTCCTTCTTTTTTTTTTTCATAAATATGTTAACGTGTACACATCAAACAAAAGTGTCAGATAAGCCCAGCGATGTTGTCAATACAACAAATTTTTGGAAATTCTTTTCAGTATTTGCTCGACGTTTGTTTACAAGCTGAAACAGTTACACAAACACACACAACAGCTACAGATACAGATACAACTGCAGATATGAAACTTACAGATACAGTTGCTGCCAGAAAGAGACAGAGATAAAGTGAAAGATGGTGGGTGGGGGGAGGAGGCCATGCCCCTTGAGCTATATTATTTTTTATGCTGCATTTCAATCGAATTCCAATATATTTATACTCGTTTAGAGTACGAGCTCATCAATTACTTTGATCGCCAGCTATCAGTAATGTTTCTGATTTGTGTTCATACATACATACATATATTCTTTAATTCTTTATTTTATAATAATTGTTACAAAAGTTCAATGCACACTTCGAGGTGAATGTGTTTATAAGCAATTGCAATTGCAATCGTGTTTAACTTGTTTACGTCTCTGACATGTCACGTAATTAACTAGTTGCAGTCGAAATCAATAGATAAATTAATGCTAGACACACTATAGAAATAACTCTTGTCTGTGAGTATATTCAATTCACTTTGATCATTCATTAATGCATTCAAATACACTCATATGCATGGCGATCGGCCTTGCGCTCAATGTTTAATTGATATACGAGTTTTCACTAGCGAAAAATCTACTCAATTTATTTATTGAAAGTCTGAATAGGAAAACTCAAAAATGTAGAACATTTCTTAATTTATGTCAAGCTTTTCAGATTCAATAAATTTGAAAAATATATTTCTTATTCATTTTTTTATTTTTTACCCCGTCCTGTAGTCAAATTTAAGCTAATGCCTTTGAGAATTTGGCTTAATTTGAGTCTTTCAACTTTGTTGCAGGTCTTCATCAGTCAAAGCTCTGAATTCAGTGCCGTATCATCATCAAAAGCTCATCAGGCTACCGGGCTTTAAACGAATTTCAACATAACATCTTAATGATCTGTTTTGGCCACGTTCGAGTATTTCGCCTGAAAATGACATCAGAACCGCATACAAAAGCTGCTCCAGGCAAGCTTTCAATTTTGAACAGCAAAGTAACCCAATTAGGATAATTAATAAGCTTGCGAAGCAGAACAGCTGTCAAAAGCGACGTAGATAATAGCAAAGTATACAAGAAATACGCGTACTACTCGTAGTTAAAGAACTCCCTGGGGAGGCCTCCTCGCCCACAATTTTAACAGCGGCGAGAGCTTTAACAGCGCGTTAACAGCAGTGTGGCGACTGTTAAGCTTTTGACAACAACAAGTCAAATGCAAAGAGCGTCAAAACAGCTCCAACAACGATGACGCTGCCGCCGCCGCCGCTGTCGCAGCTGACTCGTGCGTCGACAGCGGCAGCAGCAGCTGTTGGGGCCAAGTGAAAAAGTTTTTCGAGTATTTCAGTTTGGAATTGCCTTTGACCGCGTGCGGACGGCGACGCCAGCGAGTTGTTGTTTGGTCGGCTTGAACTGACACTCTGTGCATGTGTATGTGATGTGGTCTGTCTATGTGTGAGTGCGAGTGTGTGTCTCCCCTCCGATTTGCTTGAGTGTGTGTGTGTGTGCGGGCGCCTATATGGGTGTGTGTGTGTGTGTGGGGGACCAGCAGCAGCGGCGGCAGCAGCAGCGGTAATATGTACACTTGCTGTGTTTTTATTTATATGCGCACTGTGCGGCTTCGCCTGCTCATCGCTGTTTACCGCTCTCCGCTCTCCGCTCTCTGCTCAACGCTCTGTGCTGTTTTGTATATTTTGTGCGTTGTATCTGTATCTGTATCTTTATACTTATTTTCGTTTTTGTTTGTGCGCCCCGCTCGTCGAAAAACAACAATGTAGGTCGTGCATATTTAATATATGCAAATAAAACAAGCTATTGAAACAGACGCATGCTACTACTAAAAGATACTACACTTTGGCCCTCATCTACTACTATTTTGTAATAAATTCAAAACACAAACACACACCGACACAGGCAAATGCACACGTACATGCATGCGAGCACACACACACACAGACAAAGACGCCGACGCACAGTGCCTACGCCTGCGATAACAGTGACGGCAACAGCGACTGCGACTGCGACGTTGCCACCCCCTCAGGCAGCGAAGAGAGCAAACGTTAAATGCCAAATAAAAATTCACTCTCGCTGCGCTGCTCTGCTCTGCTCTGCTCAGCTCAGCTTGGTTCGCCGCTGGCGGTGCGCTCTCTTCTTTTTTTTTAGGCGCTGCCAGCGGCAGCAGCGTCGCATCGCGTCGTTTTGGCAGCGTTCTAATTGCGTGCGCGTCACTGTTGCTGTTGGCGGCGACGCCGCTGTTATCTGTTGTTGGCTGACGATCGTGTGTATCTTAAAGATACACCAACACCAATACCAACACCAGTACCAAGAGCCAGAGCAGCGCGGCAGCGCCGCATTCGTGTGTATCTTCTTGTTGTCTGTTTGTCGTATAAATTGAGCCGCACTTTGCTTATTCTCGAGTTTTTGCCGCTCAGACGTCGTCGTTGTAACTGCACGCGCTGCGCTGCGAACGCGTCTCGTTTTATTCCATTTATATCCAACACACACAAAAATTGTATTTTATTTCGAAATAATTAAAAAACGAACAGCATTTTAAAGCTAATAAAAAAGTAATTGCAATTATTATAATTTGTTTGCTTGCGGCGACCCAAATTCTACTCAATAGATTAAACAGATACTTTTGATTATAATATTAATGTATCTGAAAGATACAAGTGCAACACTGACGCGCCACAAAAAACATCCAAACGAAAACACACACACAACATTTAAAAGCGAAAATTGTTCTATTTTTAAACCAAATACAAAATATACTTCGGCAGCAGCACAGAACTGAGAGATTCCCCACACATCAACAACAAAAGTAGCAGCAACAACAACAAAGAAATACATAAATATTTGAGAATTCATTAAGAATTTTTTTTGAAAATTTAAAAAAAATATTAAATGAAATGCAATTTTATTTGGTGTACTTCAAGTGAAACAAGAAAAGTTTTCCACAATTTTTGTGTTTTTCCCATTGCTGACAGCATTTAATTTTCCCCTCAATTATGTGTGCAATTATTTAATAAATAATAATCAACAAAAATTAAATTGTGTGAATTAAAAAACAACAACGACAACAACATCAACAGAGCGTACAATATTGTGGGCAGAGCGAGACAGAGAAATAAAGAAAGAAAGAGATAGAAGAGGCAGCTAAATTACACGCATAAATTGCGTAGCGCAAAAAGTTCTGAATGAAAAAGTCAAGGCATACGGGCTGAAAGTACAACAAGCGATAAATGTAAGTACAGCTGGAACATTGTACAAATTAACAACATGTATATATACATATTACGTACATATATGTATATAGCTATAATTGTATGTAATCGAATTAGCAGAGCCATATGGCAAATTTATTGTTATCTAAAACTGGTTTAATAATTGGCGATGAGAAGCATGAATTGAAATATTCAACAATAGAAATATGTATGTATATTTTAGAACTATTCTAAAAATATTAAATTAACTTAAAAAAATAATATATTTAACCAAATATCTGGTATTATCATAATAGTAATTAATTTGTTTTTTGTTCCAAGAAATGTATCTTTTAGAAACATTTATTTAGGAAGTGATTGTGATGCTATTATCCATCTAATGATCTGCTCTCATCGTATCTAAAATATTTCGATACATTTCATGTAGAACCCTAAGCATGCATGTATCTTAAAGATGCTCGTTTCATTGAGTTTATTTTTTTTAAAGGGTGTAGGGGAATCTCTGTCAGGCGCCAGAGAAAGTGAAACATGTAATTTTTATGTGTATATAACGCTGACGGCGACGGCCTAAAAACAAATTATACGCCGTATTGAGTGAAATCGTAATGAGTTAAGAAATTTCTTAAATGCGCGACTGTCCCTTTTGGACAGCTGAAAGCGCACAGCACAAAATAATGATAAGAAAACGAAACAACAAAAAAAATACACAAAATCCGAAAAGCAAACCAAAGCAGCAGCAGCAGCAGCAGCAACAGAACATGGAATACATTCCGTTTTCGTTTTTTTCTGTTTTATTTTTTCTTTCTGCTTCTTCTTGTTGCCTCATTTTTGTGTAATTACATGCCGGCGAAGGCAGCTAAGAAACAAGAACAACAACAACAGGAACAACATGTAAATACGCACAGATAAAGATACAGATACAGCAGCAGACGCATTAAAAGATACATGCATATATCGCCTGCAAATGCATTTAAGGCCACAAGACAAAAACGAAATGAAAGCCTTCCAAAAAAAAAACAAAAAAATGCATAAATAAATGCTTAAGTACAGCATTTAAAAATGGCAAGCAGAATCAATAAACAAACGTTTAATTAATGCATATGTGTGTGTGTGTGTGTAAATGTTTATATTTGCAACTCTCTGAAATATACAGAAATTGTTTAGGCCATGTTTATCTGAAGCTTGCAGCAGTTTTTTGTTTTTTTGCAGTTAAATTTTGAGTTTCACTTTTAAGTAATTTGCTCAACAAAGGAAAAAGGGTTAATAAAAGAAAGCCAGATTAAACAAGTTGGTTCTGGCCAGAGACGCAGTGCAAATATGACCCACATTGAGGACATTATCATAAATTTATATGAAGATGCAATTGATTTGCATATAAAAAGATACGAGATATAATTTTCGTTAAAAATTGACAAAACAATTTTAATTTATTGCATTTAATATTAAATTATTATGTTATTAAAATATTTATGTTGCGATTTTAAAATAAATAATTTAATTTAATTTAATTCCCATTTGTAACTATACATGACTCATAATTTTATTTAAATGCGTTCTATTTAAATATAAATAAAGGAATACATTACTTTAGCTCAACGGCTCTTAGTTAAGTAATTAAATATTCCAGTAAGCTCTGTGCCTTCCAGTCTGGAACTATCAGTGTCTCAGCATTTCGTTTTCATGCAAACTGGAATTTTTATTTGTTTTTTATTTCTGCGTTCTAGCTAGTTTTTTTTGTGTAAAAGTGAAGAAAGAAATAAAAACAACAACAGCAACAATAATAAAAGTAACAATAACAGGAGAATTCCACCTGTAATAACGTCGCAGAAAAGAGTCAAGCTGAAGAATCACGAAACAAGAAACGAGCGGCAGAGACAGAACCCGAAATCACAAAATAAAACCAGATTTACTACTAATTTAAATTCTTGGCATACAAAACTTCTAAAAGAAACAAAAATAATCAAAACGACAACAACAAAAACAACAATTTAAAATTGAGTTTGAAAACACCGTGAAATGGCTTTATTGGCAAAATATTAGCCGCTGCTCTCTCCCTCACTCGCACAAGTGTCTCCGTCTCTTTCACTCGCTAGCCCTGTCCCTGTCTGCCGCTATATTTGTGCGTGACAAACGGCGCGAATTTCCGCTCGGCGCTTCCTTGCTTTGTCTGCCGTTGATAGATTGACATGTGCCAAACATTCAGATACATATAAACATATCTATGAGATACATTATTTATTTCATTTCAGTTGGCTAAAAGCAATTTTCACATTTTAGTCATAGCATTTACAAAAATGTGTAAAAAAAACTGCTCGCTATTTTAAAAATGCGCTAATAACTCGCATCTAAGCCAAGTTAACACTCGGCTCGAGCACGTGAAGTATTCGTTTTTTTTTTGTTGTATCTCAAACTGTTGCCAATAGCATCTGGTCGTCTATGTAGCTGAAAAGAGAGAAATAAAATCAAACAAACTACATTGTGCATGGCATCGTGTTATTATGTTAATTTCTGTATAACAACAACAACAACAACAACAACGATAATAATAAAATGCGGCATTAATTATGCATTTATTTAAAGCGTATCAAAGCCGCTGGCTATGACCAAATTTTATCGTATCTGTAAATCGTTAAGCCGTATATATTATATGCGAAAACCTCGTTTCAATTTGAAAACTGAAAGTTGGCCTAAAAACACGGTTTCAATTGGTTTTTAAACGCTTTGTATGATTTTGATAGCGCTTAGAGTTTGGGTGTGAATAGAATTAACAAACTAAAATGGAAAATTATTATAATTATAAGGGATTAAAGCTCTTGACTGAATAGCGCAGAATAAAAAGAAATGGAAATAGTTTTTAAGCTTGTGAATGCCAAAAAAGTAATTTTAGATTCAAATATCTATAGAAATTTAAATTTCTTAACGTTATGAAAATTGTAAAACATTTTGAAGGATATTATATAATTTTGTTAATTTAATAACATATATGTTTTCACTCTTAGAAATTTTAAGAAATCTGAACTATTATTATTAACTTTCTATATCTATTATCATTTGATATATAGTTAGTAAATTATTTTTATTGGTAAAAAACTTAAATTTCACAAATTTTGTTGTATTTTTTGGCTTTTTTTAAATATTTTTCTTATTTTATAAGAGTTTTCTATATTTATAAGTTTTATTATTTTTAATAATCGAGTCGTTTTAGTTATCGAAATTAACTCTATAAATAAATAACTATTTTAACTTTAGCTAAAAAAGTTCTTTATAAATATTCAAAAACTTGGACTGTCTGTCTTGACACTTGACTCGAGTTTTGCCATTCGAAAGAGCTGTAGAATCGCTGTTGTTGTTCTTCTTGTTGTTCTTGTACTTGTTGTTGTTGTTGCTGTTGTTGTATCATCAACACAATTTGCGGACCTGTAACTACGCAGCATCCGCCGCAAGAAGATAGAAGAAGCACATAAAATGTAAACGAGGCTGCGTGCAAAAATCAACTACAACTACACACAAACTTACACACACTCTCACAAGTAGTGTGTGTATTGCGTGCTTTACTTAAGTGATTTCAAAATAAGCCACAAGAGGAGCCTGCCACACCCGCCATGCCCCTGCAACACACACAGCCCCAACTCGCCGCAACTTGTGGCTTGTTTTGCTCGTGCTGCGTCGCGTCTCTTTAGCAAGTGATTTCAATTTAATTGACAGTCCTTGAACTTGACTTAAACGCAACCATAACACAAACAACAACATCAACAACAACTAAAACAACAACAATAACAACTCGAGCAGCCGGCATTTCAATATAGCACACAGCCTCCAACATCATTTTCTCTTCTTTCGTCGCTTCTCTTCGTCAATCCATGTTTTTAATCGTCTCTCTTCTCCACCTCGGCTCTGGCGAATGTCAAAAACTTGAAGCTTCGAGCGCTCTCATTCTTCCCATTCCCATTCTACGCTCTATACATTATTCGAAACCCTAGTGCTAACAAATATATACATATATAAATGTTATTTGTGCGTGCGTTTTTTCTTTCTTTTTCCCGTCTTTTCTTAATTTATATGTATTTAAACAGCTTTGCGATTTTCAATACCCTACAAATTAAATATTGAGCAGTAAAATATATAGAAAATTCACAGAAAAATTGACAAATCGATTTTAGCGAAAGCGATTTTTAATTAATTAAGCTGGATAATCTTTTTGAACATAAATCGAGTTAATTTAATCGATAATCATGCAAAATTTACAACTAACTAAGCTGTGTTATTTATGTTATCGATAATTTATTGTCGACTTTTACATTTTGACAGTTTGAATTTACACCACTAGTTTAAAGTAGAGTATTTAATTTTCGTTTACAATTTGTTTGATTTTTTTCGATTTCTTGTTTGACGAACTTGAAAAGCAAATAATAAAGACAGGCGAAAAGAAGAGAAATACATAGAAACACTGAGACAGAGGGAAAGAGAGTGAAAATGAGAGAGAGATTAAGAATCGAGGCAGAGAACGAGGCGTGGCAGTTGCTTTATTCGCGACTTTTTAAGCGCAAACTGCTATTTTATTAATCTTTTTGTCGTCATATTTTTTGGCAAATAAATCTTAAGAGCAAACACACATACACACGCACACTCATTCACACAAACACACAGATACTTAAGCTACGTAGCGTATATAATTTATTTCGAAAGCGTGCGTACGCCACGCATTCTGCTACGACATCGATGGCTATATAAACGGATACAGATACAAATGTATCTAGATACTGTGTATCTAATATGCTACCTTTCATTCATGGCGCGTCAATGAATGTGCAGATGTGTGTGTGTGTGTGTGTGTGCGTGAAGTGTTTATATTGAACTTGGGCTATAGAAATGGTTGCTCAGCTATTTCCCTCTCCCCACTCCCCTGTTCCCCTCTCTCGCGAGTTGAAGCAGGCTTATAAAAATTCAATTATGACTCGGCAAGTTGGCAACACGTGTCGTGTGTGTTTTCTATTTCACCTTAAGAAAAATAACCAAAATACCTCGAGGGACTGTTTTGTTGCACAGTTATTGTCTCGGTTTATAGATAGGTATATGGAAATATGTATACTGCTGTGGTTATACATAAGTATACGCCCTGTGGGCCCATAAAACAAAGCGCACGCAGCGAGAAGATAAATAGCCGCAGGTGACAAAACGAAAAATTCAAATGCATAACTTGATATTCAATAGATAAGCTGCTCCAGAGAGCTCGAATAATAAAAGTAAATGAAACCTACACACACTCACACACACACAAACACACTCGTCTCTCTCTCTCTGTCTTTACAATTTTCGAGCGAGTCGAAAAAAAACTTTCACCCGCAAATGATCTATGGACACACAAAAGCCAAACACACACTCAAGACTTTCGCATTCAAATCAATGAAGAAGCCAAAATTCGAGCTGTACGCACACATCTAATTACGACACTTGAAAAAAACCCTAAAATTAAATAAATTAGAGCTGATTAGAAATCAGTTCTCGTTCAGCCAATAAGTAGAGGAAGAATTTAGTTTCACATTCAATTTACTTTCACAAAATCAAAATTCAAGTTCATGGCAAACCGATTGGCAATTGTCGAGCTACTCGTATCAAAATTTATGCATTCTGAGCAACACACTCAATGTACTCACTTAATAAACGAGTATTCGTATAGTCGTATCTTTAGTTCTACGATGACGTTGTCCATATCAACATTGATAAGTCGAACTAACTAAAATCTACTGAAATAAAACAACAAAACGACACAAAGCTACAAATGGTATAAAGACAAGTAAAAGACTCTTGTTGTGACTGCTCGACTTGGAGATACCCTGTAACTGGGTCTAAACACACACCAAAGAAGAGCTAAAGCTAGATAGATAGGGAAGTTATATGTTATAATCCATTGAATGCAACATGATAATACCCATTTTCAATACTTACAGGGTATATAAATTGTGCGTGTGCATGTATAGAAGAAGGGAGGGACGAAGAAAGATAGGGGGCGGGCATAAGATACGTATACGCATAGAGATTGTAGGCGCCTATAAGTAAAATAAAAACGTTCTCAATATTTTGATTTCTTTTTCTGTGTCAATGAACTCGGTTGAACTAAATACGTTTTTTTATGATTCTTAGTTTTATTAGGTTTTGTTTTATTCCTATTTAATTTTCATTCTTTTTTGTTGTTGTTTTTTTTCGATTTGCCGGTGCGTGTGTTGTTATCTCAAGAATTGTTGCGTAGGCCGTCGTCGCATTAGAAAAGAAAAGTTATAACAATTCTCTCCCCATGCGATAGACGATAGACTTTCCCATTCTTAGCTGGAAAAGGAAAAAACGATAATGAATTGATTCCATTGAGAGAATCAGGTCAAGAGGTCGGATTATGACAATAACATTTGGGATTCGAAAAAAAGAAAGAATGGATTGTAATTAAAGGGAATGAACTGAAAGTTTGATAGCAATTGATCAATAAAATTATTGAAATAATACAAGTATTTACGCATTAAAAGATTCTCAAGCCATTTTGATTTATACAAATAATTTAGCCGTATATAAACTGCAATATATAATTCTCAGAAAGTCTTTCGATAGTGCGATTATAAATGATTTGACAATACAGTAAAATATATTTATACTACTCGTATGTACAAATATTTAATTAATATAAGATGGTATTTTGAAAACAAAATCAAGTTCATTTAATTTGTCCTTGAATTGCTGATTAGACTATTATAATATTTAAAAAAAAACCTGTTTAAAAGTTCAATCTGTACGGCATTCCATCTAATTAGAGACATACGAAGAATTGAGGTTCCGCTTTAACGAAACCTATAAAAGCCGAGTTCTGAGTCAAGTCGAACTCAGTTGAATTTCGCAAATCAAAGTACTTGTATCTATTCTGAAGATGTCATCTAAAAAGATTGTAGCTGCGTTCGTAATGGCGTGCATCGTGATTATTGCAGTGGCTGGAAAAACTACGCCAGTTATCCGTGGAGGACCAAAATGACCAAGCCCTTGAACATTCATAACAACCACGACGAGGATCAGACAGGATGTCATACAGGACGCGCAGTACAATTTGAACTTCGATCAGATACGCAATAATTTTTTGAATATTTTAAAATTCTAATAAAAGGTTCACAAGAACCGATTGAGCATTTAAACCAATTTCAATTTATTTATATAGTTAGTACTTAAAGTAGTTGCCAGCAGCAACAAAAACAAGACATTCAAATTTGCATCGATACATGAAAAATCATCGAAAAATGTATAATCAGTGTTAAAACACTGTTTTTTCATGTTTTGATGCAAATTTGAATGGGTTATCGTACTCCGATAAAAAAAAAATGATGCTGGGAGGTAGCTATGGTGTCCCTTTATAGGGATATAAAGCAATATTAGTAAAAATCTTACCACAGAAGCCGTAAAACACTTTTGAGTTTTATTTTAAGCATAAAAAATAAAACTCATTCATAATGATTATTATTGAGTTTTATGAAATTACTCAAAAAAATTATATTTATCATCATTAAGAAAAAAAATTAAAAATTTAAATAAAATCATTAAAATGTAATTTTTATAATATAACTCATAATGATTACGGTCCCTGCTTTTTTCGCTTATGACGATTTACAAAAAAAAAAACATATTTGTTGGATTCAACTACTTTATAAAGTATCCAACAAAAACGTATTCATATATTTTTTTTGACAAAATCAGTTACTGAACATGCTGTGTTTAATTTCAATTTTTTGTTACGTAGTGTATTAGAAAGTGCATATGCCTCAAGAGCAACTGTCGTTCATGTACTAAGCGTACGAAAAAGTACTAAAAGTCATGAGTCGTCGTTGGGTTCAATGCACTCTTCACTCTTCAACTGGCGCTGTCGCCGTTGTGTAACCAATAAAAATTGATTCTGTTGCGTGCGGGCGTTTACAAAGAGGGGAACGGTAAGAGAAAGGGAAAGAGAGAGGGGGGAACGAAGGGCAAGGGGCTTACTGCACTGTGAGAAAGTCCATCATTGAGAGGCAGCCAGCAGTTTGGGGTTGCATTTTATGCATTTCGCTTTTATCGCCTGTTTCGTTGCGTTCACAGTGCACAGAGAAGTCTCAATGGGAATATCTTCTGTATTATAGCATTCTGTGTGCTTAAGTGTGTGAGGGTGGAAGTGGAGGGGAAGGGGTGCAACGTCTGCTATTTGATTGCATGACTAAATGTAATTACTTTCGCTTTCCGTTTGCTCAGCTGGCAAATCAATAAAAGTACAACAACAACAAAAAAAGAAAAAATTAATATCAAGTAATCAAAAGTTCATTCAAGAATTTTTCTAGCTACGCAAATGAATTAAATACTTGACCACGCCCATTATTGCACTTAGTAAGTCACAAATTCCGTTCATTATTTTGGGAAAGCGAGTCTAAAGCAACAGCAACAACAACAAAAGGTGTGTACGCATACACGGCAAGGGGGAAGGGGGGGGCTTTGAATGGAAAAGCCCATGAAAAAGAGGCAGCGTCAGCTGCATAGAAAATGACTTTCCATTTTCATTTAACAATAAGCAATCAATTGCAACAGCTACAACAACAACAACAAAAATTAAAACAAAACAAACTAGCTGACTGCAAGTTCAAAGCAAAGCTAACGATCTATTAGAAGAAAGTAAAAACAACTAACGAAACACAATGAAAAGACAAAAGAGGCGCCTCCTACACACGGCGGCCAGGTGAGCAGCCAGCCAGGTGAGCAGCCAGGCAGCTGTCAGCTGATGCCAATCAGACACAGACCAAGCGAGCGAGCGAGCGAGAGAAAGACAGAGAGATAAAGAGGGGAGGGAGTGGGAATGAGCAAATGGGAAAATCCGTATGCCGTTAACTGGTTTTCATTTTCGGCTTGGAAAAACCACACATTTGGCATTGCCAACGCTCGTTGCCATTTTTAGTGGCAAAAAGCGACTGCATCATAATGAAAGTGAAATGCATTGCGCAGATGGCAGTTACCAGATACAGATACATTCACACTGCAAGAGTGACAGAGAGAGAGAGGGAGAGTGGGAGAGTGACAGAGAGAGATAGACACACATAGCAAGTAAGTCAAGTGCAGTTGTTGGCCGTTTGTTGCAACATGAAGTGCCACAGACACGCAGCAACAACAGCAACAACAGCAGCAACAACAACTGCAATTGCAATTGCAACTGCACTTCGCTCTCTTTATGGTCAGAAACTTGCGTGGAATGCAAGTGCAGGCGCGTCATCGATTGCCACTTGCCACATGCCACTGGCGACTTGTGTACAACTTGCAACTAGCCACAAAAGCACAAGTCGCTGACTTATTTGGCATTTGACGTTAATTGGCAAGAAAAGCGCTGTGCAGAATTTGCATACACCTTGGTGAATTATGTCAACGCATCAAACTCACATACAGTTTGTCTAATAATTATTTTGGCCAAATTAAAGGAATCATATCTTTGTTTTCTTGTTTAAAAATATAACAAATAAAATAACGTAGCGTATCTAATTATTTTTATATCTATTTTAAACTTTTTCTCAGAACAAGAATAAAAAAAGGAAAAATAAATTTTAAAAATTAAATAAAATGTATTATACTATTTTTTCTGTTGTATCCAACGACTCAAATAAATGTATACATATAAAAATGAAAGAAAATATATAATTTTTTATTTGTAAAATATGTGAATTATTTACTGGATAACTGGACTAAGTGTAGATACGTTTGTATCTATACAAATGCAGTTACTCACGAGTATCTCATGTATGACCACTTCAATGTCAGATCAACAATGAAGGCCGCTGCTCTTGTTGTTGTTGTTGTTGCTGTTGTTGCGGATGCTCATTCAGTTTTCTCCGCACTTGAAGTTTTATCTGCTGCTGCTGCTGCATCTGACTTACAATTGTATCTTCACATATGAATGGAGGCTCTGTGTTATTGGTTCAATAACATGGCAGCAACTTGACATTGAGACTTGCGCTCGTTTGCATTGTGGTAGGGCCAAAGTCGATAAAGTAACTTAACAGATTGATTTTTATTGCCTGTTGCAGCTGCAAGAAGTTTTTCAGAGTCGGATGTAGGTCGTTAAATTAAAAAAAAACAAAGATTGCCACAAACTAGATTCTGATCTATTCTATTAACTAAGCTGTTAAATTCATTTTCAAATATTTCATAAAAAGATCAACTTTGCATTCATAATCTAATTTAGTTTAATTTGGATTAAATTTCGCTGATTTAGTCCTTGCATTTGTATCTGCTTGTCGCAAAATAATCAAGCCATATGATCAAGAGTATATTATGATAATTTAGTGCCTTTTCCTTTCCAAATTTCATGTGGCATTTCTCTTTGTACTTTATGTGCGACTCATTTTGATCAAGTCACAATAAATTAACCTCTATTTGTAAGCCAAATGAATAATGTGAATAACTGAAGCAACAACAGTGAGAACAACAACAGCAACAACAACAATGCAACATCAATTCACTTCTTTTTCGTCTTTTTTGTATTTGTCGGTTACATTTCACTGATTTTGAAAGTGAACGTGTGTGTGCAGGCGGAATCGGAATCACGACTTGTAGACATTGTAGGCCTGCACAGTGGGGCAAATGCAATGATCACTGCAACATGCTAAATAAAAAGCATTAGACACAAGCTACTGTCCTTGTATTTATTGCAATCACTGTGCGCATTTGCAAACAATGTTGTAGCTGCTGTTGTTGCAATTGTTGCTGTTGTTGTCGCGTGTCTGCAATGCTTGTTGCTGTTGCTGCTGCTGCTGATAAGAAGGTGAATGCGATTACCAAAACGCAATGGTGAATGCATTGCACACGAAAAACCAGCCAAAAACAAGTTGCAACTTGACCCACGTTGTTGTTACTGTTGTTGTTGTTGCTTTTGTTGCTGTTGTTGAATTGACGGCGGCGTGGGTGAAATTCAAGAGATACATAAATTTTTGGCGTCGTGTTGCTGCTGTTTTTACTTTTCCAACGCGCCAGCAAATGATTTATAATTTTTTCGCACTGATCTTGCTCTATACCCTATAAAATAAAATGAATTACAAAGGGGTATAAAAAAAGCAAATGCAATTTGTCTAAATTTAAGATTCATTAAAACGATAGAGAGTTGAAGCAAATGTAAAGGGTATCTAGCAGTCGCTACACGCACAACTACAGACAACTTACTTTTGATATTTATTTTTTGGCTTTTATTTGGCTGAAATACAGATACAATTTGGCTTGCATATCTCTTGAGTTACATATTTGTAGCGTCTGCGGCCGGATAGACAACAACAACAACAGCAACAACACAGAGATGAAGCTCTCGACGTCCGCTCGCTGCGTAGGCAGCTGCATCAGGTTGACCCAGTTTTCGCTTTCCATAGCCAGGCCAGGCCATTCAGGCAGCGACTCTGTCTGCGTTTCCATCTACCCTACCCTCCCCTCTCCCCAATCCCTTCCCTTTCAAACTCCTCTCTTGTCTTGTTTGATTTTTGTGAAAATTATACGAAATGCATTTTTAAGTAGACTTGTTTTATGTTTGTGCATTAATTTATGGCATTTGGGGGCTGGCTCGTAAATAACTGAATGACGCTCAGTCAATCAATTTAACACACATTTTCTGCCCCATCTTGAGGCACTTATTCAATTGAATGCCACGTAACTCGTAGCTCGCACTGGACACATAAAATTCCTACTAAACTAGTTTCGCCACTTGCATTCTTCATTCTTGTCCTGCTTGACAATTTGCAACAATTTTTATACAAACGAGTACTACACATACTAGAGTGCCTGCTACATTGTTGCACAAATTTTACTATGAATGCGCCCGCAAATTAGTAACACAATGAGGCAAATCAAGCGAGGCGAAATGTTTTGCGCGTGCAGCACCAAAGTGCAGTAAACTGAAAGCACTGAAAGCGTTTTACTTTTGATTATATGCATTATTTACTATTATTTATGAACTTGCTTGACGCCCGGTTAATTGTGCCAGACGGCGAGGCGCACTGCTGTTGCGTACAGTGTACTGCGTACAGCGCACAACGCGGCGTATACGTGATGTGGGCAATGCGCATATTGCGCATACGACATGTGAAAACGATGCCAAACCGCCTACGCTTAAAGTGATTTATAAACGGGGCGCGACTTTGCAATTAAATCGCAACTACTTAAATATGTATAAATAAATATCTAACTTTTTATTTATTTATTAACAACTTTATGAACTATAATCAGTCGGCCTATAATAATTTAATATATACTAAGAAAATATATTTTTTAAAATTATGACTGAAATGATGGTCGAAAATTAAATGTAAAAAATAAATAAATACATTTTAATAAATGCAAAATATATTATTTAAAAACAGCAAAATAAAATTTTAAAATTTAGGAATTAACTTGCAATTAAAGTCGAAACTATTTTAATTATTAAAGTTAATAAAGGCTAGCTTTTTTGAAAGTCTAAAGTATAAGCCATCTTATGCCCACCATACAAAAAGACTCACCCGCACACACACACACACACTTGCGCACACCCACACAAATTGCTAAACATTACAAATCGTATTAAGCATTACCGTAATTTGCATTTTACAATAACGCAAGAACAAAAACAATGCAAATTGGCAAGAGGCAATGTGGGTTGGTCGCATGCCACAAACACACACACAGAGACCAATACACACTCACCGTCAAGGTAGGCTCGTCAAGTCAATGCACTTTTCACACACACACACACACACACAAATACAGTTATATTCATCGTCTGTCCATGTGCGTGTTAAAGTTTTGCAATATTTTCATTTTCATTTTCATTCTCATTTTGAATTTTAATTTCATTTTCATTTCACATTTAACGCCGCTGCGCGCACTCTCCCAAAGCGTCGACGTCAACGTTGGCGTCACGCTGCGCTGCGCTGCTTTTTCAGTCTATTGACAGCGTCAGCGGTAGCGCAGCAGCTGAGCGACTAAAAATACAAAATGCTGTTATTGCTGCTGCACTTTTGCTGATCAATTTCACTTTCACTAATTATGTCACAATAAAAGCAAATGGCAATGCGACTTAATGATCATTAACATTAATTGACTGCATTGCATGACGCATCTGTCCATAAGCTTAATACCCCGCCAACCCCGCACCCCTTGGCAACTTTATGTCTAGCCAGTTGTCTGCTACTTAATTTTTTTTTTTTTGGCAATTGCGCAACATTCTTTGTGTTGTCTGCATTGTTATACGAAAATCGCCAACCCTTCTTCTAGCAACTGAAATCAGTGAGAGAGGCAAAGCTCTCTGTATCTGTAGGGGTTGAAATTTTGTAGGGCGTTTGTCGTTTGATTGCGCTGTTAACTTTATGGTGCACTGCTTATTGAGTTGTCGTAGGTCAAACCCCTTCAGCTACTACTAAATTGATATATACAAAGTTAAGCTTTTAAGAAGTAAATGGATTTTGTTAGCTTATCAACAGTTATATCAATATACATATATAAGCGAACTAATTTTAATTCGCATTCAAACTCCATGTTTACTGCCAAAAAAAAAAGGCGAATCTACTACTATTTACGCTTTGATATGTAAAACCCAAAAGTGCAGCAGAAAGTGCAAGTTAACGACTGCGCTGCTCTCAGCGACTGCATTAGAGCTTTTTTTCGTTTGTTATGCTCACGCTCTCTTGGCTCTCTATCTGTTTGTATCCCTCTCTCTCTCTCGCTCTTGCTCTTGCTCTTACTCTCATGTTGGCACAAAATTATTGAAATTGCACAAAGAAAAGTGAATCGTTGAGCGGGAAGCTCTGCACAGATGCTTTTGCATATGTATGCGTGCGTGCGCTGCGGCGATTGTGTAAGTTTTTACAACAATAACAGACGCAGCAGAGGCAGCAGCAGCCGTAGCAGCAACAGAAGCAGCAACAGAGTCTGCGGCTGAAACTGAAACTGAGACTGAGATTAACTCGAAAACTTGTTTTAATGCTAGTTGTTGTTGTTGTTTTGTTATTATTATTGTTGATGCAACGCTTGGCAACACTGGAATGGGTCGAATGTTGTTGTTGTTATTGTTATTGTTGGGGAGGCCGATTGCCACCCCACCCCAAGCAACGATTTACGTGCAGAGTAATTAGAGCAGTTGACGTCGCCGTCGCCGTTGGCGTGACGTTAGCGTTGACGTTATCGTTGGCGTCGCTGCTGCAGCGCTGCAGCTGTAACTGCATATTGAGCTTTGGCAGCGAGTGCAGCGTTGCATTTATATGCGTGTATGCGTTTACATGTGTGTGTGTGTGTGTGTGTTTATGGCGATGTGTATCTGTGTTTTTGTGTGTGACTGACCTATCTCAATGCAATGCTTCTTGAGCTGTTGCTTTTGTTACACACACACACACACACCACATACACACACATATGACAGAGAGACCGAAACAGACCGACAGACAGTTGCGCTCATTTATCTTTTATTTTTATACAGTCGATTGCTGTTGTTGTTGTTGTTGGTGTCGTATTTGTAGTTGTTGCTGGCGTGCAGCCATTGTCGCTGCCCGTTCACATCGATTTTAGTTGCTGTCGCCGCTGTTGTTGTTGCTGTTGTTGTTGCTGTATAGACAACATTTGCATTCATTGTACACTTTGCCCCCTTGTAATGCGTTTTTTATTGCATATTATTTTTGTTGCAATAAAAAAATATTGTTTAAATGCTCGTTCATAAATTGTTTTCACACGCAATGCAGCGACGAACTTGTTTTCTGCTGATCAGCTTCAGTTGTTGCTGTTGCTGTAGTTGTTGTTGTTGTTGTTGTTGTTGTCGTTGTTGCTGCAGTTGCTCTGATTCTTGTTGTCGTTGTTTTAGAGTTGTTAATCGCTTTTGCTGTAATTGTTATGGGCCAACTAAACGTGCAGTCTGTAATGCTTGTTTGCCTCTTTAAGTTGGTTTTGTTGTTGTTTTTTTTTAGTATTATTATTGCTGGTTTTTTATGACAAGAATTTTCCATGTAAATTACAACAAGCAATTGCGATGCTCTGCGGGACAACTAGTTAATTAAGATAACCAGCTATAAAATACGCACATACAAACACATCTAAATATGTTTTTAATAAATGCAAATGGCATCCTAAAAATTATTGAATATTAATTATAATTGAGCAATTAATTGTGTGTTTTAAGCAGTTGCTGACGCAATTTGAAATTAATTAAAATACAATTTATTTTACTAAAGACTTTTTGATAGATTTTTCAGTTGTATACCCTGTAAAAAACCTAAAAAAAGTATAACGATGAGCTTTACAAATTTATGTATACAGTTTTGACAAATTTCTCTAATTTATCTATTTCATTATTTATTTACAGTCTCCGCTTTGAAGCTACAGATGCGAACTTCAACTAAAATAAACAATAAGTAAGTAAATGAGTTTTCAAGTCAACAAAGAATACAAAAAACAATAAGCAAATATATATACGCATAAATATACTGAGCCCAGCCTTAAGTAAACACTTAATTTAAAATGTAACGCCAAAAAAAGCCACTTGGCGCTTAGTGGAAATTCACAAAAGAGCCACAACAACCACAAAAAGTCCCGAAACAAAACTTTAAAGACAACAATAAAAAAAATTATCATACTCACGCACACCAAAAATTATGCACAGAATTTTAAACAATTGAAAAATATTGTTAAAGTGCTAGGGAAGGGAAAGGGGCTGAGAGGGGTGTGTGGGGGATTATGTGGTTGTGACAGCCAAAAAATGCGGCGCAAAAACTGCTAAGTACATTCATAAACAAATAATGAAGCATAAGTAATAGAGAAGGAGAGAGAATAGAATTTTTGACTAGAACCAGGCCTAGATACAAGCATACTCAATAGCTTGGCCAATTCTATGGCCCAAACCACTTGACACTTTGAGTGAAGTTCTTGCCAACGAATACATTTCATTGTTCAATGATTCTCTAACAACTGAATATTATGCAAATGAACATGACTAAGATATTCAAGTGTATATACTCATCCATATAATTAGGCGTTAATTGCTTATAAACTACAATTTACGAGTATTTTGGCTAAATTGCCCGCTGCCAAAAACAAAAAAAGCTGAGAAAAGCAACTCGAGTTGACCAAACAATTTATAAGACTTCAATTAGCGTTATAACGGTACTGTCGGCTGAACATTTAAGGCAAGTTAACACCTCAACGCATCTTCTTGGCACATTTTCTTACTTGCCCAATCACCTGGTCCAGGATCTACACACACTCACATACACATGCAAACATAAAGAAAGCCGCTTAAATCAGCAGCTCAATCAATCAGACGTAAGGTTCTGTTTAAATTAAGAATATTTCTTATAAATGGCAGACGCAACGATCTCAGGCGTTGACGATCACAACGATGACTCCTTTTACGCAGCACAGTGGTTTGAACTTGCTTAAGGATAAAATTAAAATTAAAAAAATATTTAAGAGAATTCATATACAGTCGAACTTTCCTAACTCGAATCACCATTATCCACGAAAAAAGTTCGAGTTAGGGAGACTTTGAGTTAGGGAAGTGGAATTGTATGAAATTTGCCTAGTATTGCCACTCGATTTTGTTCGAGTTAGAGAAACTTCGAGTTAGGGAAGTTCGACTGTATGTTGTTTTTTACGATATTAAGTGTTTTCTACTTTAACAATATTTTAAAACTGAATTTATTCTAATTTATTAATATGTTTTTATACAAATTTTGAACAAAATATTTTTATAAAAATGTTTAACAAAATGTTTAATATTTTGGTAACATTTTTCTTAAAGATATTGAAGTTTTTTAATCAATTCGCCCCACTGTAAACAGAAATGACAAATGTAAATTGTGTCGGGAAAGCAAAAAGCAATCGCTTGAATTTATTTTGTATTTTCGTTACTTATTTTTTGGTATTTCATTTCGCTGGCAATATGCTTAAATAAATTTGAACATCTTCTTTTTTTCTGCGCACATCAGCGCCATGTTCTGATCTTCAGGACAGATACTGGGAACGGCTGGTTCTGTTCTGTTCTGTTTTGGCCAGGTCGAAAAGGTATTGGCCAATTGGCCAGCAGGTATCAGGTACAAGTAGCCGTTGTCGTTGCCACAGTCGCAGTCGCAGCAACGTTCACAGCTCCCGACTTAATGCAGTCCTCTTAAAATGCATTTTTGATTGCATTTCATTAGGTTCGTTTCTTTTTCTTATTTTTCTTTATTTTTTCATTACTTTTTTGGTTTATTTTGTTGTATTTTTTTGGCTGTCGCTTCGCTCGTTGTGGACATTTCAAAAATTTATGCACACTTCGCTGCCATTTTTGAGGTTGTTAATTTTTTCGTATACATATATATTTTTTTGTATATTTCTTGGCTTTCGATTCGTTTACTTGGCTGCTGTTCTTTTGCTTCATTTCTTACCTTTTTGGCATTTTTAACAAGCGCCGTCAAAAAGGAAGTTTGTTTTTTCTCTCTCGTTGTTATTTTTATTTTCTTATTTTTTGTGTCTTTTTTGTTGTTGAAAGTGCGCATAAAGAAAAGCAACTGCGGCGCACAAAATAAATAAAATATATACACTAAAGCCATGTGCAAAAACGGTTCAACATTGTCTGTATCTTATGGATATCAGTTGGCTTTGTTTACTCTCACAGAAAGCATACCAATTTTGGCATTTTGTTAGTCACATTTAATTTATTAAATATCCCCGAATAAACAATATTTGTAATTTAAATATTAAAAGTAATTTTAATAATTTTTAAAATGATATAATTAATGAAAATGACTTTTATGATTTTTTGAGTGTATTTAATACTCGAGGCGGCTAAATAATTATTTTCATGCATGTTTATTTTGTTGTTTCGTATGTTTTTTTCCTTATATTTTTTGCTTTTTGCTGATTTCTTGTTGCCGCACCTTTTGTCATGGTGCCATGAATCATGTATACATATGTAAATACACTGCACAGACCATATAAACATGCGTGTTCCACTTTAAAAACCAAATGTACATATAAGTCTGGTAATCGTCAACTGAATCGTATTCGTACATTTCTGAAACTGTTCGAAATTCAAATATAATTTTTATAATCCACAAGATTTGGCATCTGGTACATGTAAAATGTTTTATCGTTTGCCTTAATAGGAATTACAGAAAAAACATCATAAAAATACAAACAACAAAAGCAACAGAAAAACTTGCAATGAATCACGCTGAAAAGAAAAAAAAAATAATAATAATAAGTGTATAAAAAACAAACAGAGCTCAGAATATTTTGACACTTTCAGCTTTCAAACGGGGCTTCAATTAGGTTGATATACATATTAATACAGCTAAACAATAAAATATATCTACATATATAAATATACATTTTATGTATATGTAAATGTGGTAAACAAATTTGTGCAACTTTTTTTTTGTTTTAATTTTGTTGTTATTCTCTGCGTCTGTCTAAAATTTTGTTTATAAAAAATGAGAGATAAAAAAAACAACGATCAGTTTTTTTTGTTGTGTTTGGCTTGGTTTTAATTTCGGTTTTCAGTGTGAAGGTCAAAGTCAAGGGGGTATAAAATAAAATAAACTAAACTGCTGACTTCGATGTGAATGTGACGCGCTTAGAAGCAAAACTCAATTCAACGCGACTCTCGATGACTAGCGAACAGCTTTGAGCTTTGTTTATCAGTCAGCAATCGAGTGATTCAATATGCAGCTTAAGTATGACAGGAAATATACTCTATACTCACTGTATTCAGGTCTATGGTCCAATAACATCACAGATAAGCTTAATATAATCAAGTGCTTTCATTCAGCCAAAACTAAACTACTTGCAAGTAGCAAATCTTAATAAATATATAGGAATATAATAAATAATATATAAATTTAAATTCTATTTATACTATCTTAGTCATGACAATTATATCTGTTTATTTAATTATAGATAAATCTTTTGTTTATTATAAGTATTTGTAAACGTATGTATATAAATCTTTTCTTATACTTTAAATACTTTTGAACTGATTGAAAAATTCTAGAAATTTAATTAATTACTTTCAAAGTTTTATTTAGTTCAAAAAAAGGCTTTCTAACTATTTATGTTAATATTAGAAGTTCTAGAAATTTCCTTAGAATTCGTGTGATTAAATTGTCAAAGCATCTTGTTGTAACTTGACTAACTCTTGGCTAACTTGGCTAACTCTTGGCTCGTACTCGAACTCGTTGCTCGTCAGCCAGCAACAAACATAAAGCAAACAGTTGCAGACAAGTTCTAAATTATTTCTATGCTAAAAGTGAAATGTGGCCAAGCAGCTTTTTCAGTTGTCATGCTCATTATGAAGATACGCAACATGATAATGGCCATTCATTTGACTTCAACTAGCTCATCCATTATGATTATCATCATGGCCAAAACATGATGATGATCTTCTACTAGCCTGCAATTTACTTTCAATGCTGCCTTCTAAGCATTTGTTTTATTGTTGTTGCTGCTGTTGTTGTTGCTGGCTTTCTTCTGCGGCTTTTGCACTTGTTGCTGTTGCTGCTGTCAACGTCTAGTCAACATGTTGGCCATGTTGCTGGTTGGGCCCGTTGCCTGTGTGTCTGGTTTGTTGCATGTTGGCATGCAACAGCAACAGCAACAACAGCAACAACAAGAGCAACCACAGCAACTGAGCTGTTTGGTATGCAATTTGCAATAGTTGCGCTTGCGCAATTCAAATGCACATTCACACATACATAGACACACACACATACACGTACACACACCTGAGCCAAACAAGATCGCGTAATAACTTAGTCAACCAACAGCAGCAGCAGCAGCAGCAGCAACAACAACTGCAGCAGTTACGTCGCCACAATTGTCGACTTGGCCAAGACGGAAGACGGAAGATGTGGCAACACAACTGGCCGAAAAACCGGAAAAACGACACGCATTGAGAGAGTCACTCACTAAGTTTGCCTCTCTCACTCTCCCTCTCTCACTCTCTATCTCTCTCACTCTCTCTCTCTGTCTCTCTTATTATCTCTGCCCGCATGTTGCTCCTGTCGCCTGCATCAAATCGATTCTAGGCGTTGATTTTTTTTTTATTTTTGGATGTCCATATTTTATGACCATAACTCTCTGGGGGAGGGAAACTCAGCTCAATTGAAATGGAAACCATCTGATCTGCGTACATTTCGTAAGTTGTGTTATTTTACGTCGTTACGTAAGCGGCTTTAATTGCATTTATTATGATTGACACTGATAAATCAGCAAAATGGTTCAACAATCTGACACTTGGGCTCCTTATGTAAGCAACAAATTGAACAGCAATTAACAATCTATTAAACCAAATGAATAACAATATGAATAGTTATAGATACACACCACACACACACCATATACCACATACTATAAGAGCTGTCTAAGCTTCCCGTTCAGTGACCAGGGTGGGTTCAATGTGCTTTACCTCTTTACCTGTCCTCTGTCCTCCGTCCTCCGTGCTCTCTGTCCTCTCTGTGGTCAGGTACTTAGCAGCATTCTCGTAGAGCTCTTTTCGTACTGTAGAGAACTGGTAACTGGGCAGCCTCCTCCTCCTTCTAAGCCAACCAGTCAGCCCTTGGCCAAGTGCACCAGGCCAAAGAGGCATTTGAGCCAAACTCAAATCTACTTTGCATAAGCATTTGCAACTGCCGCAACTGCAGCATCTGCCGCACTCTTTGTTGCCACAAAGACAACAACAATCTTGGACATGTTTTGCAATCAACAAACCTTATACTATACAGTTATCTACAGCTTAAAGCTCTACTCAAATGATCAATACTTTACTACTTATCAAGGCTGCAACAATCCAAAATCTTGATGAAGAAAATTTCAATGTTTATTGGCAAATTAAAAAAAAAATTATATTCTGTCATTTTTTCCCTTTTAAATTTAAAAAATGTTTAATATACAATTATTTAACTATTTTATTATCATTTTAAAAAAGTTTAATATTAAACTAAAATAACTTGAGTATATCTCTGACGTCACACTTTTCGATCTCGTTGAACTCACCGATTAATTTTTGCAATGTTGCAATTTATTTACACGTGGAATTTCCAATTAAGCAGTAAAATAATTTTGAAATAATCACGCGCACGTCTAATTAGAAACATTAGAAATTTACACATTCCATAGCAAAATGCTTCAAATGAAAACAATTTGCAAAAAATACGCAATAAATATAAGAACAAAACAAGTTATACAATCATATATGATGAACAATGTGCTACCCTACAGATGACTCAAATATCTGAATGTTTACAGAATTAATATTACAATCAAGTTATGAACTACATGCTACCCTACAGATGGCTTAAATATCTGAAATTTTACAGAGTTAATATTAGAATATCCCATTCAATACACCCCATGTGTGACTTTAGAGGGTATTCAAAATAAATTCAAGGCCTTGGCGCTATGAAACAAAGTACATAGCGCACATTTATTAGTGCATTTCTTCAGGCTAAAGTATTTGAGTTTGTTGTTTGACTCTTTCACACACCAAAGAAGTAATTTCACTTTCATTATCAGCGAGGTTGCGCGGCTTCTGATAAGATTTAGCGACTGCAGCGACTGCGTCTGCAATTGAACACAGAGAGTGAGAGTGAGAGAGACAGTTAGAGAGAGAGAGGAAAAGAGATAGGGGAAGAGCAAACGAAAAGCGAAATTTTTTTTATTGTGTCATAGCTTTATATAAGTAAATACAAATATCTGCATGGTATTTGTATATACTACATATTCTATGCCGCTAAAGAAGTGGCGCAATAAAAAGTTGAGTGAAAATATCTATATAGTACAAATATTGTACAAGTATATACATTTCTATAATGAGTATAAACATGCGATTATTTGGGCTGACATTGAAATTTAGAAAGGCAACAACAAGAACATTAACTGATACGCCAAGTCGGGGATTTAGACAAACTGTTTTAATATTTGCTTTAAACCAGATGAGAATTATGTGCAGTTTCTTCAATGCGATAAATAATGAGATCATTGCAATTCAAGAAATAATCATATTGCTTTGTTTGTTTAAAAATAAAATAACTTAAGGATAAGGAAACTTAGTTATTTACAGATACTAATTTTCAATGGAAAATTGTAACTTTAGTGTTTTTATATTTAAAATATGTTCAATTGGAGTAAAGAAATGCCTAGAAATATAAATTATCCCAACTATATATAAATTATAGAATACTCTTTCCCAAGTATGATAATATATATCATTATTTGCCATAACAATTTATCTATCATCAACTCATTACCACTTTTTTCGAATTGTAAGATTAACAATAACATACTCTAATCCTAAGCGCCCTCTATTAAAATATTTATTTATTATTTATTAATAGAACTCATTCAACACGGTTGACCATAAATTTCTAATCAATTAACCTTGAACTGTTATCAATTTTGCTAAAAAAAAAAAAAGTTGGCCAAAAAAATGCTTGCAACGATTTTTTATACTTTTTTTTTGAAACTCGTGCTCTAGAATATGCGAGTACTGAATATATGAGTATAAGTATGAGTAAATATGTACAAAGTATCGCTAGCTGCGTTTTGTTGACGCTCAGCATGTGCATACGTCAGTGTGTGTGTGTGTGTGCATGAACTGATAAGCTGTATCTCTGTCTCTGTCGCTGCTGCTGCTGCTGCTGCCTTTCAGTATTTACTTGGTACGCTTTTTTAATTGGTTTTTACTGCTACAGTTTTTGTGTTGCGCTTTTTGCAGTCTGCGTTTCAATTTGTGCGCTCAGTTTGATTTTCCTGCTCATAGACAACGCGCGCAGTTTATGATTTTGATTATATTTTTGATTGATTTTTAACTGTGAGTTGTCAATTATGCATAGTTATAATTAAACAGTAATTATTGTAAAAATTAATTTAGCAAAATTAAAGTATATAAGGAATTTATTTCTACCAGAATAATACAATTAAAATAAGATAAATTTTTGGTTGTGAATTTGTAAAATGAAAGATTTTGTTGCCTATCCAAAAGGCGTTGGTGTTATGCAAACTTTTAATTATATTTATAAAGTGATAATAACATATGTGGTAATTTTGTGTGTTAATTTTTATAAATATGTAAACACAGAAAAATAAAACAAATATAAGTTAATGAAACATTAATTTTTTAAAATCGTATAATGAAGTTTTAATAATTCTCAATATCAAAAAGAAATACACTCAAAAAGCTAGTGGCTTATCATCTAGCAAAATATTTATATTTTAATAAAAAAAACACTAATAATAGTTTTATTAAATAATGAAAGCAACCTTGTCTTTACCTTGTCTTTTTCTTCTCTACTTTTCAGTTAACACTGCCATATTGTAACAAAGAAGTAACTGACAACAACAACCACAACAACAAGAACAACAACAACCAAAACTACCTCGTTGCTGGCCAAGCACAACAAATACACACACATACACACAATTCAAACTTTAATCAAATTGAAAGCGAACTCATTTCCAATGTAGCAGCCCCCCAAAGGAAAATGGAACAACAAATTTCCAAGACAACTTAAGCAACTTAAAGTCTTAAAGAAGAAGCTTCAATAGTCGCTGCACAATCAGCAAATTGCAATCGAATAGCAGCCAAGGGCTAAGAAAAAGCATCACACACATTACGTACACGCAACGTGCAACGTGGGCAGCATGATGAAAAGCATTGGCGATGTTGAGGCGCCGCCAGCGCCAGCAGCAGTGGCAACAGTTGCCATGAATGGCCAACAGAAGCCAAGCAATGGCCACGCCCACAAACATGGTGCGCCCACACAGCAACAACAACAACAGCAACACAGCAATGGAAATGGAAATGGGAATGGAAATGGACATGCCTATCATCAGAATGGAGGCGGCCGACGTGACTCGACACAGGCATTTACGCCGCTCCTGGCCCAGCACAATAGTCTAAATGGTGATGTGGTCACGGTCACGCCCCCCACGCCCACAACGGTGCTGTACGAGACGGCGCCGAGCAACAACAACGAGTGGAAGGCATCGGAGGACATTAACAACCTGAAGAATGGTCTGCTCAGCAATAACAATGGCAATGGCCACAATGGCCATAATGGTCACAATCTGCGCGAGAAATATGCCCATGAGCAGGCGCCACTCACAGGTGGCTACAAGCTGCCACCCGGCGCCCGAGGCAGTGAATCTGAGGAGTCCGACTTCGATTCGGATCTAAATGGCGGTGGCGATGATGGCTCCAATTGTGGCCTGTTTGGCTGTCGTCCGCGCTGGGCACGGCGTTTTGCCTCGACGCACGTGTTCATGGTGGTGTTCCTGCTGGCCTACATACTCCAGGGCATGTACATGACGTACTTTGTGTCTGTGATCACCACCATCGAGAAGCTCTTCCAGATCAAGTCGAAGACAACGGGCTTCCTGCTCAGCGCCAGCGAGATGGGCCAGATCAGCACGGCCATGCTGCTCACCTATTTCGCGGGACGTGGCCATCGACCACGTTGGATCGCCTGCGGCATGGTGCTCTTCTCCATTGCGGCCTTTGCCTGTGCCCTGCCCCACTTCATCTTTGGCGATCAGCTGATGCAGTCCAGTGTGTTTCTCAAGCCACAGACGTCACTCTCCTCCTCCGCCTCCTCCCTGTGGAGCAGTGCCCCAGATCCGAATCTCTGTGTGCTGGGCGGCAATGGCACTGTGGCGGGCAGCGAGTGCACCGAGGAGCGTCAACTGGAGCAGGCATCGCACACCAAGATCACGGTCATTGTGCTCTGCATCTTCTTTGGCAGCCTGCTCAGCTCCGGCATTGGCCAGACAGCGGTGGCCACCTTGGGCATCCCGTACATCGATGACAACGTGGGCAGCAAACAGTCGCCCATGTACATGGCCGTTACCATTGGCATGCGGATTCTGGGACCCGCCTCGGGATTCATTGTGGGCAGCTTCTGTACCCGCTGGTATGTGAACTTCTCCAATCCCGGCTTTGATGCCAGCGATCCGCGCTGGATTGGCGCCTGGTGGCTGGGCCCAGTGGCCATTGGCAGCCTCATGCTGCTGGCCTCCATTGCCATGTTCTCGTTCCCCAAGCAGCTGCGCGGCAAGCAGCAGCATGCGCAGACCACCACGCCGCCGGAGCAGGAGGAGAAGCCCAAGCTGAAGGGTGAGGAGTGGCAGCAATCACAATTAATAGTTCTATAATAATGTTGATTCCCCTTTAGACTTTCCCAAGACTGTGCGTCGCCAGCTGAGCAACGATATCCTCATGTTCCGCACAGCGTCGTGTGTCTTTCATCTGTTGCCCATTGCCGGATTGTATACGTTTCTGCCCAAGTATCTGGAGACACAGTTCCGTCTGGCCACGTACGATGCGAACATGATTGCCGCCTTCTGCGGCATCCTCGTCATGGGCATTGGCATTGTAATCTCAGGTCTATTCATATTGAAGCGCAAGCCAACGGCCAAGGGAGTCGCCGCCTGGATCGCATTCACCGCACTCGTCTACTCCGCCGGAATGATCGTACTCATGTTCATTGGCTGCAGCACCAACGATTTTGCGGGCTACAAAACTGGCAATGCCATCAGGTGAGCTATCAGTGGATAGATGGAAGTTATGTCTAAAATCTCTAGTGATGTAAACATACATCGAGAAATTTACAACACGATTTTTCCGTAATTAAACTCGATTTTTTTTTTACGATATATCGACAACTCGTTCCCGATATTAAACTTTCGACTTGTCTATATTTTAATAATGGGATGTGTCATCTATTTGCAATCAGCCCAATCCAATTAATTTTCAATATTTTAACTGAAAAGTTTCTAGGACTCGCGACTCGATTTACGCCTTTTTGGATTTTCAAGTACTTTAACTCAATTTTTTTTTGACGGTATATCGATTTTTGCATTGACGATTTTAACATTTCGACTTAAAGCTCGATCTATCATTATAATCACTACCTATCTCTCATGTCTAGTCCTACAACCATCGAGCCCGCCTGCAGCGCCGTACTCAACTGTACCTGTGATAAGGAGAACTTTGCGCCCATTTGTGGCACCGATGGCAAAATGTACATCTCGGCCTGCCATGCCGGATGCAGCAGCTCCACGTTGCGTGCCAGCGACAATCGCACACTCTACTCCGACTGTGCTTGCATTCCAGATGGTAAGTCTAACATTTAAATATACATTTAAAAAAAAAATTTTTTTTTAATATATAAAAATAAAATTATTAGTTTATTTTAATACATCATACAAATATTTAATTGTTTGTATTGAAATTTTAACAGTACCAAGCACAATGGTTCATTAGTTAGACTTGTTGTGCTAGGATGCCTAAAATATAAAATTAGTAAATAAAAGTGGAGACTACTTTATACAATCTTTAACAGATTTTAAAATTTACCTTTAAATCTATTTGTTTATTAATACGCTAAGCCGTTACACAATTTTTAAAGTAAATTTTAGTAGCTGATAATAATTCAATTTTAAGTTTTTGGCTTTTTGCTCTGTCCTAATAACTGATAAATTTGATTTCGAAATTTAAAAGAATTTGAAACTCTTTTTTTGTATTAAATATAATTTATCTGTGAGATATGCAATACAATTTTAAATAATTAAATTTCTAACTAAATTCAATAATTATTTTCTTATTGCAGTTGCTGAGGCGGTCAATGGTTACTGTGATAATAACTGCAAGAACTTTATCTACTTTATATTGATTTTTGCCATTTGCGTATTTATGCATTCCACCTCCGAGGTGGGCAGCATGCTGCTCGTCATGCGCTGCACACATCCTAAAGGTAAACAACTCTTTTATCAAACTCTTTAATCACTTTCCGAGCTAAATTCCCATTCTGTTGATCAGATAAAGCCATGGCCATGGGTGTCATACAATCGGCCATTGGGCTGTTTGGTAATGTTCCTTGTCCAATTATTTATGGCGCTGTCGTGGACTCGGCCTGCCTCATTTGGAAGTCGGTTTGTGGCAAGCACGGCGCCTGTTCGCTCTACGATGCGGACACCTTTAGGCGATACTTTTTGGGTAAGTTTCATTGGCGATATCTCCATTTTTTTATTACTTAAATTTTCCATTTCATAGGCATTACGGCTGGCATCATGTTTCTGGCGTTTCTGATGGATTTGGTTGTGTGGCGCAAGGCGCATCGCATTGACATTGCGCCGGATCAACAGGAAGGTGCAACGGATGCGGCACCTGCCCCACGCCTGGATGTGTCCGAGTCGAAGCAGCCCATTGCTCCGGCTCCCGATACGACAGTCTAAATGAAAAATCAAAAAAACAACAAGAAAACAAACAAAAACTACTCCGATGCAAAAAGAAATTCACATTGCAAGATTTCCAATAAATGTTTACCTTAATTGTTAATTAGTTATCATTTTGTCTAGTTGTTTAGCCTAGTGCAAGAGTTATGTATTTAGTTAAGTTGGCAATTTTTTGGACTCATTCACAGAGCCAGAAAACCTCAATTAAACATTAAAACACAAAGCGCTCAGCATACATAAAATACTTACATATATACGAGTAAGAAAATAATCATGCGATGTCTTTATGTAAATCTCAACGTTATAGTCGAAAACGTATCGCATTTCTATATATTGTAGAAGTTGTCTATCGATGGACTTGCATAATATTGTAATCTTACAGTTAATATATACATATACAAATAACATATATTCGACCATAATACTATATACAAGTAATATGTGTAATAAGTAAACACACACACAATATTAAAATCTAAATAACTATGTATGTTTTTATGTATGTATCAATATATATATATGTATACATTTTATATATAATTGCAACCTATCTGTGGTAGTTAAATTTTAGTTAAAATTCAAAAGTAAATGTATAAGTTTGTCATATAATAAAATACGAAAAGAAATTAATGGAAATATAAATTATGTTTATAGCTTAGTCGACAATTGTTTTTAATTTAAAAAGTTGCGAATGGGAAATCATAAAATCGGATTTATTTTGCCGTTGATGAAACATTCGGCAGATGAAACATTCGGCGAAAAAAAACCCTGTCATTCATTGCCAGGCTCACATATTATTTTAAAAATGCCACAATCGAGGATGCAAGGCTGTAGTCTTGGCATGATTGATTTTATTTGTCTGAGTTATGATTTTATTAGAAACTAATTTGCTTGTCGCGCGTCCTTTTTTGACGGTCAAACAAAAATCATCTGGCAGCCCCGGCTAGGAATAAAAAAAAATCATCTGGCAGCCCTGACTTAAAAAATGTGGCAGCACTGGCTAAGACTGCCAAAAAAGCGAAATGCATCAAACCAATTTTAGATTTAACTTAATTATTTTACAAAATTTTGTATTTTGTTGTTTTTTTGGAATTGTTTTTATCTAATTTTTAATTGATTTTTGAAAATTTCAAATTTTCATTTCAAAATTTAGTGCGCAATACGCCACCTATGTTTGGTTGTAGAGAGATGGAAAGCTATCGATATTGGCGTCATTCGATACTTTGAGAGGTTAGTATCGATACTATCGATAGTATCGTCGATAGCTTTCCCGCTCGGTTAACAACAATTAAAAACAAAAAACAAACAAAAATATAAAAATTGATTGCAGCGTCAAGTTCGTTGACAAGAGTTGCTGAAAGAAAAGCCCAAATTTGGACTGGACACTGCTGGTGAACAGCCACGGAGAGGATACGTAAGATACTTAAGTTTGGAGCGATGAGCATTCCACTGAAGCACTTCAAAAAAGGTGAGGCGAAAGGCGACTTCAAGGTCACCGTGAAGCCCTCGAAAGTGCAAATTAATCACACCGGCGTCACATTAGAGTGGATGTCATTTGAGATATCACCACAGACCTTCGTGATATACATATGTGTACATATATAGATTGTTTCGGTTTCTCAACAGGTTCGCCAAAGCCAGAGCTGCCCGATGATGGCGTCTTGCGCTTCTACTCGATGCGCTTCTGTCCATACTCGGAGCGCGCCGCCTTGGTGCTGGCGGCCAAGAAGATTGCCCATCACAAGGTCTACATTGATCTGAGCGAGAAGCCCGATTGGTATACCGATTACAGTCCCCTGGGCAAGGTGCCGGCCATTCAATTGACCGCCGTCGATGGTCAACCGGCTCTGGTTGAGTCCCTGGTTATAGCCGAGTATCTAGATGAACAGTATGCGGAACGCAAACTGTTTCCTGTAGATCCCCTGCAGAAGGCTCTGGACAAGATACTCATTGAGCGACTGGCACCTGCTGTTAGCGCCGTCTATCCGGTGCTCTTTACCCCCAATCCACCGGAGGATGCACTGCAGAAGTTCGAGACGGCCTTGGACGTGTTCGAGGAGGAGATTAGCAAGCGTGGAACACCCTATTTTGGTGGCCAGCGAATCGGCATGGTGGACTACATGCTCTGGCCATGGTTTGAGCGCTTCCCGGCCCTGAAACATGTGCTGGCCGAGAAATACGAGCTGGACAAGAAACGCTTTGCTAATCTATTGAAGTGGCGCGATCTCGTAGCGCAGGATGAAGCTGTCCAGCAAGTGGCATTGGACAGTGGGGTGCACGCCAAGTTCATGCTCACCCGCCAGGAGGGAAAGCCCAACTATGATGTGGCCTTCGAGCCCTTGTCTAATCTGTAGGTCGAGAAATCCTCAATGGAACTATACAGGACAATAAATATGGCTTTAAAGTTGCTGATATTGCTAGCGTTTTGGCGAATCCATTCATACATTCATTTCATTTTGCAGATTCCGAGTGGATTACGGAATCTTCTCCTTTCCTAATTTATCAGCTGCCTATCTGGATGAACAGTGTTCAAAACGTTGCCTTTCACAATTAACTAAAGTACTTTATTCATGCCTTTAATGATGGAACAAATCAGGCATCCTTTACCAGCAGATTATAGTTGGGTTTGCCGGCGCTGCGCGTGCGCAGAAACTCAGCCTGTACCTCGGCTTCCATGAAGAATGCCATCACGGCGGGATCACGTTTCATGCGCTCCAGCCACAACGTCTATGAAAGATTAGAAAGCATTTGTTAATATAGGTATAAAGGTTCCCACTGTCTATCAACTCACCAGCTGTGGAAAGCGCGTCTCATCGAAGTTATAGTCCTCTCCACGCTGTACTTTAAGCAGCTCCAATCGCTCGCACCATGGCCAGATCATGTAGTCCAATATGCCCGTCTGTTCTCCACCAAAGAAGTCTGTTTCACGCCTGCTCAGCTCCCGCTCGTAGTCATCCAAGCCTTGCCAGAAGGGCTCCATCTCCCCACCATCGGATGCCTTGAAGAAGGCGCCCAGAACGGCACCAAAGCGTTCAATAAGCAGCTTCTCCTGCACCTTTTTCAGCGGATCCCTGGGATAGAGCGGTCGCAATGGATACTGTTCATCCAGGTATTCGCAAATGAGCAGAGATTCCGTCAGCACTGGTGGACCAGGCTCCCTCACCAGCTCCAGAGCGGGCACCTTTCCCTGTGGATTCTTGTCAAACAACCAGTCTGGTTTCTCTGTGAGATTTATGTAAATGCTGTGATATGGTATCTGTTTGGCGTCCAGCACGAGATGCACACGCTGTGCAAAGGGACAGAAGCGCATGGAATACAGACGCAGAATCCCATCCTCGGGCACATCCGGCGTGGGTGAGCCTGGAGCGAAGATTAGTCAATTAGCCGGGTAGCTAAGTAAAATAATGTTTGGGCTTACCTTTAGCCAAGTGTCTGCCGCTGCTCATGATGTGTGAAAATCAACTGTTGGCCAGATGTAGAGCATCAAGCCATTTTATAAAGCAGCTGATTTAGCTGCCCTTCGTTAGCTGGTGTGGATTACCTTGCCATTAAGGCCAGCTTGTGGCATGTGGCAGACAAACTAGATCGAAATCACATGCCAATCACACCCAGCAAGCCAAGCTCGGAGCGCTCCAAAGTAAACACATAAATTTTAGGGTTTTCGGAGTAGGGTTCATTAAAAGCACTTGTGTCTATTTGACCATTTTCGGAGTTGAAGTAGGCAGGTAATCGAATATTTTATTTTGATTTTTTTGAGTCTATAAAAATATTAAATGTGCTGATAGCCAAGAAACTATGCTGTATAGAAATATAGAAATAAACCAACATCTTCGAACTCCGGGATTAACTAGGAGCAAAATTATGTAGATAATGATGTTTATTCAACAGACAACAATAACGATTCGGAAGACTATGTTCTGAAGATAGTTGTGTTCAATATTTCAGGCTTTGCTTTGCTTTAAATGAGCTTCTGAAAAACTTGTGGCGTATTACTTCTGATTTGCCATGCGATTCCAGAACTTTATTGGGAACTCCGTGTGTCTTAATAAAGATATTTTAAGTTTCTACTTTTTTTCCAATGTCATTTCCCATTAAGTGAAATATAAATAAATCATTAAAAATTTAAAATAGTTTAGTTGTCACTTTTTGAAAAACGCATTTTAGACGCCCGAAACCCACAGATTAGTGCACTTTTTGCAATTAAATCTGCACTTAAATATGGTTCCATAAAAACCTTTCAGGAGGCCATTCAATAGTCCTTCAAGTACCTAAAAAAGAAACTTTTATGTGTGTGAGGTTCTTATATGCTTCATTGGTGGAGTGAAAGCCCTATGTCTGTGTCAGAAAAAAGTCAGATTAAACTCCGAAATTTTGCATATTAAATGCAACCGTTTACATAGAAAAAACGCTCATTTCCCACCCTTTTTTAAAAGTGTCAGAAAACGCATATAATGCTTGCTGGGCAGTAATACCTGACAAACAAAGTACTTGATTCATATTTGTTATTTGCTCCAGATACCATACAGTAATACTTGCTTATGAACAACTTAACTATTCATTAGTTCTAAGTGAATGAATCTAACTCTAAAACACCATTTTGAAATGTTCAAAAAAACCAAGGGGCGGAAAAGAAAATCGATTTTTGAAGACAAACAATTATTTTAGCGAAATTAATTAAATTTGAGTGCAGATTAATTAAATAGCATTAAGGTGCCAAGCTACTTAAATCCTAATTAAACTGTACAAATAATTAACTTGTTTATCAAATACCATATCTGCCCAAGCAATATCTGTTATTAATTTAAAAAGCAAATCATTACTGATTTGAAGTACTTGTGAATTGCTTCATCATTCTGTTATTGAGTTATCAACAACTCTTATCATAATAAATTGAATACTGATAAATTCTAAATTCAAGTATAGACTTTATTGGTTTGTATATAAAATACATAATTACATAGTTTATAGATCAGATAAACGATACCTAGATCAGAATTCGAGAGAGCCGTAAATCAAGCCAACATATCATAGTTGGGATTGGTACTACGGGTGCGAAAGTACTCCCAGTGCTGTTCGGGAGTGGCGAAGTGAGATTGCACCACCTCATCCTTGGTCATCAGATCGATCCAGGGGCTCAACTTGACATAACGCTGCAAATTCAAGCTGTACTCCTCCTTCATCCTAAACTGGAGCACGCTCAGACGCTCGAACAAGGGCCAGATCATGTAGTCCACGTAACCGGGCTTGTCACCACTGAAATAGGGCGTGCCTCGCTTGGCCAGCTCCGCCTCGAATACATCGATGGCAGGCCACAGATTATCAGCACTTCCACCTTCCAGAACAGTGTGCCAGAAGGCACTGAATACCGCATTGAAGCGCTCCACGAGTATCTTGTCCTGGGCACGCTGCAGAGGATCCTTGGGCAGCAGAGGATTCTGCGGATACTTCTCATCCACATACTCCGCAATGATCAGCGACTCGATGAGCGATGGTTGATCCTTCTCGGCCACCAAGTGCAGGGCAGGCACCTTCAGCAAGGGACTCACCTCGACCAGCCACTCGGGTTTCTCCGTCAGATTGACATAGACGCTGTGATGCGGCACCTTCTTGGCATTGAGGGCCAGGTGAGCACGCTGCGCATAGGGACAGAAGCGCATGGTGTAGAGTCGAGGGACGCCATCATCCGGGAGGGCGGGCTTGGTAGAACCTAAACAAATAATTCCAGAATTGGATTAATCAATAGCACAGTCATTCTACGAGTGCATATGTATTTATAGCAAGTACGTATTCAGATAAGAATTTATAATTTATACTACTACTCGAACAATTATGGATACAAAATTTCTCCAACTGGTTTCCGATTTTTTTGCATCGCATGACACACGTCATTTGCGTGATTTTACGTAGATTCTTTCGACTCACCCTTAGCCAAATGTTTGCCAGCACTCATTATCAGCGATTGCAGTTTAATTCGGCCAAAATAAGACGTTTTGAAAACTAATTTCAATTTTTTAACTTGTCCAAAGAAAACGCCGCTTGCTTGCGAAGAGACGAACGAGAGGCAACTAACAACAAAACTGACGGACGCGTTTCTCTTAATATGCCTGTCAAGCATCTTAAAAGCTCTGTGCAAAAGCTTCTTCTCTCTGAATTTACGCTCTCTCGTTCTCACGGTCTCTTACACTCCATGAATTTTGTAATGCTTGAAAACGATTTCTTGTTTGGTTTATTGCATTTATATCAAATACTACGTTTTTATATACACATGTAAATCGATAACTTGATATTGATTCGCAGGAACTGTGAATCAGGCCAACATATCATAGTTTGTATTGCCGGCCTTTCGGCTGCGAAAGTACTCCACATGTTGTTCTGGTGTGGCAAAGAAGGTTTGCGCCACCTCATCCTTGGTCAACAGTTCGATCCAGGCGCTGATCTTCGCATAGCGCTGCTTTTCAAATTTATAGTCCTCCTTCAGCTGGAACTGGACGACGCTCAAGCGCTCGAACCATGGCCAGATCATGTAGTCCACGTAGCCGGGCTTGTCACCACTGAAATAGGGCGTGCCTCTCTTGGCCAGCTCCGCCTCGAATACATCGATGGCAGGCCACAGATCATCAGCCTTCGCACCTTGCAGAACCGTCTTGAAGAAGGCAGTGGTAACCGCACTGAAGCGCTCCACGAGTATCTTGTCCTGGGCACGCTGCAGAGGATCCTTGGGCAGCAGAGGATTCTGCGGGTACTTCTCATCCAGATACTCGACGATGATGAGCGACTCAATAAGAGAGGGTTGATCCTTTTCGGCCACCAGGTGCAGGGCAGGCACCTTCAGCAAGGGACTCACCTCGACCAGCCACTCGGGTTTCTCGGTCAGATTGACATAGACGCTGTGATGCGGCACCTTCTTGGCATTGAGGGCCAGGTGAGCACGCTCCGCATAGGGACAGAAGCGCATGGTGTAGAGTCTGGGGATGCCATCGTCCGGGAGGGCAGGCTTGGGAGAACCTAAGGCAATAATTCACAATAGCATATTTACATAGTTTTCATTTAAATACAAGTTTCCCGAACAAGTTTGTAACACGCGTCATTTGCGTGATTCTTTGAATATTTTATCAACTCACCTTTAGCTAAATGTTTGCCGGCACTCATTATCAGCGGTTGTAGTTTAATTCGGCCAAAATAAGACGTTTTGAAAACTAATTTCAATTTGTTAGATTGTGCAAAATAAAAACACTTGCTTGCGATGAGGCGAACAAAAGGCAACTGACAACAAAACTGACAGACGCGCTTCTCTTATAATGGCCGTCATACAGTAATAAGTCTGTGCAAAAGTTTCTCTTCGCACCCGCACTCACACTCTCTTACTTCTTTTCTCTTTAAATTTTTGCGCTCCTCTCATACGTTTATATTTAAAAACGATTTTATTTTGCGATTAAAACGCGTTTGCTACATATTCGATTTTTAGTTGTACATGCATGTCTGTATGTACATATGTTTATCAATATGCATATCATGTGTATTGTTTGTATATGTTTATATACGCATTCCAGTTACTTAATTTGTTAAGAATCACGCTGATTTGTAAATATGTTCATATATATTTTTATATTTGATGTATGTATTTTTGTATATTGGGGAAATTCTTTACAAATTTGAGATTTTAATTGAATTTGCCAACTACTAAGTACACACACATTTAGATAATTAGTTTTCTGATTACTTTTATCGGATTTTCAAAAAATTGTCTTCGGCGGCCATTTAAAAAAATTAACTTATTCTATTTACAAAATTCTTAAAAACTCTATTCCAAATAAATTGAGTTACATATAGATACATATAAAAATACAAAAATATACGTGCAACAAGTTGCAGCGGCAAATATAAAATACAAGTAAAATATGCATTAAAAAAAACTATTTAAATTAAAAAAATTGTAAACAAATTTAAATAGCCGCATTTACTGTAACTCAAAAAATATTACACGTAAAATTCGACAATTTATGCAGAATCAATCAGATTATTAAAAAAGAATTACAAATTCTGTTCTAAATTCCAATTTAATTTAAAAAACTTTAACAATTAACTGAAGAGAAGTTTCACATTTTTCTGAAAGAGCTTTTGATGCGATACAATCGTCAGTTAATCGCCAATCGATTTGATTTGATAATCGATTAATTTGTAAATTGTTCAGTTTTTGAATAGTTTAAATTACGCCTTGTTGTTCGCGAGTGGGGAATTAAGTTTAAGTACTACATTTAAGATTAAAAATACTACAGAGTTAAATTGTTAATCGTATGTTTTTGTTTTTGTTTTGCATCGTTGCCTGACGATTCCATTTTTAAATTTAAATTTAAATTTCGTTTACAGTTTCGTTTTTAGTGGTGATTTTTAGTTTAAGTTTAAGTTTAAATTTTAGTTGTTTTTTTTGTTTATAAAATACGCTGTGTTTTCTGCATTTTTGATCACGGTTCTTGCTGTTTCATATAAATATTTCCCTTTTTTGTTATTTTTGATTTGACTGGAACGACTTGATTTTTTCAAAAAATGTTCATCTTATTATTGCTTCTCTCACTCGTGGCCTGACTTTGACTCTGGTGGTTGTCTTGTTGTTGTTCTTGTTGTTGTTGGTCATTTATTGGAGTTGTTGCCTCCGACTGCAACACTTGGATTCAAGCCTGCGACGAGCGCGTCGTCACCACGGCCAGATCTGAGGATGAGGATGCGGATGATGTGGCGCCATTGGCAACTCTGCTGCCGAAGGATTGTCCACCCTGCCTTTGGCTGGCATTGATGTACTTTTTATGCGGCATTTGGCTGACGGAGGCAGTAGATGAGATGTTGTTGTTGCTGCTGCTGCTGCTGCAAGTGAACAGAGTTCATCATATGCTCGAGATTAGGCAGGAGTCTTTAGGACACACACCCCTTCTGCTCGCCATCCTTTTTGCTGTTGAACATGGCCAGCTCGATTTCCGTGTGCTGGCTATTCATGTGACGCACCCACTCCGCGGGCGTTTCAAAGGAGCTGCAACAGAAAACAGACGAGACATTTAATATCATCATCGATTAGGAACGCTTTATACCTGTTAAATAAGGATTAGTAATCATAATCATTAGTAATTAGATTATTTTTGTTTAAAAGTCGATTACGATTATTTTGGGTTTTGCCCAATTATTTAATGATTACGATTATTCAAAAATAATCAGAAAAAATATTAAAAATCAAAAATAATCGTTTTGATTATTTCGGATTATTTCTGATTTTTTACAAAAAAAAATTTTAAAAAAGTTCAAAAATAATCCGAAATACTCAAAACGATTATTTTTGATTTTTTCCGACTATTTTAAATAATCGTAATAATTTTAGATTTTTTTTTTTATTTTTTCTAATCGTAATCATTAGATAATCACAAATTTTTCAGCAGTGAATTATATAATCATTACGATTATTTCTAATAAATAATCTAATTGATTAATGATTCTAATCGAAATTTAACAGGTATGGAACGCTTCATTGATGGATCTTACGTGGAGCAGAGATCGCAGAGCAGCGTCACATGATCCATGTTGTTCTCCTGTTGCTGTGCATGCGAATGAGGGATGGGAAGAGATAAGGGCTTGTCCAAGACTGCTGCTCCAACGGCACTCACCGAGACTCTGCGTCGCTTCTTTGGCACATACGTTTTCAGCGCTCTCAGGGCCAGATTGCTGTTGCTATTGCTATTGCTGTTCCCAGTGGCGCTGCTGCTGCTGCCGGCTCCGGCTGTTGGCTCCGAGGCATGTGTGCTCAGATGACGCACCAGCGTCTTGGTGTCCTCAAAGGATTTCTGGCAAATCTCGCAAACGAGCACCTTGAAGTTGTTGTAATCCCGCAGCGTGTGCTCCTCGGACTCATCTTGGGTCGTCAAATTCGCCTCCAGCTTGACAGCGTTTATCTTAAAGTCCAGGGGCTGCTTGGGTGACAGAGGCGCCTCTTGACTGTGCTCGTGGTTGTTGTCATTGGACAACGTAGTCGTTGCATTGCTGGACCAATCTGTTGGCTCCTGTTTAATGGTCAGAAAGCTGTGCGGATGCGGTGACGAGGTGGCCAGGCGAGGAGCAACTGCAGCTGGCACTTCATAGGACTTCACCACATGCTCATAGTGCGATCCTTCATGCGGGAAGTATTCATGCGCAGGACCTTAAAGGATAAATGTTAGACAATGGATTCTGATTGGATTACATGTTGCCTACCTCGCTCGCAGGATCGCTCGCGACGAAGACGTCGCTCGTAAACGAGACCCACATCGTCCCGTTCCCGGTCACAAAGTGAATCCTCTCGGTCAACGTAGTCTGGTCGGCGTAGCGATGATTCCGCCGGCTCGGTGGACGGCGCAGCCAGTGGGCAACTGCTGCAGCCAACTTCTGTGCAAATGGACATGGGTGGTTGTGGTTGTGGTGGTGGTGGTGCAGCTCCAGCTGCCACTCCAACTGGCTGCTGTGGTAGACTTTCAACTTGACTGGACGTGGCATAGCAGCACTTGTCCTCGGGATCGATGGCCACCTCCTTGTTAACCGAGATGCCGGAATGCAACTTGGTGCCGCTGCTGCTGCTGCTGCTGGCCACGCTCAGCAATCCCGTGTGACTGGCCATTTTGGGTGACTTGACAATCACCGGACTGTCCTTTGGCATGACGGAAGCACCTAGGCCGCGGAATTGCTGTTGCTGATGATGCGAATGATGCGGATGCGAATGCGGATGCGTGTGATGGTGATCCAGGGAGTAGCGTGCCGAGCTGCTGTTGCCACTGCCGCTGGCCTTGTTGCTGTACATATCACCGGGAAGCTGTGTGGACATTGGAGGCGGCGGCGGCGGCGGTGGCGGCGCCAGTGAAGAGCGTGTGCCACCATTTGATACATACAAAGCACTTGGCTCCCGCTGATGATGATGATGCAGATGGTGGTGTCCACCCGTGCCGCTGGCGCTGCCACTGGAAGTGCTGGTGCGGCACAGGCCACGTATCTTTAGGATCTCGCCGCCACGCAGCACCTCGTTCAGTATATCGTTCGAGACGGTGGCCTCGCCGCTGTACATGTACTGCACCAGTATTTGGATGGCCCGATGACTCAGATCCGGCGGAAGCACAATGTAGAGGACGCCGTTGGGCGCGGTTATTGGCGCCGTCTCGAACATGGTGGCAAAGAACTGGCTGCAGGAGCTCAGTATGAATTTGTGCGCCGATATGCCCACGGTGGGTATATCCGAGTTGATGCCACTATTGCTATATGAACTGTACAACATGACGTCGGCAAACTTTTCATTTCTGCAGGCAGACGAAATCTGATTAGTTTCCAATAAGATTGATTAATTGTTGCACTTACTTGTAGAGCGTCGCTATGGAAGTATTCAAATAGGACAGATGCGAGTCCCACTTCAGATGATAATTTTCGGCGGCCATTTTTGCGGCCCAGGAGCGTTAAACGCCTTTTGAATGCAACTGCTGCCCCCTGCCGTGTGTCGGGCCATGTAAACAAAATCAATAATCAAATCGATAAGTGGCGCGCAAAGAAAAAAACAAAGCAAAGCAACGCTTTACAGCACTGAACAGTGTTCCGTGTCTATCGAGAATATATCGAGTTATCGATTCGTGTTTGTTATGATGCATAGAGTTGGGCTTTTTAGTTCAATTTGCTGACCAAGTTCAATCCTTCATTTTTCAGTCGTGAACTAAATCAGTCATTTAGTTCAGTTGGTCATTTAGTTCAGTTGGTCTTTTGGTCAGTTGGTCATGATGAACTATGAACGATATGCTTTTTATTCAGTTGGTCATGAACGATGAAAGATGAATAGGTCATTCTGATCAGTTGGTCAGTTGTTTGTGAACGATAAACGATGTGAATTGCCTTATATCCTTCATCGTTCAGACCAATCAATTTTATTTAAGGAGATGATTTCTTTAACAACTGTTCCTTGACACTGAAATTTATTTAAAGATTCGAATAAGTATAAATAGCAAATGCGTTTTAGTTTTGGTACTTCATTAACATTTTTCATTCATTAATATTTTTTGACTTTGTCCTCTTTGACATTTTAAAATAGATTATAAAAAGAATATTAAATTGTATTCCAAAATTAATTTTATCTTCGAGCTTTAACGACTCCAGGGCTGAATAAGATAAACAAAAAAAAAAAAAAAAATTTCATAATAACGGACCCACTGACCAAATGAACTATATAGTTCATGAAAGACTGAATAAGTTCATTAGTTCATTTCAATGACCCGATCATTTGAACTTTTTCAGAACTAAACGACCCAACTCTAATGATGCACCTTGCGTGCAAAACAAAGTCATCAAAAAAAAGTTATTGACAATGTCGTGGAGTGCCAAAATGGAGTAAACAAAATCAAATTGATAAGTGGCGCGCAAAGCAAAGAAAAAAACAAATCAACGCAAGGTTTTACAACACTGAGCAGTGTTCTGTGCTTATCGAGAACCTATCGAGCTATCGATTGGTGTTTGTTATGATGCACTTTGCGTGCAAAACAAAGTGGTTATAAATAAATTTGTTTACAATGTCGTGGAGTGTCGAGTTTGATAATCGCCTAATCGAATTGGTACGTGCTAATCCGAGTCTATATGAACGTGAACTGCGTAGCACACCCTACGACTCCGGCAAGAAGAAGCGAGAATTGTGGTGCAGCATCGCAACTTCCTTGGAAACTGATGGTAATCAAATCAATTTATACATTTAGTGGGTTATCTATAAAACAAACCCTTTTCGCCAGTTAAGACGTGCATAACGCGCTGGAACTATATGCGAGACAAGCTGCGGCGGGAACTGCTCAAAGACCACTCCGACTGGAGTTTGTTGGAAAAACTGCGTTTCGTTGGACAACAACAACAACATAAAGTCAGCAACAACAGTCGGAACAATGAGCGACAACTGCAGCAGGCGGTGACCACGTCGGCTCTCATAAATGTAAGTTGGCGTGCCCTCAGTCCCGATCAGCTCATTGCCCAGGATGAGGACGATGCGCTGCAGGAGGCCATGGACGAGCAGCATGTGGCATCGGCGGTTGTTGTGCCACCACCACCACCACAGCCATTGCCATTGCCAACCCCTGTTGCCAGCGGCTCTGGCAGCAACGAGGATCTCATGAAACGTATCGAGGCATTGCTGCAGGGCCTGGGCACGAATCGCTCCAAGGCGGAAAAGAAGATTGTTGCCTATCTGTGCAAATGCACTCTGCGTGCGCTCAACGAGGAGCAAATCGATGATATATTTATTTAGTTAACCCCACAACCCCCGCACCTCTACTTGATTAGCTCCAAAACGAACTGATTAGCTTTAATTTGTAATCTAATTGCTCATTTTTGTGAACGAATTTTTGTTTTGACAACAATTTAAAGTTAATTACTACTCATAATTTGAACTTACTTCATGCAAAGTTTGGCATCAATGGAAAGGTCACTCGAATTCTGAATGATTTAAAACTTTATTTAACCCATTAGATACCCATTTAAATTTTCAAATTTTTGTAAACGTCTACTTTTTCAACTTTTTTCCGCGATTTAAAAAAAAAATGTTTGAAGTAAAATTAACTTTAAATGCTGTCAAAATACTTATGCCTATGACTGTATGTACTACGTGTGGGGAATTTTGGGTAGGCCGCAAATACGTACTATTTACAAGTTTATGCGTCAGACGATTTCAATGAAAAGCGCTAACTATTGTAGTTTAAACACTTATCGCTTTAATTAACGATAAGCCACAAAAACATTATTAAGTGACAACTACAAACACTTAAAAAAAAAAAGAGTTGTCAGTCAGACTATTATTTGGCTTAATTGTGGATTAGCTGCCTTATAAACTTGGTATATGACGCAGTTAGTTGGAGCGCTTTGTGGCTGTTGGTCAAAGAGTGCGCGCGCAAGCAATAACATGTCCAATATCCATGTCTGGTTGGCTGCTTGTCTGCTGATGGGCGAGGGAGGCAGGCAGGCGGAAGGGGGAGGCAGGAGGTGACTACTGACTGGTGGCAGGTGGGGTAGACGACGCCAAACAAGCATTTAGTTTATTAATTTTGATGACTCCGTCGCTCTGACTGTGACATTAACGAAGCAATAATATTATGAGCCATCCCCTTCCCTTGATCGACTGAAATCAATATCCCCACCAGGCTACTCCCTACACACACACACACACACACACACACACTAACAACTACTCCCTGTCCCCGCCCGCCCGCCTTTCTAAAGTTGTAGTAGCTGTTGTAGCTGGAGCGCATTAACACCACATTATCGATTGATTTGAGCAAAAGCACGCACAAAAATCAATAAACACGCCAAGTCAATGCAAAATCATCTATAGCTCAATTTGTAAATGTTTAGCTTGTATTTTTCAAATCAATCAATCATATTCAATTTGTTAGCTTTTATTTGTTTATTGCCGTTTTTCAAAATACGCGCCTAAATCTCAAAAGATGCAAACGGTTTGTATGTATGTATGTGTGTATGCAATAATATGTATGTTAATAAATGTGATTCACCTTAGCTTTCCTTTTGTTTCGTTTACTTTGTAACGGTTAAATCAAATGTGCAGTACACGCGACTTGTGTTATTTGTTATTGTTATTCTTCTTTTACAACATTTATGTAGACACACGCACACACACACACATCGATTAACTGCTAACTGCGCAGCGCGTCCAAAGCTCTCGCTTGTCAGCGTACTAATGGCAACCGAATAGGACTCGCAAGCTGGTCCTGGCTGCCAACAAAGAGCGCCAGACAAAGGGCCAGAGAGCAAGCAACATAAGAGAGAGAGTGAGTGAGTGAGACAGAGTGTGATTGAGAGAGAGCGTGCAAGCTTGCACTCACGTGCGCATTGTTATTGTTGTGGTTGGTTTGAAGTTACACACGCACACACACACACACACACGCATATTTACATGTACAAGATGAGCGCGCGTAAATTGATTTTCCTTATCGATTATTTTTTTGTGTGGTTGAACGTTACATTCAAATTGGCTGCGGCTGCGCTTCGTCCGTTACAGTTGTTGGCGACTCTGTTTCCAATTTCTTGAGGATTTCTGCCTGCTCCAGTTGCATTTGCGTGGCTGTTGATGTATCCTGTTTGAATAGCTCCCGCAGCAGCATTGTGGCATAAGCAGCTGTTGGCAACGAAAAGTCCAGCAATAAAGCCATGTACTTGCCCTCTGATTCTGAGGGTTCTGGTGTTATCTCAATGCCTTTCAACTGCTCCCAGTCGGAGGCAATCAATGTGTCCTCGGGTGTGCTATAACGACGGAAACTCCACTTTAAGTCGCTGGTTTGTATCAGCAATTTACGATATGCTCCGCCCAGTGCATAGGTTTTCTCCTTGTGCCGCAGCAGCTCCGAGGATAGTCCCACCTCGGCGAGCATTTGCTCATACCAAGCGCCACACTCGTTGCTGGGATATGTTATGTCATAGCCGGGCAGAGGCAGCACCACATCCGACAGCTTGTACTTATCGCTGGCAATGTCCTCGGCGGTCAGTGGTCTCACTTTCCGCTTAAATATTGACTCTTCTTCCAGTAAACTATCACCGTCCACTTCCATGTCATCTTCCGCGGCATCAACAGCTTCAGCAGCAGGTGCAGACTCCTCGGCATCCGGAGCTTGCTGATTGTTGTCCTCCTCGACGTACACCAAATCACCAGGGATTAACTGAAGTCCAAACTCCTTGATACGACGCGATGCAATACGATTGAAGATCAGGCTCTGATAGGCATGTGGATACAGGAGCAGCATGTTCCGTGGAATGCGTCGCAATGCGGCAGAGTAATCATTCTCGCCAAACGAGGCCAGGCCATCCAGCAGCTTCTTCTCTATGTACTTGTTATTGTAGAACTTGGCCGCAGCCGCCGCAGAGTCGCGATTCTCCCACCAGGCCTCGCGTATGGCACGCATGAATTCCACGTCGTTGTCACGCGGCTTCAGTATCAGCTCACAAGCCAGCTTATAGTCGCGTTTGAGCAGTGCCACGCCCACCTCGTAGGTGGGCACACTCGCGCTATTGCCAAATCGCTGCAGGCCATAATAATTGATGAAGCCACGTTCCTTGAGCGACTGCAGTGCCAGCTCAATGTGCTCCTGCGGCTGTGTGATGTGACGCAATGCAATCCGGAAGCGATTTCCCTGCAGATCACCCAGTTTCAGTGTCTTGGAGCTAAAGCTGAAGTTGCCAATGTAGACATTGCGCATACCACGTGCGGCACTGGCGATTGCCTCCGGAGTGCGACGCTTGATGCAAAAGCTTTGCGTGGTTTTGGCCCGTTTATCCTTGGTGCCGCAGTAGTTCACCTGGGAGGGACGCAGGCTATGAAGAGAAGATTATTAATTAAAAGTAAATCATATGCAACTTGACACCTACTGTAATTGATTGGCGATCGTTGCAGCCACCTCACTGGTATCCATGTTCACCTTGTGCACCACAAAGTTCACATATTCACCCGGAAAATTCCAACGATTGTCAGCTGAAACAAGGCAATCAAATATGTTAATGGAGTTGGAGACTTGAATTAATGTCAAGTTCACTTACATCTTCCCGGTTTTGGCTTTAAAATGCGTATAACTTTCTTCAGCTCGAGAGGCTCAGTCTCCGTGTCAGCCTCATCCTGTTTCTCTGCCTGCTTCTGGGGTGGCTGGTCAAGTGTCTTGGACACTAGTTTGCCGAGGTACAACTGCTTGATTAGCTGATGTATTTGTGTGCGCTGCTCCTTGTCCAGGCTGGCCACGTTGATTTCCACATGTTGCTCGCTCTTTGCATCATATTTGGCTGTGGACAAGGCGGCAATCTGTTGCCACACATCATCAGCAATTACGTTCTCCAGTTTCTGGCGCCATTCCTCCAGTTGTGCGGAGTCCACAGCTGCAATTTAATATTGCCATATCATTTCAACTAATCTCCTTCTCTCTCTCTCACCCCTTAAAGATTTTCTTGTGCTTCCTTTTACTCACGTTTAATTTCCAACTTGGGCACGTTCATATCATTTAACTGCAACACGTGCCCTTCGGTGTTTATTTCATTCACATGAAAATCGGAGAATCGCGACTTCAGAATGGCCGTAAAACCAGACAAATCTGGATTTGTGAACTCCGTTATGCCCACTTGATTCTCCCGCAATGTGCATTTTTGTTGTGGTTGTCTGTTAGAAAAAAAAAGCCGGCTACATCAAAAAAGTTCATACAGTTCGGCTATTGAAACTCACTTGTTGCGCGGCTGTGAATTCCCATCTCCATTGCTGTGCTTTGCATGCTCCCTTTTCTGACCGCGCCAGTTGTTTTTGTTATAAGGTCTGGACTGAAAGTTGCGACGTCCTCGTCCTCCACCTCGACCGCGATCCTTGCCCATTTTCGACAAATTGGTTTTCTATTATTTTGTTGTTGGTTTCTTGACCGATACCAAAATATATCGGTAGACCCACGTTTTATTACTTTGGCATTCACAAGTGCGCGCAAAGTTATCGATTACGCCATCGATATTTTTATACGTTTATCGTGACTGTGGCTTTGTTGAAGAAGTGTTTTGTTAAAAGAAATTAGTAAAAAAAAGTGTTAACACATTAGACAACGCGAAAGCTGTTGCTTAAAATAAAGTCGAAAACAAGTGCTACAAATTGTGATACAAAATTAAAGAGAAATGCTGCCACACATAAGTGCTGAGGAGAACATTCCGCCAGTGGGGCGAAGGGTGTACATAAATCCCAATTTTCACAAGCAAATGGCCAGCTCAGTGCAGCTTCAAGGTCGCGCCAACGATAATAACAACCCGCTGCAGTCATGGGATCGTCCAGCTATACATATAAATCCTCATTTCTTGCAACGCCAGCGGGAATTGCAGCTGCAACAGCTGCAGCAACAACAACAACAGCAGCAGCAGCTACAACAACAACAACAACGGCAACAACAACATGTTACGTATTATCAGCAAACTGTTGCTGCTGATTTGACGCCACCTCCAGCCAAAATCATAAGTAAAGCAAGCACTTGCCTAGTACGCAAGCCAACTGCCACGCCCACCGTACGCACTCAGCCCCTGAAGACTGCGACCACGCCCACCGCATGCATACAGCCGCCTTTGGTCAGCCTATCGAAGCGAAAACTCATCAGACAAAGCGCGAGTGCATCAAAACCAACAACAGTGAAAACCCCAAGCACTGTAGCTCCTCCTCCTCCTGCCAAACGCACCAGATATAAACTGGTGCGAGCCATCTCTCTAACCTCCAGCAGCAGCACGCCGCTGGTGAAGAAACGCCGAGCACGCGACTTTGTTGCACGCTACGCTTTAAGTCGGACGAACGACGCAATAACTGGCAGGAAGTTGAGGTAAATATGATAGATACCTCTGTCAATACTCAATCTAACTAACATGACATTTCCAGCTTAAAAACACCCATACTGAAGCCGAGCGTTAACAAATCCCTCAGCATGGTCAGCATACACGGCGTTATGTACAAGAAGACGGCAAAGAACAAGCTGACCAAGCTGGATGCCAACAGGTCAATGGCAAAGACAGCTGTGCAGCCGCCACAACAGAAGGCAACCAACTCCACAGGTCGCACGCTGTTTGTGCGCGGCACAAAGTTCGTTCTGGATCCCTCCGGATGTCGCTTGACCCGCGTGCCTGTCGTCAACACCACGCAACTGAGCGTAAATAAAAGTCTTCGTCTTCGCATCGACATTGGCGGCTTGACGTATGTGTCTTCGCCCAAGACACAGAATGTATTCATACGCACCACGAATCATGTTTCTCGCGCACATCTCATGACTGCCAAGCAACGTAGTTTGCAGCTGCTGAATCGCTCGCTTGTTAAGACCAATGTGCCGTGTGCAATCTTCCAGCGTCTGGGCAAGTGTGCGGCCCACAGTCGCGGCAAGTGTCGTCGTCTGCATGACAAACGCCAAGTGGCCATCTGTCCCAGGTTTGTGAGCCTCAACCGCATCGCTTGGTCTTCATCTTGTTGCTTTTTTTTGTTGCAGTTTTCTGCGTGGTGAATGCACCAAATCCGACTGTCTGCTATCCCATAATGTGACGCTGGAGAAGATGCCTGTGTGTCGCTACTATTTACGTGGCGTTTGCGTTCGCGAGGATTGTCCATATCTCCATAAGAAGCTCAGTCACAAGGCAGAGATTTGTATTGACTTTTTGCGTGGCTATTGCGCACGAGCCGCTGATGTAAGTTAAATGCCAAATAGTCTAGGATTCTTATTAACTCCTTTATCATTTTAAGTGCAACATGCGCCATGAGTTTGTGTGTCCGGAATTCGCCCGTAGGGGCAAGTGCGAGCTGTCCAACTGCACCTACTGCAAGCAAATGAAACAACACAAGTTGCCAGCATCTCAGAGCAAAGCTAGGCCTAGACTTAAAACCAAAGCAACCATTCCCAAGGTGTCAGTTTCCAAAGATGCTAAAACTAGGGAGACGCCCAGCAGTTCACGCTATTTCAAGTGTGAAAGTGATAAGTATGAGCTGATGCCTGACAACGGTCAGCAGGCGGATGATTTGGAGGAAGGTGCCTTGGATGAGGAGATGGCGTCTGGCCCACGACAGCGAATCAAACTTGGCACGCTGCCCGCTTTCATTCCACTGGGCGAAAGCGAGGATTGAGGAGTTGTTCATTTGACTAGCTTGGACAAATGTTTCAGGTACAAATTAATTCACTAAGTATGGAATTTAGTTATGCGTAAGTTTTAATATTTTTAGTACTTAGGTTCAAATACGTTCAATAAAGATTCGCTATATTCAAAATACCATTTGAATGTAGATTATTATCAGTACCAAAATGAAAAATGTCTATTTACATAGCGAGATATATTTTGTAAAAGTGTTGTAACTATATCTAAAATGAAGCATCCTCGTCCTGCTGCTGCTTCTCATCTTCAGCATCGATATCGACATCGTCACCCTGCACATTGCCGTATAATTCGATTTTGCTGTCCAGGAAACGGAAGTCCTTTAGGATGTGCAACTTGTTGCTGAATCCGGCAATCGACATAAACTTGAAGGGATTCATTTGCCAGACCGTCGAATAGCTTGATGTGTGCTCCACGGGAATGTTCGCCTGCAAGGTGCCGTTGAGCGTGTAGAACTGCACGTGATTGTGCTCGCCGCCAATGATCACCGAGTCATCCACAAAGTCGCAGAGATGCACGCGTCCCGGAAAATCAAATGCGCGCGTGCATTGCATGGAACCCAAATGAAAAATGGCCGGACGTGGACCGCCGCCACAGATGAGCCAATCATCGTTGACGGCCACAGCACCGATCCATTTGCCCCAATCCGGACGTATCAGCTTGGGGTCCTTGTATGGTTCTGTTATCGATGTTTCTATCTTTTGCTTGTCGCTCCACGAGCGTACAGAGCCGTCCTCTGCCCCGGAATAGATGCGTCCATCTGCATGTCCTACAACGCAGTGCACATAGTCCGTGTGTCCTCGATAATCCCGCTCGATGCGTCCATCTTCCAGGTTAATTTTATGGATTATACCATCGCCGCAGCCGGCGTACAATGCATCCGTGTCGTGGCACACCCAAAGACAGTTGACGTCTGGCACTTCGACAGCATCCACTTGCAAGGGTATTTTGATTTCCCAGGCACGCTTTGTGCTCAACGTTTCCTTTTCCTCGTCCCACTTCAGGCCATAGATGAGTCCAACAGCGCCAACTATGAGAAAATCGCGGTGAAACGCGAGGCAATTGATGTCCACGTCACCGCCCTGTGGGCACACTCGCAGTTTATTCGGCGGCTCCTCCGTGCTGTTTTCCAGCTCCTTTAGGCTGGTAAAATAAATGGTCAGCAATCCTTACGAACTTTACAAACAACTCTCTGCTTACCTGAGTATGAAAATGTCGCCGAAAAGATTACCAGCAAACAGGAACTTTTGCGATGTTGATATCGCTTGAGCCAAAACATTGTTATAGGCACGCTTTAAGTCTCTCTCCTTCATTTTTCTTTGCTTTTTTTTTCCACAACAAAAATGCGAAACGCGTTGTTTACGCCGGCTAGTGTTGGGTAAGTGAGCAAAAAGAAGTGAGCAAGCGAACATGTTCCTTCCCAAATTGCTCAGTTAGTTGTTCATCCCTTGTTCAGTTGTTCTGCACGCGCATCGCTGCCACTTAATAAAATCAGATAGAGTTAAAAACAAGGTGGCAGCCATCGGATAAACTCAATCTCAATCTCAAAATATCGATAGAAAATTGGTCCCATGTCATTTCTCTAATAAAATTAATTAATTTTAAAAAAATTATTAAAAAATTTGTAAGTACAAATTGAAAAAAGCAAGAACGTAATAAGTTTTGTAAATTCATAAAGTTAATTTTAAAATTGAATTGGGAAACGTCAGCCTTTGCGTTGTGAAGAAATTAACAAATTAGTAAAATATTCTAAAAAAAATTAAAAAAATTTAAAAAATATAAGAAAGCCTCCTGTGAAAGTTTCAAAGCTCTAGCTTCAATATTTATTGTGAAAAAAATAAAATGTAAATATTTAACTCTTTTTCTGAAAAGAGTTAAATTCGGTCAATTTGAACCTTCTGCCAAGGCTGCCACCTTTTTTTTTTGGACCAACTGAACAGACTGAACGATCTGAGTGAAAATATAGTACAAAAATATCGTACAAAAATATCGTACAAAAATATCGTACAAAAATATCGTACAAAAATATCGTACAAAAATATCGTACAAAAATATCGTACAAAAATATCGTACAAAAATATCGTACAAAAATATCGTACAAAAATATCGTACAAAAATATCGTACAAAAATATCGTACAAAAATATCGTACAAAAATATCGTACAAAAATATCGTACAAAAATATCGTACAAAAATATCGTACAAAAATATCGTACAAAAATATCGTACAAAAATATTGTACAAAAATATCGTACAAAAATATCGTACAAAAATATCGTACAAAAATATCGTACAAAAATATCGTACAAAAATATCGTACAAAAATATCGTACAAAAATATCGTACAAAAATATCGTACAAAAATATCGTACAAAAATATCGTACAAAAATATCGTACAAAAATATCGTACAAAAATATCGTACAAAAATATCGTACAAAAATATCGTACAAAAATATCGTACAAAAATATCGTACAAAAATATCGTACAAAAATATCGTACAAAAATATCGTACAAAAATATTGTACAAAAATATCGTACAAAAATATCGTACAAAAATATCGTACAAAAATATCGTACAAAAATATCGTACAAAAATATCGTACAAAAATATCGTACAAAAATATCGTACAAAAATATCGTACAAAAATATCGTACAAAAATATCGTACAAAAATATCGTACAAAAATATCGTACAAAAATATCGTACAAAAATATCGTACAAAAATATCGTACAAAAATATCGTACAAAAATATCGTACAAAAATATCGTACAAAAATATCGTACAAAAATATCGTACAAAAATATCGTACAAAAATATCGTACAAAAATATCGTACAAAAATATCGTACAAAAATATCGTACAAAAATATCGTACAAAAATATCGTACAAAAATATCGTACAAAAATATCGTACAAAAATATCGTACAAAAATATCGTACAAAAATATCGTACAAAAATATCGTACAAAAATATCGTACAAAAATATCGTACAAAAATATCGTACAAAAATATCGTACAAAAATATCGTACAAAAATATCGTACAAAAATATCGTACAAAAATATCGTACAAAAATATCGTACAAAAATATCGTACAAAAATATCACAAAAATATCGTACAAAAATATCGTACAAAAATATCGTACAAAAATATCGTACAAAAATATCGTACAAAAATATCGTACAAAAATATCGTACAAAAATATCGTACAAAAATATCGTACAAAAATATCGTACAAAAATATCGTACAAAAATATCGTACAAAAATATCGTACAAAAATATCGTACAAAAATATCGTACAAAAATATCGTACAAAAATATCGTACAAAAATATCGTACAAAAATATCGTACAAAAATATCGTACAAAAATATCGTACAAAAATATCGTACAAAAATATCGTACAAAAATATCGTACAAAAATATCGTACAAAAATATCGTACAAAAATATCGTACAAAAATATCGTACAAAAATATCGTACAAAAATATCGTACAAAAATATCGTACAAAAATATCGTACAAAAATATCGTACAAAAATATCGTACAAAAATATCGTACAAAAATATCGTACAAAAATATCGTACAAAAATATCGTACAAAAATCAAAAATATCGTACAAAAATATCGTACAAAAATATCGTACAAAAATATCGTACAAAAATATCGTACAAAAATATCGTACAAAAATATCGTACAAAAATATCGTACAAAAATATCGTACAAAAATATCGTACAAAAATATCGTACAAAAATATCGTACAAAAATATCGTACAAAAATATCGTACAAAAATATCGTACAAAAATATCGTACAAAAATATCGTACAAAAATATCGTACAAAAATATCGTACAAAAATATCGTACAAAAATATCGTACAAAAATATCGTACAAAAATATCGTACAAAAATATCGTACAAAAATATCGTACAAAAATATCGTACAAAAATATCGTACAAAAATATCGTACAAAAATATCGTACAAAAATATCGTACAAAAATATCGTACAAAAATATCGTACAAAAATATCGTACAAAAATATCGTACAAAAATATCGTACAAAAATATCGTACAAAAATATCGTACAAAAATATCGTACAAAAATATCGTACAAAAATATCGTACAAAAATATCGTACAAAAATATCGTACAAAAATATCGTACAAAAATATCGTACAAAAATATCGTACAAAAATATCGTACAAAAATATCGTACAAAAATATCGTACAAAAATATCGTACAAAAATATCGTACAAAAATATCGTACAAAAATATCGTACAAAAATATCGTACAAAAATATCGTACAAAAATATCGTACAAAAATATCGTACAAAAATATCGTACAAAAATATCGTACAAAAATATCGTACAAAAATATCGTACAAAAATATCGTACAAAAATATCGTACAAAAATATCGTACAAAAATATCGTACAAAAATATCGTACAAAAATATCGTACAAAAATATCGTACAAAAATATCGTACAAAAATATCGTACAAAAATATCGTACAAAAATATCGTACAAAAATATCGTACAAAAATATCGTACAAAAATATCGTACAAAAATATCGTACAAAAATATCGTACAAAAATATCGTACAAAAATATCGTACAAAAATATCGTACAAAAATATCGTACAAAAATATCGTACAAAAATATCGTACAAAAATATCGTACAAAAATATCGTACAAAAATATCGTACAAAAATATCGTACAAAAATATCGTACAAAAATATCGTACAAAAATATCGTACAAAAATATCGTACAAAATATCGTACAAAAATATCGTACAAAAATATCGTACAAAAATATCGTACAAAAATATCGTACAAAAATATCGTACAAAAATATCGTACAAAAATATCGTACAAAAATATCGTACAAAAATATCGTACAAAAATATCGTACAAAAATATCGTACAAAAATATCGTACAAAAATATCGTACAAAAATATCGTACAAAAATATCGTACAAAAATATCGTACAAAAATATCGTACAAAAATATCGTACAAAAATATCGTACAAAAATATCGTACAAAAATATCGTACAAAAATATCGTACAAAAATATCGTACAAAAATATCGTACAAAAATATCGTACAAAAATATCGTACAAAAATATCGTACAAAAATATCGTACAAAAATATCGTACAAAAATATCGTACAAAAATATCGTACAAAAATATCGTACAAAAATATCGTACAAAAATATCGTACAAAAATATCGTACAAAAATATCGTACAAAAATATCGTACAAAAATATCGTACAAAAATATCGTACAAAAATATCGTACAAAAATATCGTACAAAAATATCGTACAAAAATATCGTACAAAAATATCGTACAAAAATATCGTACAAAAATATCGTACAAAAATATCGTACAAAAATATCGTACAAAAATATCGTACAAAAATATCGTACAAAAATATCGTACAAAAATATCGTACAAAAATATCGTACAAAAATATCGTACAAAAATATCGTACAAAAATATCGTACAAAAATATCGTACAAAAATATCGTACAAAAATATCGTACAAAAATATCGTACAAAAATATCGTACAAAAATATCGTACAAAAATATCGTACAAAAATATCGTACAAAAATATCGTACAAAAATATCGTACAAAAATATCGTACAAAAATATCGTACAAAAATATCGTACAAAAATATCGTACAAAAATATCGTACAAAAATATCGTACAAAAATATCGTACAAAAATATCGTACAAAAATATCGTACAAAAATATCGTACAAAAATATCGTACAAAAATATCGTACAAAAATATCGTACAAAAATATCGTACAAAAATATCGTACAAAAATATCGTACAAAAATATCGTACAAAAATATCGTACAAAAATATCGTACAAAAATATCGTACAAAAATATCGTACAAAAATATCGTACAAAAATATCGTACAAAAATATCGTACAAAAATATCGTACAAAAATATCGTACAAAAATATTGTACAAAAATATCGTACAAAAATATCGTACAAAAATATCGTACAAAAATATCGTACAAAAATATCGTACAAAAATATCGTACAAAAATATCGTACAAAAATATCGTACAAAAATATCGTACAAAAATATCGTACAAAAATATCGTACAAAAATATCGTACAAAAATATCGTACAAAAATATCGTACAAAAATATCGTACAAAAATATCGTACAAAAATATCGTACAAAAATATCGTACAAAAATATCGTACAAAAATATCGTACAAAAATATCGTACAAAAATATCGTACAAAAATATCGTACAAAAATATCGTACAAAAATATCGTACAAAAATATCGTACAAAAATATCGTACAAAAATATCGTACAAAAATATCGTACAAAAATATCGTACAAAAATATCGTACAAAAATATCGTACAAAAATATCGTACAAAAATATCGTACAAAAATATCGTACAAAAATATCGTACAAAAATATCGTACAAAAATATCGTACAAAAATATCGTACAAAAATATCGTACAAAAATATCGTACAAAAATATCGTACAAAAATATCGTACAAAAATATCGTACAAAAATATCGTACAAAAATATCGTACAAAAATATCGTACAAAAATATCGTACAAAAATATCGTACAAAAATATCGTACAAAAATATCGTACAAAAATATCGTACAAAAATATCGTACAAAAATATCGTACAAAAATATCGTACAAAAATATCGTACAAAAATATCGTACAAAAATATCGTACAAAAATATCGTACAAAAATATCGTACAAAAATATCGTACAAAAATATCGTACAAAAATATCGTACAAAAATATCGTACAAAAATATCGTACAAAAATATCGTACAAAAATATCGTACAAAAATATCGTACAAAAATATTGTACAAAAATATCGTACAAAAATATCGTACAAAAATATCGTACAAAAATATCGTACAAAAATATCGTACAAAAATATCGTACAAAAATATCGTACAAAAATATCGTACAAAAATATCGTACAAAAATATCGTACAAAAATATCGTACAAAAATATCGTACAAAAATATCGTACAAAAATATCGTACAAAAATATCGTACAAAAATATCGTACAAAAATATCGTACAAAAATATCGTACAAAAATATCGTACAAAAATATCGTACAAAAATATCGTACAAAAATATCGTACAAAAATATCGTACAAAAATATCGTACAAAAATATCGTACAAAAATATCGTACAAAAATATCGTACAAAAATATCGTACAAAAATATCGTACAAAAATATCGTACAAAAATATCGTACAAAAATATCGTACAAAAATATCGTACAAAAATATCGTACAAAAATATCGTACAAAAATATCGTACAAAAATATCGTACAAAAATATCGTACAAAAATATCGTACAAAAATATCGTACAAAAATATCGTACAAAAATATCGTACAAAAATATCGTACAAAAATATCGTACAAAAATATCGTACAAAAATATCGTACAAAAATATCGTACAAAAATATCGTACAAAAATATCGTACAAAAATATCGTACAAAAATATCGTACAAAAATATCGTACAAAAATATCGTACAAAAATATCGTACAAAAATATCGTACAAAAATATCGTACAAAAATATCGTACAAAAATATCGTACAAAAATATCGTACAAAAATATCGTACAAAAATATCGTACAAAAATATCGTACAAAAATATCGTACAAAAATAACGTACAAAAATATCGTACAAAAATATT